>JAKXYG010001430.1:1200000-1567974 GCA_025895645.1 Cardicola forsteri | reverse complement strand
AATGGATGTTTTTGCATATTATAATTATTGCAAATAATGTTACTTGATGCATATATCTTAATTATTATCTAAGGTGCGTATTTTCAAAATTTTTTACGCCTTTTAGTACTCGGTTCTCAAATTGTCTTAAATTTTCAGGGAAAAAAATGAAATGGATGGTGAGGTAAAGGTGGATTAGTGACAGAAAAAATATTTAAAATCAAGATAAAATAAAATGGAAGTTAACAATTATAAAAAACGAGCAAAAATTATAAATATGCAAAAATAATAATAAAACAAGTTACGTATTACAGTGCAAAAACACTGCAATAATTATCAAAAAAGAGGAAAAAAGAAAAAGATGAATAACGCTCCAATGGACGTGTAGCGTGACGCGCGCTTTACCTCGCGAGTGTAACAGTAAAATATGCTTTTAATAAACAACTAAAACAAAATGCTACAAAAAACTAAAAAGCGTTTATAATTTCATGTTAACCGTCAAATTGTATTTTTATATATACTTCTAAAAATATAGTACTTAAAGTTAAACATTTTTAGCAAGCACTTCATTATAGTATACACTACAATATATTATAAAAAAATTAAATAATAATATTTTTTTATAAACATGATTAATACTCAAAAACAATTACATAAAATTTTAATTGGTAAATTAAAATTATTAACACAAATATATAACGTTAACTATTACAATAACACAAAGCATACTTAATTGTGTTAATTATTGTACTGGAGGTATCTAGCGATACTTTAGTTTGAGTAGGCATAATTTTGGTTTTTATTATTAGCAATAAAAGTTGACTTATGTTTGGTTTTTTTTAAATATCTAGTAGTAAAAGATGCATTAAAAAAAATTTCAATAACAAAAATATAATAACGTTTTTTTACAATAAACCACAGTATAAATGTAATTACATTTTTTGTACATACTTAGCTTAGGTGCATCAAGTTGATCAATTTAGACAATCTTTACGCAAACGCCTTTGTTACTAATTTACCTATGTTTTACTTGCAGATAATTTTTTATTATTACTCAATAAGCGTTTTTTTAAATATTCGTGGAAGTAAAACTCACAAATATAGAATATTCTTTATTAATAAAATGATAAGCATTGACGTTTGGTTTTATGATACAATATTAATATAAATGGAATTACTCTTAAATTTACATAATTATACATAAAATCGACATGAATTTAATAGTGATATAGAATACATTACACTATCAACAACAAAAACTGTTATATTGTAATAGCAAGAACATTAATAAAAAACTCAATGTTAATTATAATAGTAACAGCTTACAGCGAATTGTTTCACGTTATTCAGGTCAAAATTTAAACAAGTGCCAAATCGACACACAGTACAAACAACTAAACAAGCACAAATAAACAAACATATATAATTTAATTTATTGGTGTTTTTAAAGGAATAATTTAGATTTTACACTGGGTGCTTTTCAAATGTTGGATTTCATGGATATGGTAATAACATAAATAATAATGGTTATAGATTGTTAACGCTAAACAATTATTGTAAAATAAGTGTTGGCAACACATTTTTTGCTTACCATAATATACAAAAGACAATTTGGGTTTTTGTAAACAGAGAAACAACAAATGAACTTGACTACATTTGTTCTACATTAGCACAGAATGGCAAGTTTTATTGCAAGATGTACGTGCATATCGCAGTGCAGATGTTTATTTTAATTACATTCTTGTTAAAAAGTTTTGTTTACAATTAAAGATAATAGAAATTACAAAAAAATTACATTAATTTTTTTGTGAAAAACTTAAACAACCAAATAATTTTAATCAATTTTACAATTTCTTAAAACATACATTTTAAAATCTAAAAAGGATAAAAAAATCTAATGATCAACTAAAATTGTTTTATAAAAGAATTACAGATTGTGCAACAAATGTGCTAGGTAGAAAATGTTGTTCTACAAATAATAATAAATGTCATCAGTATCTTGGAATTTAATTAATTTCAGAAATATAACAAAATTAAAAAGAGATTAATTTAACAATCCTGTTATTTAAAAAATATGTAGTGGTAAATATAGAATTTTAGATAAACAGGCTTTAAAAGCTGCTGCAACTATAAAAATAATTGGTTAAAAAAGGTGCAAAGAAGCAAAACAACAGAAAAAAATAATTCCAAGACTCTGTATAAAATGGTAAAACAACTGTCGGGAGTTAGAAAGAACACCAATATTCCAATCAAAAGAAAAAATAGTAGTTTATTTTTAACAGATAATAAGCAATTATTTAAATGGGTAAAACAGTTAAAACATACTTAATCAGCTTGAAGACAATTACTTTTATAAATTTTGATAATGACAATAACATAGATGTGACTCAAAATCCGGGAATATGTATTAATAACATTTCTATAACTGAAGTGATTTATGCAATTTAAAGGTCAAAAAACAATTATGCAAGAGGTTTTGACAAAAAAACTGCAAAAATGCTCAAACATAGAGGTGATGTTGTAGCAAGTGAGCTTGTTTGTTTATTTAATGTTATATAACAAAATAAACAAGTTTAAAAAAAATAAAGGCGTAAAGTAATTGTTATTCTTTCTAAAAAAGTCTGCACAATTGCAATAATTGGCGCAAAATATCCTTATTGTCTGTTTTTGGTAAGGTTTTTTGCAAAATATTTTTAAATCGTTTAAATAATGCGGCAGATAAACACCTTTAAAACCAACAAACAGGTTTTTGGAAAGAAAAAAGCTGCATTAAACAAGTACTGACTCTTTGTAACATTGTTTAGCAAAGTCAAGAATTTTAAAAATTACTTACAATTAATTTTATTAATTCAATAAAAGTTTTTGACAGTGTTTATTAAGAACATTTGTGAAAAATTGTTAAATTTTTACAAAATAACGTTAAAATATATAAATATTATGCGTTTGGTATACCAAAATTAAAGTTGTTGTGTTTAAACAAAACGTGGTTATACTGCTGTGTTTAAAATTATTACAGAAGTACGTTATTTTGTCACCGTTTTTGTTTCTTTTGGTAATTGATTTTATTATAACTCAACCGTAAATAATTTGTTTTATAATATTAAATAGAACTACAACAGATTAACAGATTTGGATGTTGCAAATAATGTTGGTTTACTCAGTGAAACTCGAGAAATAATTTAAAATATAACAAAATATAATGTTCCAGTAATATATCAGTTCTTGTATTGGCTTACAGATTAATTGTTCGAAAACAAAAATGTAAAATCTTACTGAGATCTCGGCTTTGATTTTTTTTATTTAACTTGATACGGATAATTATTAACACCTGAGTTAATTTCAATTAAAAAAGCGTTTGTGTAATCTAAATTATCGTTCTGTAATTTATTATAATAAAATAATTCAAATTTACATACCTATGGTGTTTACCAACAAAAAAAAACAGGACACAATGTACTCACAGAACCACAGTTACTTAACAACAAACGTAATAAATTCAAATACAAAACGAGCGCTTTAGAAAAGGTTCAAAAAGTCAAGGTGTTTAAATGTACCATAATATACAAATTGTAATTGAAATAAAAATTAATGATATTTTTAAATATTTTATTCAATCAATATTACTCCTGGCCAAAAACGCAGTTTTTTAAATCGGACAATTTTAGGGCCAGATGAGTTCACAACTTTTGACGTACAAAATTCCAACGTTGAGTTAAATAAAAATGATGAACACCAGACACATGTAAGGTTACCCATATATAACAATCATAAGCATACCAAACAACCATGCTTAGGTTTAATTTATGCTTTTAAGTTGTTACTAATATACCCAAAATCACTATTAGATAATTTGTGAATTTGTTCCACAACATTTCCTTCATATGTTTGGCAACAAAATACATACTTATCTATTCTTGGTAGAAAACTCATTAACTCTATTATAGTTCAACCTAAAGGGGTTTTTATTACTTATGGTTTATTCCCCTTACCCAAATTTTGATATAGAACTCAATGCGCCTCAATCACATTACAGCCTATCAATATATCAATTAAAAGCATTTTACCATAATTTAATTAAAGATTTGATAAGTGAGGCCAATTTTGTAACTCTTCCTCAGTAGGTATATTAGTCCTTATTAAAGGAAGCTTGTCTATCGGATACGCATTGTCAATAATAATAGGAACTCCTCCTGCATCTGGTTTAATTGTTAATTATACCTTATTCACAAAGTATTATACACTCCGTTTAGCGTATTTATTTTCAGTTTAATTGTGTTACTTTTTAACCCCAACATTTTAGCAGCATGTCTATCTATTAAGGTGCAATCAGATCCATTATCTAAAAAAACCCATCTATTGTTTACGGTAGAAAGACCTACCAGTTGTACTGGTATCACACCTAGATATACTTTTGTATTTGTGGACTCTGCAACATTAGTGTTAGATTAAACACTTGGATACAAAAGCAAATGATATAAACTTTTACAACCTGCTACCTTGCACTCCGTCCTGGAATTACATACAATTGACGCATGCCCTTTCCCTAGACAAAAGAAACACACATTGTTACCACGAATAACCTTTATTTTATCAGTTTGTTCCAACTTTAGAAATTGGTTACAATTCTCAAGTCTGTAATATCTATTTCGTAATGAGCAATGTAAGTCTACTTTACATACAAATTTAGACTTTATTTAGTTGTTTTTGGTGTATAATTTGTTTGCGATGCAATCTCACTAAATCGACTATTTATAACTATTACGTTATCAGAAACAAACCGTAAAAGTTCCTTAAACTGTGGTTCCTAGTCATCTCAATAACAACCGTCAACTAGTATAGCCTATTGTTTTTGCAATGATGTTGAGAGTCTAATTACTACCCGTTTTAAAGTATTTATAAAATCAAGGGTACACTTAGATCCCATTCTAGTTAAATTAATCTTACAATTTCTTATTTGAATTAAAAAAAGCACCAAGCTACTAGCATTTGCTGCTAGTTAAAGACCGTTTAGCAACTTATCTAAAATTGACCGCCCCACTACGTGTAATCTACCATATAATTACTTTAATATGTCCTTTGCCATTGAAAAACTTTTATTAGGAGAAAGCATCATACATTCACGTATTGCCTTATTAAACTCTTATTTGCAATAGTAAATTAGGTAAGCTAATTTCTGTTTATTGCTGCTTAACATGCACTTAATAGAGGTTTCAAATTTATTCATAAACCTCCAGTAATCCACTGGATTAACGTTAAATTTGCTGACCTCAATACAAGAAACCTGTTAACAATAGTCCTAAATGAACTAATTAATTTATTATTGCTTATTTCTAAAACATAATTAATGTTGTTATTATTATTGTGTACAAAACTTTTTAATTAACTTTTAAAATAAATAAAACAACAATAACATAGTGTACACTTCGGAAAATGATTCTATAAAAAAAGTTAACATTAGAAACAATTATGTTTACTATTTAATTAATAATAAAGTAATTTTAAAAATATATCAATTTATATTTTTTTGTAAAACGAAATTGAATATAAGCCTTGCTGTTAATTTTAGCAAATTTACACTATTTTTATTTTTAAAATTATTGCAATTTATAAATATAAAACAAAATATAAAAAATTGTATTTTCCAATAAAGTTTTACTGGCTAAGATTTCATTTTTAAAATTATTATTTTTTGTACCATATATATAAATAAATTATTGCATTGTTTTTCAGATTTCTTGTATAATACACTTTGTATAACACCGTATATTTTAAACATTGTTAATATTTTGTGCTAAACTTAGACGTTATTTAAACAGTTTATAAATGTTATTTATATGTAAAATTATATTTTCAAAAAACGTTTATCTGGTATAATTACATTCTTAAACATACGGGCAATTATCTATTATGTACACGTAAAAATTATTTTATCATATTTAAAATGTTTGTAATTAGATAACTATTTATTAATTGTTAAATTCTACTTTAAACAATAATTAAATATATTAATACATAAAAAAATTTGAAACGTAATAAATTAGTTTTATTAAATATATATTATGTTATAAAAAATAAAAATTTATTAAATGTTTAATATAAAACAAATGTTTTTTATATTTTATCAATCATTTATTGTTTTTTATAATTTATTGTAAGTATTTCTAATTAACGGTTATTCTTTAAAACTTCCTCTTAAAATTTTACTTTAAATTTTGTGTTTAAAATTTACAAAGTAACAAAACTTTATTATTTATCATTTAGAAGCAAATTTTAGTTTTAGATTTTAGGTTTATACTCAAGTTAAATTTTAAACAAGTGTTTTCTAACCGGATCTACAAACAGAAAAAAATAAAAACTAAAGCTAATTAAAGTAGTTTAACGTCACAGCGCTTGATTTAAACTTTGGTATGCATAAGTTCGTATTCCACCACTGGCATTAAAATGCAGACCCATTTTTGGTTTCGTTGAGATGTCTATTGCTGAAAAATGTTTTTCGTAAAAATTCAAAATAATAAACATAAAATATAAAAACTACATAAAATAAAAATTTTCCGGGATCTCCTATCTTGAAATGAAAAAAGTTAAAAAGCTTTTATACGCTTAAATTTTGGGATAATTGTAAAAGCATATAGCAATCCATTAAAACTTTTTTACGTTATGAAGTTTGACTATATGTGCTTGTAGGACAAACATTGTTAATTTAATACAATATTCAATAATAAAAAAATAATAAAAGTGCCAAGTGCAGCTAATAAATTATTTTTTTTAATGTACGTGTAACAAACTTAGTTAAATAATAGCAGGTTAGAATTGCTTTGTTATGGAGGAATAAAAAGTTAACAAAAAGATTGAATACTACACTTAGATACTTTAGTCAAATATACCGTTGTAATAATCTGAAAACTAGGAACTTTAAATAATGTTTAAAATGAAATGGTTACATTTGGATATATTCAGTAAAGGTGCATTATATAGGAATTACTTGTAAATGTTAGAATCCCATGGTTTGACATTATTATCATAAAACAAGATTTCAAATTAAACAATAAAAAAAAGTTATTAATATAAATAATAAAAAATAGGGATTCTAAAAATTATCCTTGGGAGATCTTTGAAGTAATGTAACCAGAGTTAAAGACCGTGTTACTTAATTAAACATTGAATTGATGATTATTAAAAGTTACGTATTTATTCCAAGAATGTAAAACTTATCCCTATTAATTTTAATTTATTTATCAATGCAAAATGCTTCATTTTGTCGAAGACGTTGTAAAAATCATAGTAGGTTACATTGATTTAAAAAAAGAATTTTAGCATAAAATAATGCTTTCAGTAAACGCTAAAAAACTAAAAAAAAATTTTGTTAGCACAAATCCGTGTTAAACGGAGTTTATAAGGTTATTTTTAATAATATAACAAAGTAAAACTTAATAATTTTGTTGAAGATTTTACTTGGTCCTGATTAAGTACTCATAGACCAAATCCTGTATGTTTTGAACATGGAAATTAATTTATAAATAAACCAAATAAAAATGTGTTTTTAAATTGCGGGTAATTTTTCTAAATGAATAGAAGGATTAAAAATATTGGTTTAAAAAAGAACAAGAACTAAAGCACATTCTTTGAGAACACTTGGATTAAATTCATCAGTACCTTAAAAAATTGATTTTAGTAGGGGAGATAGTTAAAATCTAAAAAACGTAATGTTAGGAAAACCTGAGTTTAGTAAGGTTTCCAATAACATACATGTTAAAAAATGTGTATTGAAGATATATTTAAAGTAGTCACCAAAATGTTACAGACATTGGATAACAGAAAAAATAAATCTAGTTTAAGCCGTTTGATATAAGCTCCACATTTGTTGTAGAGATTTAGGTAGAAATAAAAAAACAAGGGAAGGTAGATAACTTCCACTTATACTTATAAAATGCAATACTGTGTAAATTAATAATTTAAGTAATATAGCGTAAAATTTTGGGATAAAACGCATTATTCCAAATTAGATAAAATAAGGAAAAAATAATTGTATAATTGTATAATTGTATATATTACTATTATTAAAAAAAATTTCAATTAACATTCCTAAAGTAGTTTTTAAAATTAATAAAATTGGCATTACGGAAGCTAGGAATTGGCACAAACAAATGTTTAAATACTAAAACAAATTCAAGAAAAACGTGATTAGTTTTTTCCAAAAAGATTAAATAGTTAATGCCGTCTACTAAAAAACATTAAAAAAACTGCCGATTGTAAATCTAGTTAGTAAACAAACGTGTTAAGTAAATGCATCTTCAATGCCAAACTAAAAAAATGGTGTTTAGAGATTTTAAAAAAACAGCTGAGTAATTTACAATTAATAAAATAGCATTAAAGTTTTTTATTAAAATATTTAAAAAAAACAAAGTAACGTTTTTTAAAGTAATAAACCGTTAAATGCTTTTGGGAATAAGGAAGGACAATATAAAATTGAAAAGTGGGTTTGTTTGCTTTAAGAAAATCTAATAAAGACCAATAAACAATTATTTTTATAACCAGTAAAACACAAAGTAACTAATGTCCTCCATAATGTAGATAATACATCTCTTACATTTGGTAATCCGAGAGTCTAGACAAATGACATTGTAGCCATAGATTAGCAATTTATTATTATTTATTTAATCCAAAAGTCAGGTTTCAGTAATGCCATTAATGTAAGGCTTAGACGTAAGGCGCGCGTGACGGTACACGTCCATTAGAGCGTTATTAATTATTTTTTCTTTTCTTTTTTTTTGAAGATTATGCAGTGTTTTTGCATTGTAATACGTAATTTGTTTTATTATTACTTTAACATATTTTTAATTTTTACTCGTTTTCTATAATTGTTAATTTTTACAATCTAGTTTAATTTTGTCTTAATTTTAAATATTTTTTTTGAGTGACTAATTCTTCTTTACCTTACTATCTACTTTATATTTTACCCCGATTTTTTTTGATATTATCAATAAAAAAAACAACTAAATTAGTTAATTTAGCAAGTTTACTTAAAAAACTTAATGCATTGGTGTAAAATATGTTTAAAAAAACAAGGTTGGAAAAGAAAATAAAGACGATAATCATATGGAACGTGACTCCAGGTCTCAAAGGAAAAACTTTTTATATTAAAAAAATTAAAGTTAACTACAAGGATAACCGATAGTTTAAGACAGGCATTTTTGTGCTACAATAAATAAGTTATATTTTATCAGCCGTAAAATAGTTTTTATGCATCCGGATTTCTAGGATTTTTTTTAAATAGCGAGCCAGAAGCTCAGAATGTCATTTACTCTATATGTAGTGCGGCAACTAACTACTATAAAAGAGAACTTTCATACATTACACAATAAATTTTTAATTTAGTGCACACTAAGCAACAAGTACTAATAATGTTTGTAACTAGTTTCTTAAATTGAATAAAAAATTCGGGAAGCTTTCTTAGTATTATATTAAGTTGTTAAAAAAAGTGATGAATTACTAATTATTAAAGATAAACTAGAGACCTAGGTTTTAAATAAACTAAATTTTTCATCCTGTTTTTTAAACAAGCAACAAAAAAGATATAACATTGTTGTGAAATCTCAACTGACGTTTTTAAGTAGGAGTTACATTTTTAAAGCTTATTGACTAGATCAAAAAAAATATCTATCTTAGGATTAACCGGTTAAACAGAACGCTTAAAGTTTTTAGATTAAAGATAATTTATATAAAAAAAATTAGCAACACTGTTTGCTAACTTATTATAATAGTATTCAGAAAAACCGATACAATTTTTTATAAAACCAGGTACAATACTCAGAGCAGAGCATACCTGTTTTTACTGATTTACTAGTTTGCCACAAATTAATAAAGGCAAATATCTAAACATTTCTGTTATTAAATAAAAAAATTGCATAAAGTTTAAACAAATGACACATTGCAATTAAGAAACAAAAGTTGCACAATTAACACAAAAGCACACAATAAAAAATTAAGCTAAAAGTTTAAACACAATTTATAAAATCCTACAGATTTAAGCAATTAAGCGACAGACGTTGTACAATTATTGCATAAAAACTAATAACACTTAAAGAAAAAAACAATAACACGTATAACAATAAGTAAGAGCAAAAGAAACAATTAACTTTTAATCAGCACGTTACACAAGCGCATCGCAGTTTTTCAAATTAAAATTTTAACTAAATTAAACTTAATTTTAGACATATACGCTTAATGCATGCGCTTTAATTAAACGTAATATAATGTAAATAATTGTTTAACATTTTATTTAAATATCTACATAATTAATTAATTTTAAATTACTTACTTTATTTGTGTCTAAAAATGACAAAATGATTTTAAAATTAAAAATATTTAATTGTGGCTTTTATTTAATTTACTTTTTTATGCCTACAATTAAATGTTATTGTCTTATACACAAACATTGTTTAATGTTTACATAAAAACTACAATAATTTAATTTGTAAAGCATTTGTTAAAAATTTCTTAATGTGCGATTAAGACGTGTAACATATGAAAACTTAAAAAAGTAATTTGACACGCAAACAATCTGTTTTTAAAATCAAAAGATTTAATTTTTCTCTAAAATTACAAATTTTATAAATTTTTGTAAACATTTTTTATTTTGTAAAACTTTATAATGCACAATTGAATTAATTTTAGACGTACAAAACACAAGCATTTGTCAAAATGCTTATTTAATTTGTCTTAAAAATATTTTTTTTAATTTACTCATTAAATGTTTAAATGAATGTGATTTGTTAAATAAATTAAATATAAAGTAAACATTATAAAAACAAACTAGAAAGGTTCAACAAGTTTTCTTTTAAAAATGAACGGAATGTCAATATTTTTAAGTAAGTTTATATTTTTTTATAATTGCAGGTATCCTCGTCTTATACGTTTTGCAAACACCAATTACGTTTGGTAAGAAATACCTAACAGTTTAAAATGTTTAAATCTATATACTTAATATTTTTATGTTTAAAAGTATTTAACAAACAAATTTTTTTATAATGTTTTCATTTTTACTTATTTTTATAATGTTTTCATTTTTACTTATGTTAAAAATGTGATTTCTTATATATATATATATATATATATATATATATATATATATGTAAAAATAAATACATTAAAATTAATTAAGATTGCTTTTTATTACATTTACATTTTACTAATCTAATGCTTATACATTATATTAGAAATTATAGTAGTTAAAACAATAACATTATTTTTTTACAAATAGGATTAGCAAATGTTTTCTTTAAACAAAAAACTTAAAATTTACACATTTTTGAAAGACACAAATACTACTATATTAATAATTTAGAAATAAATTATATTATACATTACGTAGATACATATAAAATAAACATTAACAACTTTTTAAATTTTGTACCTTATACCCCTGGTTTTTTATAATTTATTTTAAATGCTTTAGACAAGAATTAACTAAATTATTAATATAAGCTTGTAAAATTTAATTTTTTAATACATAATAAATTTTATCTTTAAAAATTTATTAAATTTCCATTTAGTTTACTTTTTTGTAAAAAATTAAAATTGTTTTTATTGACATTGAGGTCCGGCTATATGGAGGCAATTAAAACATTGTGTTATGCAAAAAATATGTTGTCAAAACACAACAAAATGTGACAATTTTAAAATTGTAATAAAAACCAAGTTATTTTCTTGACGTATTCACTAGAAAAGTATTTATAACAATTCCTAAACGTCTAAAAAGTATTTTGTCGTAATTAAAACTTTGAAAAAAATTAAAAATAGTTACAAATTTTAAGTTGTTTTAATAGTTACTTGTTTGGCTGCATTTCGGTAGCTTGTTACTTCCATTATTAATTTCTAAAATTATACGGATAAGATTTTATACATTTTTGCACATTGTAAACGTTTCTTTATGTTGTTTTTGTAATATTAGAGATTAGCAAATATTGTCCGTTTGGAAATAAAAAACTATAAAATATTTGGTAATTTTTCTTTCTGTATATGATTATATAGTTTTATCTTATTTTTTACAATTCAATAGTTAAAAACAAATTACATTTTTAGTGTTTAATAGTGCGGGTCTAATTGCCTTTGTATTTGTACGTGTTTACTTTTTTAAAAACGTTGTATACAGAATTAGTTTAATAATTAAACCAAAATGATAATTTTTTATTTATTTATAATTTTTAGCAATTAAAAAGAAGCTTCCATTTTTAAACTTATTGTAATTACGTAATTGTTAAAATTAAAGCCGTTTACAAATATGCATTGTTTGTATAAATGTTTTTATTTATTTATTACAATATAAAAATGTAAATAATATTTTGTTTTATATTATCATTAACACTAGGAAGTAAGTTAACAATTTCATTTTTAAAATACCTATTGCTATATATATATATATATATATATATATATAATATTGTACTAAATATGTTTATAAGCATATTATAATTAAAAAATATATTTTTATTTTTAAAAACTATTTTTATTTTAATCTTATTTACATACGTTTAGTTTAAATATATATTTATAGAATTATACAATAAAATAAAAATATATAAAATATATACATATATTGTTTACAAGCACAGCATATATTATTTAAAATTTTATTAATTTTATTATAGGTTGTATGTTTATTAATAAAAACAACATTTTAAAATTTGCACATGTATTTGATTATAAATATAATTACAATTTTAATAATAATAATAATTATTATAATAATAATAACTGTTAGTTTAGATACTTTAGTAATAGTACATTTAGTGTACTTCTGTTTTTAATTAAGTACAATTTAATTAGCAATACCAACAATTGCAATTCTTTATGCAAACATTACTGTTTAGGCAACAAATAATAATATTGTTTAAATATTAATTACTGAAAACGTCTTATAGACACCTTAAATTTAAATAATACACACAAACAAGTATATGTTATACTCAAATATTTTTAAAAACTTTCTTTAACAATAGTCACAAACAGATTACATAAAATAATATTTTAAAATAATATTATTGTAAAATTTTAAGTTAAACAATTATTAATTACATGAATACATGCAAAACACCCAAAAAAGAATAACATTTAATTTTTTTACATAAAAACATTAAAATTTATACATTTGTTTATTTGCGGGTTTAGTTCTAAAAGGTAAATTATATGTTGTACTATACTATTTTTTATTACAATAAATGTGCATAAAAATATTTTTTTATTATTTAAAAAAACATTTAACTGATTATTGATTTAAAACATAAATTTTACATTTACAGTTATGGTTCAGTTTATTTAGCATTTTAGGACACACATTTTGTAATACATTATTATTTATAGATTAGAAAGTTTAAACACAACGTACTATGTGAATATTATTAATTTATTCAATGTGTAAATTTAGAATATATTTAAAATCCCATTATATATAAAATAAATTAAAAATAAATAAATATAGCAAATATTAAAAATAAATTTATATTATTTATATTTTCGGGTTTAGGAGAAAAAGGTAAATTAATTTTTGTGTTTTGTTATTATACATGTGTACATAAACATTTTAAATGAAACTTTGTAAAATAAATGTTAACATTTAAAAATAACATACAAATGTTAGTTTCTTTATTTCTGAGTAAATATAAAAAAATAATTAAAAGTAACTTAATAAAGTAAGCATTAAAATAGAAGTAAATTTATAAATTTTACATTTATTGGTTTAGGAGATCCAGGTAAATTTTATTTAGTGTTACAATATTGTTTTGCTATTATATATATATATATATATAACTGTAACAAAAAAAACTACAAAAATCTATAAGAGTATTAATTTAATAAATTTGTAATATTTGATTATTGTTTCAAAAATAAATATTATTAATTAAAAATGTTATAAAATAATTAATTATTACTAAAGTTTTAAATTAATAAAAAAGGTAATTTGGAGTAAAAAAATAAATTGTTTGTCCAAAATTACAAATTTTAAATATTTTTGTAATACTTCAAAATATAAAATTACATTTATTAAAAGAACCTTTATTTTATTAATAATTAAACAAATTTAAAAGTTATGCTTTAAATTTTATGTTAAAATGTATTCGATAAAAGTAAATTTAAAAAATATATAATTATTAATTTATGTAGTATTATGTGTATATATATGTATATATATGTAATAGTGAGCCCTTCTTAAAAAGGCTTACAATAAATTATGGATAGTAATAACTGTCACTCGCTAAAATGTCCACTGCTTAAGAATGTTTTTGTAAAACTTTTACAGTAGCAAACATAAAAAACAAAAAACAAAAAATTATTGTTCTATACACATAATATAAATATATTCGTATAATTAAAAATTTTAATGCTAGATGGTTGACGTGTATTTGAAAATACATTTAAATATAATAAATTACATTTATAGACTGTTTTAATAATTTTTCACTTTTTTTATTATTAAATAACATATGTTTTGTTATATGTTTTAACTATTAAAGTAAACAAATATATATATGCAACATTAAAATTATTAATAAACTTTTTCGAATTGCATATATATATATATATGTATACAATCATATTTTGTTTGTAAATTTTTTTTATAATGTTTGCGTGTTAATTTTTTATATATATTTATACAAAGCTCTGTTAAATTTTTATAAATTGTCTAAATTTTATGTTGATTTAAATAATATTAACACTAGAAGGTAAACTATTTATTTAGTATTTAATTTACAAAAATAACTAATTTATTTATTTTATTTTATAAAGTAAATTTATATTATACATATGTATTATTTAATCTAGTTTAATCAAAATTAACGCAGTACAGTTAATTAATTTTTGTAATATTATTTATTTAAATTGCGTATACTAAAGTTTTATGTAATAATTTTTTAATTATTACTGTAGCAGTATTAATTAAAAAAAACATTTTAGTAATAATAGTAAGAATATCTGGTAGTGTAGTGCTTGACTCATACTTGAGTTGACGTACGTTTAATATTAATTATAACCGCTAAGTGCAAACCTACGTTTGACTTTGCTAAAATGTCTACTGCACGTTTCTTGTAAAACATAAAATAAAAATTTTGAAAATGTTAAAACATACAAACAAACAAATTATTAGTTGAAGTATAAAATTGTGCTATTAAAATCTGTACTTAAATAAGAATAAATAATAAAAAATTAACAGTTTTTATATTTTAGATAATATAAATTATTTTCTATAGTTTATTATAAACCTTTTTACTAAAATAATTAAATTTTGCGTTGTATATAAACAAAATTATTTAATTATTTTTATACTATTATAGCTATTTCTATAATAAAACAAACCGTTAATAACAAAATATAAAAAATACTGTGTAAATATAATTTGTAAAAACATTATTAAATTATATATAAAATAATTTTTAAAATTTGTAAACTTATGATAATTGATTTATGCGTAAAAATAAATAAATAATATATATTTCATAATTTATAACAAATTGTTAAAATAATAATAATAAAAATGCATTAACATGTTACATAAAATAAGTACATTGTTCTAATTTTAGAAAAAAGTTTATTAACAATTTTAATGTTGCATATATTATGTTTGTTTACTTTAATAGTTAAAACATATAACAAAACAAATGTTATTTAATAATAAAAAAGTGAAAAATTATTAAAACAGTCTATAAATGTAATTTATATATTTAAATGTATTTTCAAATACACGTCAACCATCTAGCATTAAAATTTTTAATTATACGAATATATTTATATTGTGTGTATAGAGCAATAACTTTATTATATTTTAATTTTGCGTAATTGAGTAACTATTTATTGTTATTTATTCGTAATTTTGACATCAGTCAGTTATGTTAAACACATATAAGTTTTACTACAATTTTTTTAAAATTTACTTTAATAATGTACAAAAATATTATTAAGTAACTCTTAGTTAAAAAATATTCAATTGTAAATATTTATTATTATTATTATTACAAAACCCTTTTGCTTAAAAAAATAAACATGGGGCAATAAGATAACAATTACAGCAAAAATAACCTTAAAGTTTCGTAATTCAAAGAAAACATAAGACAACAAAATGTTTCTATGTATTTCAACATTCTGCCAAACGTTTTGCTTGTGCCCATATAACATTCATTTTAATTAGATTTTCCCGAATAGTTATTAGTCAAGTTTTTTTTAGTCTGCCAACTTTTTTTTAACCAGTTACAATTGTCAATTCCAAAACCGTTCTTGCTGGTCTTTCGGGCGGTAAACGTAAAATTTGACCAAGTAAGTTTCTTCGTCTAATTGTAATGATGTCATAAAGTGAACAAAAGTCAGTTTTTTTCATGATATCATTATTTAAAATGTGATCGCGTTAGGTAATCTTTAAAATACTTCTAAGACACCGGCGATAAAAAACATTTACCATTTTATCAGTCCTGTCTAAACGTTTCTACGTTTTACTTCCATATATTGCCGTAGAAATAATTATTAATGCTTACAAACAAACTTTTGTATTTAGAAAAATGGAGGAACATAACCATATTGATTTGAGTCTATTGAAAACTGACATTGCCTTAGCAAATCAGGTTTTAACGTCAATTTCGGTTTTTCCGTCTTTACCAATAATGCTTCCCAGATATGTAAAGGAATCAACAGTATCAATATTTTGTTCATTAATTTTAATGAACAAATTATTGTTTGACTTTATGCACAGCACTTCTGTTTTTAAACAATTAATTCGTAAGCCAATACAAGAACTGATATCACTGAGTCGTGTTGTCATATTTTGCATTATTTCTGGGGTTTCACTGAGTAGACCAATATCATCTGCAAAATCCAAATTCGTTAATTTGCCTTGGTTTCATTTAATACCATAAGATAAATTATTTATAGATTGAGTCATAATAAAATTAATTATCAAAAGAAACAAAAACGGTGACAAAATACATCCTTGACGTACTCCCGTGACAATTTCAAACATAGCAGTATGACTATTTTTTGTTCAAACACAGCAACTTGAATTCTGGTAAAACAAACGTATAATATTTACACATTTTAACGGTATTCTATAAAACTTAACAATTTTTTACAAAGATTCTTGATGAACACTGTCAAAAACTTTCACAAAATTAATAATATTGATTGTTAGTAATTGCTGAAATTTTTGTTACGAAGGGTGTGTATTTGTTCAATACAGCTTCTTTCTTTCCGAAAACCTGCTTGTTGTTCTCAAAGGTATTTATCTACCGCATTACTTAAACAATTTAAAATTATTTTGCAAAACACCTTACCAGGAACAGACAATAATGTTATTACGCGCCAATTATTGCAATCATTGAGACTTCCATTTTTGGGAAGGGTAACAATTACTCCTTGCCGCCAATCATTTGGAACTTGATCATTATGCCATATAACATTAAATAAATGAGCTAGCTTATTTGCTACAACATTACCTCTATGTTTGAGCATCTGCAGTTATCTCGTTAAGTCCTTCTGCCTTATTGTTTTTTAACCTTTGAATTGCATAAATCACTTCAGTTACAGAAATGTCATTAATGCATAATTCTGGATTTTAAGTCACATTTATAACATTATAATTATCAAAATCTATGAGAGTATTTAGCATAGGCTGATTACGTACTTTTTTAAAATGTTCTACCCATCTAAATGATTGCTTATTATTTGTTAGAAGTAAACGACTATTTTTTCCTTTGATTAAAATATCGGTGTTCTTGCTAACTCCCGACAGTTGTTTTATATTATTTTTTTACTTTAAAAAAATTTTAATGTAATAAATTGATTTAGTTAATATTACATTTTGTAATAAAATATGTAAATTTATAAAACTAATTTTATAAATTAAAAATTTTTAATAATCTGTGTGACGTTTATTATTATCTATTATTAATTGTAAGCATTTTTAATAAGGAATCACTATTGTTTTTAGCCTAATTAGATGTAATGCAATTTTAAATTTTATTATTTGATATATGAATAATAATATTACAATAACTTTACATCCATTTTAAGATAATATTATTTTTACTATAATTGTTTTCAACATTAATTAGCGATTACTTTTGTTTTTAAATTTAATATTGTGGATTTTAAGTTTGAATAGTATCATTAATTTTGGAACTGCTTACATTATAATTTAAAGTACCTAAATTAGATTATATTAAAGTTAGCGCTGTTTTTAAACAATTTAGTAAATACAACATTTATTTAGTTGTGGTTTTTACTTTTTATTTAATCAATATATATATATATATATATATATATATATATATATATATACAATGTATATTAAAAATTATTATTTTATAAATTTACATTGGGAATAAAGATAGAAATACAAATTAGAATAATGTTGAGTTGTGCATTGTTTAAATTTATTTTATTACTAACAAGATAACTTTAAAACAAAATATGTTTTAATTTAATTAAATATTAAATAATGTTAAATATATAATTTAATTTAGTTTTCTTTATAACATTCAGTAAACATTGTTTTAGTTAATTGTTACATACAACCGTTTGAATAAATTTTATAAAATAAAAAAAGGTTTATAATTTTTATTTCTTTAAAAATTAAAAATTATTTTATTTTATAATAATTAAAATGTATTAATAGTTTTTAAATCAATGCATTAAACACAATTTTAAGCACAAAATATTAATTATCGTTTATTTAATTAACGGTACACATTATTTTTATTAATAATAAAAAAATATTAGTATATAAAAATTTATTTATTTATTATGTACAATTTATATTATAGTAAATTTTTAAATATGTAATTTTATAATTGTAATTTACCATGTGTTATGTAAATTACATAAATTATATTAATTTAAAAAAATTATTAATACTTTTAATGCAGCATTTATAATATTTAGTTATTATTTAGTGCAACTGTGTAATTTACTTAATATAATATAATGCATTATTAAAAAATTATAAATTGTACGTTACATTATCAAACATTATATTTTTAAATACAGGTGCACCTGGTAAGAATAAATTTTTAAAAAATTAATGCTTTGTATTTCAACATTTTGTAATGTAAAAATTAACTTAGTGCAACCTTATCATTTACTTAAAATAATATTACCAAAATATTGTTGTTAGTAGTAAGTACAAAACCAATTCATTATTATTACCGCCCAACAAATCATCTTACTATCAAATTCTACGTTTACCAGCAACAATGGTTTTCAAACAAAAAAATTTTAAATTGTAAAAAAAGGGTTGCTAGATCACAGGAAACAAAAGTAAAAACTATTTGAAAAACTTAAATTAAAATAAATGTTTTATGGGGAATCAAACAAAACATTTAGCAAAATGTTTAAATACATGGAACAATTTTGTTATCTAGTGTACTTTTTGAATTACAAAACTGTGTTGTAGATGTTGTTGTTTGCTATAATTATTCTTTTATTGGCTTATTTTTGAAGCAAAAGGGTTTTATAATAATTTTTAGTTATTTCATTTTTAATAAACATAAAACAATATATTTACTAATAAAGGTCCAGAAGGTATGATTAAAATATTAAATTTACTATTAATTATGCATTACGTATAGAAAGTATTAAAATGTATTTATTTTTTTGTAATTAATTAAAAATTTGTTTAATTTGTTAGTAAAACCTTGTAATTTGCTAAATCGCTATCACAAAATATCCATTTATGTACAAAATAAAAATTACTATGTTATTAAAAGCATTTAAAAATGTAACATACATTGTTTACTAAAAAGAATATGCTATTTCTATAATTAATAAAATCTAAAGATTAATTTAAAAAAATAATTACAAAACCGTTTACAAAAATTGTCAGTATTTTTATTTTTATTTTTTACTATTTTGTTTACATAAAATATGGATAAACATATTTTAAACTGTAAAAGTTTGTAATTTTTTAAACTAGGTATCTTATTTAAAGTATCATTTATGCAAAAAAATAGTAGAAAAATGTTGGTATTAATTTGTGAATTACGTATATATATATATATATATATATATATAAGTTTTTGTAACATTATTTAATTAAATTAAATACTTTAAATTTTTATTTAAACGCGTTTTAATTTATTTTAACAATTATAATATAAAAATTAAAAAAAACTCATTTTAACTAATATTATTATACAACCGCTTTTATAATTGTTTACAAAAATTGTTAAAACTTATAATTTATTTTAAATAATATTACATAACAAATGTCATTTATAAATTTAAAATTAAACAGGTTAAAAATGTAATTCAAGTATAAAAATTCTACTTAAAGAAGAAAACTACGTTAAAAAGCAAATATTGGCATTATGAATGGTAGATAAAAAAAACGATGGTCAATTAAAGAGAAAACAATTAGATTGTGTAAAAACCAATATAAAAAGGGACTAACAAAAATTAAAGTTACAAAAAGTTCTAACAAAGAATGTTGACTAAAAACAGCAATTCATTATATAAAAATGTAAAAAACAAAAAAAAAGTTTTAGGCTGGCTTCTAATGCCGGTGAAAAAAATCAAACTGATGCTAACTTATGTTTAAATAAAACAATTTATAGCAAGACATTTGCTGCATAAATTTTATTTTTTTAATATTATTATTATTGTTATTATTTATGGTTATTGGCTTAGATACTTCAGTAAAAGTAGGTTTCAGTACACAAAAAATATGTACAATTATAAAAATACAGTACAATTAGCAGTATGTAAAATTCGTCCAAAAATAAATAAATAAATAAAATTATATTAAATTACATAAGCTAAAAAAAGCAATTTTAAAATTAACTTATATTTAAAAGTTATATTTAATGTAATATGCGTGAGGAAGCATAATATTACTTAAAAAACATACTATAGTTAATAGTGTGCAAACAGTATACATAAAATGTAAATGAGTCATGTGTATAAATTACATATAAAACAATACCCTGGATAAAGAATAATGATTAATCACAAACTAAAATGGGCAAATTACAGACAACAATAATTGGTCATTTATTAAAAAATCTATGTATGATTTAGATAAGTTTAAGTAAAAATCTCTTTGAACTTTGTTGGGATTAGACAGTAACCTTGCTAAATACAACAAATATTAATTTAAATACACATTTATTCTGCATTTAACGTGTATATAAAATTTTCTTGTTATTTTCAATGCATATATATATATATATATATATATATATATATATATAACCAAACACAATAATATTTATACAACATTAATATTTTTGTTAATATGTATCACTATTTATATCTGCGTTTTATATTATATTAATATTCAAGTTATCTTTACAGAGCATTTAAAATAGTAATTTTATTGCATTCAACAAATTTAATTTATTTTTAATTAATATAAAACAATTTTAAAAGTATAATAAATTAAAAGTTACCTTTTTACAACTTATACAGTAAGGCATTACTGTTGCATACAATAAAGTATTACTATTTAAGGCTATAAATATAAATAAACTAAATATTATAAAATTTATAACACTAATAGTGCTAACAATATTTTAAACATTGTTAAACTATGTTGTAACAGGACTTATTTTAAATATATAATTTTGGAAAATGTGTTATAAAATTAACTATTAATTCATTGCTGTAACTGTTAATTTTTTATTATAAATTATATTTTTGTATGTTAAAATTGTTTTAGTTACTTGCATTATAAATTAAAGTAAATAAAAAATTAAAATAATAATAGAGTTTACTTCGTCTAAAAATTAATTATAATTATGATAGAGATTATGAGTTTTATTTTATAAAACAACGTAAATTTAGAAATTTAACATAATATAAAGTTTATTTGTTACATATACAGTAAAACATTGTTTCAATCTATTAGAATATAAAATTAAGCAATATTTTAATTTTACAAAAATTAATAAAATTTAAAGTTTTTTTATTTTTAGTGTTACTATTACCGAATAATAGCATTACACTATTTTGAAAACAAATAAATAGCTAATTAAATATTATCTACTTTATTGTTAAAACTTAGATATGTAATTTTATTATTGCATTTTGTTGTGTTGTATAAAACACATAAATTAATAATTTTTAAAAATGTTTTTATTACATATTTTGATTATAATAATTATTTAGTTTGTTTTTACAACTTTGAAACTTATCTAAATTAATATTATTAAAAAAAATTCTGTTCATTACAAACTAAAAACAAATGCATTATTATAACAATTAATAAAATTAAGATTAAATATTAAACATTATGTTTTTTAATAAAGGTCCAGTAGGTAAGATTAGAATTGTTAAATTTACTAACATTTATATTGTATACAAAACTCTTTTGCTCTAAAAATAAGTATAGGGCAACAAAACAAAAAAATGCAGCAAAACAACAACAACAACAACAACAACAAAGTCTTGTTGGGATTAAACATTCTGCAAATTAAAAATTGAGTTCTTTTCGGCTTTTAGTCAACTTTGTCATATGTGTAACTTTGTCATCCAGATACGTGCAATTACTTATTTGCATTGGTTTGCCGAAATAGCGTTTTTTTGATTGTTTTCGTAGTAGTATAATTTTTTTAATGGTCAGATTGCTATCCTTACGCTCAAACCCTCTTTTTTTATTTAGGCTTTAGACTGATTAAATTAAATTGTTTCTGATAAAAGCTAGACAGAGTAAAATAAACATATACAAATTTTTGTATTGTATATAAACCTTGTGTAATTGGGTAAATACATGTTAATATTTATGTGTAATAGTAATATTTGTCAATTATATTAAAGCTAATATAACGTTTTTCACAATATTTTTAAACGTTATTGTACTGCATGAATAAAAAATAGTATTAAAATAATAGTTTAAATTATATATATATATATATATCAAACAAAACGTTTAACAAAATTCTTAAATACATAAAAACATTTTATTGTCTTATGTTTTTATAGAATTATGAAACTTTGTTGTTGTTGTTGTTGTTGTTGTTTTTTGCTGTAATTGTTGTATTATTGCTTTATGCTTATTTTTAAGACAAAAGAGTTTTGTAATAATAATAATAATAATTTTAATAATAATAATAATAATAATAATAATTTTTTTAATATATAATTTTGAAAACATTTATTAAAAAGCAAATAGTTTTTTTTTAAATAAATTTAATTATATAATATATATATTATAATATATACATTTTTAATAATGTAGGTTATATTTATTGTTATTTATAATTGGGTGCATAAAATTAAAGTTAATTTTAATTAAAATCCCAAACTGTCAATTACAATTTTTAAAAAAAAATTTATTTAAAATTATATAAGTTACATATAAAAATAATCAAAAAATAATATTATAATAAAATTTAAGGTATTTGTAAACAAAATTAAAAATGCCAAGTTTATCCCAATCCATGATTTGATTTAATTTTATTTCAAATATAACAATTAATAATTTAACACTATTTTAATAATTGTTAAAATTTATTGCAATATAGTACATTTTATATTTATTAATTGTTAAATTTCTTTGTAAAATTTAGTATTAAATTATTAATAATAACTTCAAAAGTGTAATCTAAAACTTTAATAATTAATTTTTTATTGTAAATTATACTATACATATATTAAACATTATCCAACAAAAATTGTAATCAATCGTAGCCTTAGTACGGTCATATACTTGTACACTTGTTACATTTGCATATCTGAAGTTAAATCTGTCTAAATAATACGGTTCCTTATAAGCTACCATTAAATTATAGATCCAGCAGCATGTTCAATCAATATCATTACAACATTATAATTATGACGGTCTTTTTTATTTAGGCTTAAAACTGGTTAAAATGAATTATTTTTGGTCTAAACTGGAGTTATTGTTAATAAACACTTTTAATTTTGCACACACTTTGCATTAAAAATTAAAAATAATAATACTTTGACATTTACAGCAGAATATAATTGTACCATAAAATTATTTATTTAATGTAAATTAATTAAATTTTTTAAAATTATTTATTTATTTTATTAATTATGTTTATATACATTATTATATAACTAAGCTAAATTGCTATTGAAAAACAATTTTTATTTATTAATTAAAAACTAAAATATTATAAATGCAATTTATTTATAAAATTGTATTTCTAAAAACAGGTGTGGCAGGTATGTTTTAATTTTAATATTCAGAACACTATCGCCAAATTGTTTGCACCTCAGTGTTTTTAAAATTAACTAAGAAAATAATACTTAACGACCTCAAGCCTATATTGAACATTAGTAATGATCATATAATATAAAAATAATTATTTTACTGTGGACTGTGTAGCCAGCCTTGTTTATTACTTTACTGAATCGCTTGATAAAAAGAAAAATGTTTAATATATTGCATGTTTCTAGATTACAATTTGCTGTTAATAACATATTAAAAGAAAAATTACTTAAACGTCTTGAGCTACTTGAAACGCCCAACCATATTCTAAAATAACTATAAAATTATTTTTAAAAAAACAATTTACACAAATTGGTCGTAATAAATCAGAGTTAACAAAAAATAATAATAGAGTTCCACAAAGTGCAGTACTATCTCCGTTTTTATTTTTACTGTACGTAGATCTATTGCTAGTGCCGAAGCCATCACTTTTGTTTAAATTTGCAGATGATATGCTATTGTGCACAAAGATTTCTTCAAACAATGATCTAAATAATTTTGAAAATTTTATTAATAAAATTAAAAAATAGTCTACTAACTTTGATCTCAATTTAAATTCATCAAAATGCAAGTTTATTAAATTTACAACAAGGCGTCTAAGAGAAACAATGGAATTAAACAGAACATTTAAGTTAAATCAAACAAATATATGCATTTGTAACAAAATTAAATATATTGGTGTAAACATAAACACCATACTTACCTAGTGTAATCATGTAGAACATATATTTTTAAAAACCAAATCTTTATGCTACTAGATAAAAAAATTAAATGTTAACAATTATATTACTAAATTGTTCATTACATTATATTTTTATTCTTTGATATTATATTACTCACCCATAAATTTTCATGGTTTATTAAAACAGGATTACGTTATTTTAAAAAGATGAATATAATTGGTATCAAAATCTGCAGGAATTAAATATTATATCTTATTGAATGATATTGTTGATAAACATTTTAAATCCTGTATGCAATTAGCATTAAGGATTGAAAATAATAACAATCACCCGCTACATGCAGCTTTTAACAATTCTAAAGCTTCTGGAAAAACAAGAAGAACTTACCTGCACATGAAAGCCAAAACTAATCAATACAAAAATTCATGTCTGCCCTACTTATCCAGAATATTAACCAATCCAAAATCAAACAAAATTGAACTACTAAAAAACCTATTAAAATAGGAATTGTTTTACCTACGCATTCATTTGAACTAATTTGGACATTTCACAGTACTATGTTTATATTTATTAACATATGACATTCTATTTCATTTTGATTCCATTATTTGTACTACTACTTTTTTATATTGATGATAAAAATGTATTTTATGCTGAATGTATCTCTAGTGAGATATTAAAGCTTAATAATAATAATAATAATAATAATAATAATAATATAAACATTTTTCTATTATGTATATGCAGAATATATTATATTGAATTTTATTATGTTTCTTAATATAGGTCCAGCAGGTAGGAATGTAATTTTAATTTTACTACTATTTACGTACCTTGCATTGAATTTAAATTTAATAAACACTTGTTGTTATTTATTTGTTATTGCAACATCAATCAATTATATTAAACTTATTTAACTTTAAACACAATATTTTAAAGAAATTACATTAACAATGTTAATAAACTTATTAGGTAAAATATTATTTATTAGTTATTTATTTGTAAAATTTATTATATAGATACATAAATAAAACTTAAAATGTAATAAATTAATTTAACTAAAAAGCATATTATTTTATATAAAATGTATATTTGTATAAATGAAAAACAAAAAATTATAAATTTAATATTATGGTTAGCCGTTATTCTGCATGTAATTTAATGTAGGCATTTGTAATTATACAATAAGGAATAAACCATTATAATATTCGTATACTAAAAATTATTTTTGTCGTCAGAACACTACTTACCAATTTAAAAATTACTTTGCATAAATAAAAATTTAATTTTTTTAAAATTTTAATATATAAATACTAAATTAATTAGTAAAAAAATTATTTTTTAAATAAATGATGTTTTTTGTAAAAAGAAGGTGCTTAATATAAACGAAGAATTTTGATTAAATAAAAACAATATACCAATAATTTAATTCTAATAATTTTAAAAATCCTTTATTTGATAAACATTGGTACAATAAAAATATTTCATTTAATAAATAAGTATAAGATGGGTAGTTTAGAAAACTTTGGGGTAATGTTGTGTGGTATATTCTACCAATTTACATAAGATTACGGTAAATTTTTATTAGCCAATAAAATAAAATTAAGTCAAATTTTATATGGAATTTTATAATTGTAAATTTTAAAAGTTGTGTTTATTATGTATTACCTTTTGTGAATAAAACATTTTTTCAATCATACATAAATGGATTCAATAGATTTAATTTTATTATAACAAAATTTAAAAAAATACTTAAATAATAAAATTGAAAGAAGTAACGGAATAAAAAAAATTAGTTTTTCAAAAAATTTATAAAATTGGCAAAAATATTTTAATTTGGATTAATGTATGTTTCATTTGCTGTACACAAAGATTTAGATTAATAAAGTATAACATTTATTTTAAATGATTATGCTGTTATTTACGGTTTTTACACTTATCATTCTAAAGTCAAGCGCTGTGTGCTTATTTCTAAACGTCACAATTTTTTTTAAATAAGTAGGTTACATGTGTTAACTACATAGATTAAGCGCTTAAACGTGTCTAAAATTTTACAAATTTTTAAAATCATGTTCTAGTATACATTTACAAATTAGTAATATGTTTTTTAGTACAACCTGCAATTTACTGTATGTATAAACTATTTAATTCGCAAAACGTTTGTTAACCAAAAAATAGACTTTTGTACATTTGATTTCTAACATCCCGGATTTAAGTGTTAATAATTTCAACTTTGGTGTTTTTAAAAAGTACGTTAACAAGTGTAAAATAACGTGTTACTTATGAACAATATGGTTTATTTTCTAAAAAACTAAGTTTCAAAGTTTTTATTAGTACCTTGAAAGACTAAGATTGGAAATAACTAGAAAAAATATAACTAAAAGTAAATGTTTATTAAATTGTTGACATTATAAAATTCGTAACGTTGTACTAGCAAATTCATGTATATTAGTTAATAATATCTTTTATTAATGGGATGTATATTTTAGATTTAAATTTTAGTTGATTATGATATTATGTTAGAAAATCTGTTATTAGTACTTCTTGGGTTGTGCATCTAGAATATTTATTTACATTGCAGTTTATTTATAATTATAAAAAAGTAAAAATACAATTAACTTTAAGTATCGATAGTCCATATTATTTTAACATAATTACTTAGTTGAAAAAAATATAATTTTCAAGTTAAAATAGCACAAATTAAAAAATAAGAGTTCACTGACAAGTACCATTTTAAACCCTGTAACATTACAAAGAAAATTTTGTTTTTATTAAATTGAAGACTAAAAAATTGTTAAAACAATTTATAAATGTAACTTTAAATATATTAAATAATGTTTTCTAATAAAGGTAGTGCAGGTAAGATTAACTTATTAAAATAAACACTACTGCAAAGTTAATTTGTATAAGTCTTTGCATTTTAAACATTATTAATAAGTTTAGCACACATATTATTTAAATGCTTAAATTATCTATTTGTATTTGTTATCTAATATAATTTTGCAAACACTTTAATTGATACTTGTGATGCACTACCGTAATATTATTTTAATTTGTTAATGTAATGATGTTTTTTCTAATTTTTTAAAACTGTTTATAACCAAAGATTTTATTTACTAATTAAAAACTAAAGCATTATTAATATTATTAAAAAATGTAACTTTAAATACACTATATATTACATATTTTAACAAAGGTGACGCAGGTATGATTAAAATGTTTAATTCACCAAGATTTTATTTTTTATGTATAGGTATGCCCAGGTCTTATTAAATAATGTTAATGTTTTTTTTGAAATCTATTGAATAATACTGTGTAATAAATTAACCAATGTTAGGATTACAATTAAAAACTTTGTATTTATAAAATAATTCAGAAACAATGCAAATTTTAATATAATTCTAATATTTCAATTTTCTTTAAACATAATAAAAGATTAAAAAAATTATTTTTGAATTACTAAAAAATAAATGATGCAAATCATTATTAATTTTTACAACATACATTTTACAAACAAAAAAGATTGTTAATTAAAAACGTTTACAATAGTTTATAAAAAACAAAAAAGGTTAACTAGAGTATTAAGAAGCAAAATCATTATTAAAATTACAAATACACATTTTTATAACAGAATTATTTATGTCATTAAATTCATTAATTATATATTAAAATTTAACATTATTATTATTATTATTACATTACTTATTTTATTAATAATTTTGTAATTAAAGTAACATTTTTAAACAATTCTTATAAACAGATTTATAATCAATTTAATTACCAGAAGAAACAAAAACGATAACAAAGTATATTTTTGACGTACTGACATTGTAAATTTAAACACAACAGTTTAACCACTTTTTATTTAATTACAAGAAATTATATTTTTGTCTAACAAACACAAAATATTTACATACTTAAATAATAATTTATAAACTTAACAGTTTTTACAAAGGCTATCAATAAACATTGTTAAAAGTGCTTACAAATTTAATAAAATTGATTGCAAATCATTGCTAAAATTCTTGAATTTGTTAAATAATATTACCGAGGATAAGTATTTGTTTAACACTTTTTCTATTTTTGAACACCTGCGTGTTGCCTTTAAAAATAATTATCTATTGCATAATTTATACAGTTTACAATTACTTTGCAGAACGCTTTACCAAAAAGAAACAATAAGATTATTCTGTACCAATTATTGCCATTCTTCAGATTTTCTTTTTAATAACGTTACATTTTGTTGCCAATTATTTAAAAATAGTTTATCATAACATGTAACATTAAATATATAAGCAAGTTTGCATGTTGCTATGTATTTCAATTTGATTAATTGAATCTGTGCAATACGCTTGCGTGCCGTTACGGATCACAACTAGCTTGCTAATTGTATTGTGCTCATTGTTATTTGGAGGGCTGGCTTATTGCTCGTTCTACCTATCCTGGAATTCGTCTTCTTAAAGATTTCTTTAAAGAAACACGTGCTAAAATTTGTTTAAGGGATCTAACCTCTCTAGATAACAGAACTCCTATAGTTTAACTAACCCCATTAAAGTTTGCTCCTAATAATATACCACATTTTCGGCCTCTACCCAGAAGCCATACTCAATTCTCTATAATACATTAGCTTAAACAATTGTCTCCTCTTCTCTTCTTTTTTCCTCTATAAAAGTTCTCTACACAAATGCATTAAGTTTACTTAATAAATTATTTAAACTACATTAGCTAGTTAAAATCACCTGTACTTACATTATTGAAATCACTAAAACCTGGTTTTCTGAAGACATACTTGACAATGAAACATTCTTATTAGGTTTCAGAATTGTTAGGCAAGACTTAAGTAATGGTAAACGTGGGGGTTGTTTTTATTATATCAAAAATAACTTATCTTATACTACTGTTTTATTTTACTAAAGTAGTCCTCAGATAAATTATGAGTCTATTCACTTGGCATTGGGCTCCCATACTTTCTGCTCTTTATTTTATTGCCATCCTTTTTTATCCAAAACTTTTAATAAAATTTTTATTTCTAAACTCAAACATTGCCTCTCTCTCTACTGCAAACACCACATTTTATTGGGGGACTTTAACTGTTCTTCCATTAATTGGTAATTTATCTTTGGCTTTAATCTATTTGATAATAACATTTTAAAGCTTAGCATCAAGCATGCTCTTACTCAGTATGTTTTAACTCCCATTACATATTGGCTCGGTCAATCCCCATAATGCCTTAATTTTGTTTTTACTAATAAATCTTTTTTTATTAACTCTGTCTCCTACTTACCCCCTCTCGGAAAAAATGACCATATTATCCTGTCTTTTAAAGTAACCCTCCCTTTATGTAGTTCTAGATTTAAGCGCGAAAACCTACCACCAATCCCTGATTTTAGAAAAACCGACTTTGGAAAATTTTGTCAATTTCTTGCATCGGCTGACTAGAGTCCTTTATATGTCAATAATTTAAAACAAGCTTATTCCCACTTTGTTAGTCTAATTAAAAATAACATCAACAAGTTTGTTCCGCATCGTTTTCCTTTCCACATTTGTCTAAGGCTCCCTAGGAGGTTTGTCCACAGGGACTATATGGTCTACAAACTCCTACTTAAAATTACAGATAACAAAAGCACACTGTATAAGTTTATTAAGAATAAATGAGCTTCCGATTATTTTCTACCCTGCTTGAAAAACGACACTAGTATATTTTTAAACAGAATCAAAGCTTGTATAAGTTTTAGAAATTACTTTAAATCACTTTAAATTTTTTTCATTCCACATCCCAAATTTTGCCCCCCCCCCAATTAGTCCGTTTACTCCGGATGTTGAATTAGTTTGTAAACAGCTCAAAGGACTTAAATCAACTTCTTGTGAAACCGATGGTATTTACCCCAGAGTTTTGAAAAAATGTGCTGGAATATCGGCTCTTCATTTATCCTATATCTTTAACCTTTCCTTTTTATCCGGCCAGCTTTTACACATTTGTAAGTCTGCATTTATTAGGCCAATATTCAAATTGGGTTTGAGGTTTACGTCCGAAAACTACAAATTAATTAGTATATTATCTACACCAAGTAAATTTATGGATAAACTAATAAGGACTCATTTACTTGATTTCGTCATTAAGCATAAACTAATTAATTGTGACTAACACGGTTTTCTTTCTTATAGGTTTTGCCTCATTAATTTAATAACATACACAAATTGCGTCACAAACTTATTAAACTTTAGGCCCTCAGTAGATGCCATTTATGTTGACTTCGCAAAAGCGTTTGACAAAGTGCCTCATGATCTACTTTTAATAAAGGTAAGATCAAACGGGATCTCTGGGCCAATCCTCGCTTAAATCATTAATTTTTTTGCAAATTGCTCTTTTAGTGTACGCATAGGTATTGATCTATTCCCACTTTGCCAAATTAGTTTTGGTGTTTCCCAAGGGTCAATATTAGGGTCTCTTTTGTTTACTACTTTTATTAACGACTTACCTAAAATGGTTTAATCCAACATTCTGTTTTGTGCAGATGATGTCAAGATCTGGGAGTCGGATCTCAGTCAGCTTCAGGTCGATATTAACTACATTTGTAAATAGTCTGTCAATAACTCTTTTCCTCTAAATTTATTAAAATGCAAGCATATATCCTACGTTAAACTATCAGGGATAGTTTGCTCAACGCCTCATTGGGACTCTAACAAGATAGAAACGGTTATGTCTATAAAGGATCTGGGAGTGACAATTGACTCTGCACTAAAGTTCACAGGTCACCATACTAAAGCTTCCCAAACTTGCTATCGACTAAATAATTTTTTTAAAAGAAATGTAGGTAATCTTTTCCCAGGTGTGTGCGTCTGCAATGTATGCTTTATATTAAACCGCATTTAGAATATTGTGCTTAGGTCACTGCTCATATCTTAAACTCTGACTACACTAATTTCCAAAAAGTACAAAAAGTAATCTCTAAATTACCTAGGTCTCTAAGACATCTGCCCTATTAAGATAAACTCTTCTTTCTAAAACCATTTCTATTAAGAGAGAGGAGGCTTTGGGGGGATCTTATTCTGGTATGTTATTATTTAACATTTGGCTCCTCTCCATCTTTCTTCTTATTAACAAAGAATTCTTGTAGAGGACACAATCTAAAATTGACTAAACCCAAAGTGCAATCCAAGTTAAGACTCTATCATTTTTTACAGAAAATTATTAATGCTTAGAATAGTCTGCCTGCATTGGTAGTTAATGCCAATTTGGTCTCATCATTCAAGGCTGCTTATAATCATTGTGCCTTATCAAAATTCACATGATTACAACATTTTTCTAACAGGTTGATGGTTTATTATTTGTAACCTTTGTTTTAACTTTATCTCTTTTTTGAACACAATATTGTCGATACATCTGAACCAAGAATCAAAAAGAAATTGTCTCCTACTCAACTCGTGTACCAACCTGTTACCTGTTACCTCCGTGTTTGGGAATTTGTGCAGTTATCTTGTTAAATCTTTGTACTTTATTGTTTTTTAATGTTTGAACTGTATAAATCATTTTAGTTTCAGACATTGAATTGCATTTATATACAAGGGTTAAAATAAGCAGTGTCAAAGTAAACATTAAAATTAATTAACTTTTTTTACATAACTTAGGCATATTGCATCTCAACATTTAAATAAACTTGCCATTAAACATGACTTTAGCAATACAAATAATTAAATTAATTAAATTAATTTTGTTTATAAATAACATTACTATAAACAAAAAACCCAGATTTTTTACATTTTGAGTAAATAAAAATACTGCTACATTATTTGCTTAATAATAAATTATATTATAAAATGTGGGCATTGCCAATTTTAAAAATTAAATAATTTAAAAAGTAACCATGGTTTTCATATTATTTTTAAACGTTTTAAATAAGTATTAATAAAATTATTAATATAATTTTATCAAGTTTGTCAAGTTTTATTTGAGTATGCCTTACATTGTTACCATTTGTTTAAAATAACTAAAAAGTAATTCAAGAAATATTTGATTAAAGCTTAGTTTTTTGCTATTTAAAGAATTTTTATACTAAACATTAAAAATAAGTTAAATTTTAAGTTATAATAAATAACACTTTACCTTTCTTGACGTATGCACTAAAACTACTTTTGCACATCCACTAAATGCCCTAAAGCATTTTGTTGTAATTCAGGTTCAGCGCTCTAGCGTTACAGTACCCAAATTTGAAATTTGGTAAGTATGAGTTTAAATTCCACTACCAGCACTAAAATAACAGCCCACGTTTAACTTTAAAAAAATGTTTATTTTTGAAAAATGATTTTTGTAATATATTCAAAGTAGTAAATGTAAAAATAAAAATAATTTTTTTTGAAAATAGGTTTAAATTTTGATTTGTTTAAATAGCTAGTTTTTTTCACTTATTGCTGGTAGTTAATAAAACTTATTTCCATAATATCTACATAAACATAAATAAAAAACCTTCTTAAAAAATGCAATTGTATTATTCAAAAATATTGGAACCATAAATAGTAATATATTTTACAGTTTATAGTTTGTATTTTAAATCATATTTTTAACTGCAAATTAGGTGATTTTATCTAATTGCAGCTAAGTGAATATAAAAAAATTAGTTAATTTTTTTTACTTTATAATTATTTAATTGACCTTAGGTTGTTTTTTTCCTTTTTGGTAATTATAAACAAATTATTATGTTTACTAGTTCATAGTACATATTTTCCTTTAAAACTTTATATAAAATCTTAGTGTATACCTTAAATCAATCTGCATTTTGTTTAATAGTTAAAACAAAATTATAATATTTATTTATTTGTTCGTAATTTTTAATAATTAAAAATTATTTAAAAAAAAATTTATTGTAATCCGCAACCAATAGTAATATTAATTGTGTAACACCACAGTTTTTATTTATACATAAAAAATAAAATATTTTTAAAACTATTTATCAATTTAACTTTAAATATATATTTTTTAATAAAGGTCCACCAGGTATGATTAAATTTTTTAATTTTCCAAAATTATGTTATATGTACATACATTCGCTAAAAATCTACAACATTTTTTAGCATAATTTGCTACATGCAGTTTTTAACAATTCTAAAGCTTCTGAAAAAACAAGAAGAACTTACCTGCACATAAAAATCAAAACTAATAAATACAAAAATTCATGTTTGCTCTACTTATCCAGAGTATTAACCAATCTAGAATCAAACAAAATTGAACTACTAAGAAACCTATCAAAGTAGGAATTGTTCTACCTACGCATTCATTTGAACTAATTTGGACAATTTCACAGTAAAAGTGTGCCTAATGATGACTCATTTTATGCACAGCAATTGTAAATATATATATATATATATATATATATTTAAAATTACATGCATATTATATAGATTATATTTATATTCACTAACATATGACATTTTATTTTATTTTGATCCCATTATTTGTACTTCTACTTTTTTATATTGATGGTAAAAATGTATTTTATGCTGTATGTATCTCTAGTGAGATATTAAAGCTTAATAATAATAATAATAATAATAATAATAATTTTTTTTAAATGCTTTAACAATGTATACAATTTTTTATTAATTGTTAAAAGTAAACCACTATTTTTGTTTTAAATTGGAATAGTGGTAATGGACTTGTTTCAAAGGACCATTACAGAAAAATGTGCGCACATTCCATGTTCAAACATTAGTTATGTTTTTAATACTAAAAAATCTGCAAATTAAAGATTAATTTTTTTATTGGATTTTATTTAACCTTGCCATTAGGTACGTGTAAACATTTTATGTTTTCTCATTTAATTACGTTTTATTATTAAAGAATCTGCACATTAACAATTTAATTTTTTTTTGGTTTTTACTTAACTTTGTTTGCAAAATTAGTATTCTTTTATTGTTTTTGTAAAATAATACTATTTTAAAAAAACATCACAAACCTTTCTTTTTTATTTAGGCTTAAAACTGGTTAGATTATTTTTTTTAGTTTAAAAAAGCGGATATATTAAATGTAATAATATTTACAATTTACATGCTAATTTAAACAAATTAAAACTTTTGGAGAAATAAAAAAAAATACGTACACATAAAAGCCAAAACTATTTAATACAATTACTTATATTTGCCATAATTATTTAAAATAATAACAAATTTGGAATCAAACGTTAACAAAATTATTAACAATCTTATTAAAATAGGAATTATTTTACCAACGTATTAATTTAAACTAATTTAGACATTCTGCAGCACAATGTAACTGTGCCATATAATGATTTATTAAATGTATGCTAATTTCAAATATATTATTAACCAGATGTTTACCGTACTGATTATGTTTATATAGATTAACATACAACATTATATATATATATATATATTTATGTATAATTTTCTTTGCGTGTTTTGTAAACATTTTCATAAATACAAAGTTTATCCTAGTAAAAAATTGTTTTTTGTTTAGTTAAAATATATCAATTTTAAAAGTATAATAATCAAAATAATGGTTTTTTATGTAAAACTGTAACAGTAAAATATTTATTTTTTATTTTTAATAAATTTGTTTTAATTGCTTACTGCAAAAAGGTGTGCGTACATTTGATGTTCCAACATTAAATAAATATCTAATTTTGTAATTTGCAATTTATATTATTTTCTTAAAAACGTAATTTTGTAATTTTATTTTAAATGTGTTACACAAACACAAATATATTTTTTATTAAAAAAAACCAGTAATAATATTTTAATGCTGAATTTATAATATTTGTTTACTTTAAATATCTATACTTAAAATTAAGCTACATTACTATTACAAGACAAATGTTATTTACTGATTAAAAACTAAAACATTATTTAAACAGTTTATAAATGCAATTTATATATAAAATTATACATTGAATACAGGTCCTCCAGGTAAAATTAAATTTTAAAATGAATAAACATATATTTATTATATGTGGGTAAGAATTTGTTTCTTTGTATAATTAAGTGATCACTTATTATTATTTATTTGTAATTGCAACATTATTATTAATTATTTTGAACTCATATAACTTTTACTACAATATATTTTTAAAGTTACATTAACAAAGTACTATATATTAGTAATTTGTTTGTAAAATTGTGATTTTTCTTCGATTAAATAAAAAATCAATACAGATAATAATCAATAATAATAAATTAAAAATTGTAAAAGCTTAATTGTTAAATTGTTTTTAAACAATTATTATTATTTATACTTAATCACAAAATTATTCAATTGTTGGAAAAACTATAAATAATACGTTTCTAATTTTATATTTATTATATTTATTTTCATTGTAGTTTGCTTACAATAAAAAGTTACTGTTTTTTAGAAATTAAAAACTAATACATTGTTAAAATAATTTATATATTTAACATTAAATATAAAACATTATATTTTTTAACAAAGGTCCCAAAGGTAGGATTAGTTTATTAAAATTACAAGCCGTTATTGCAAAATTAATTTACATAACACGGTCAACATTTTTTGCTTAATAATTATGCAAATGGTTTAAAATATGTGTTTATTAAATAAAAAAAAAGATCATTGTTAATTTAAAATAAATAAATAAACTAATAATGTATTGTTTAATTGACAATTACCAATTAAATGTATAATTTTGTAATGGTATTTTGTTATGTATAATATGTTTTTATAAATTATTTAAATTTTACAAAAAAACTATTATTAACAATTGTGATGCCGCATTATTAATATTATTTTATTTTGTTAGTGCAATAATGTAGGTAACATGTATTACTTTCTGCTGACAATTAGAGTATTCATTTATTAAAATAAAATTATTGTAGTGTATTTGTATTTTAATACGTAACTTAATTTATTATTATTTTTATTTGTTTTTTATAATTGTTAATATTCACTATCTACCTTGATTTTGTATCAATTTTAAAGTTTTTTATGACTAATGTTTTTTACCTCACTATTTACTTTTTTTTTCTAAATTGTTTTTATAATATTGATAAGTAAAACTAAGAATCAAAAGGAGCTTTGCTTTTACTCAACTCGCGTATCAATTTGTAACATTTTGTTATGTGTAACATAAACCACATAACTTATTTATATTTAAAAACGCTATTATTAAGATGTTTAATACCACATTTATAATATTTATTTGTATTGTTAATGCAATCTTAACCAAAAAAAATGTTACCGAAAAAGTTTTTATTAACAAAATAAAAATTTAAAATAATATTCCAAACCAAAATAACAGAAAACGTAAAATGTAAAATAAATTTATTTTGTCTATTCTCTTTAAATCACAAGCATATAAAAAATTCGTATGTATATACGTAAAAACTATATTACATAATATACTGTATTTGTTTTAACATTAATGGCTACACAAACATACACATACGCAACATAATTATGTTAAGTAAACGTTAAATTTAATAAAGTTACAAATTGCTTTTCTGCACTCAAAATGGGTTCTGATGTATACATGTTAATAAATTTAAGTGTTAGTAGTTTTAGTAGTTATTAACATTGTAAAATAATCATTATAATTAACTTGATGGTTTTTATAAATCAAATGACAAATACTGTAATAATATTTTTAAAATGCTAATTTTTACAAATTAAAAAATAAAATATTGTTTAAACAATTTATAAATGTAACCTTAAATGTAACACATTATGTTTCTTAATAAAGGTGATAAAGGTAGGATTAAATTAATAAAATAAATATTTTTGCAATACTAATTTGTATAAGATTTTGTACTTAAACATTTTTTAAAATGTTTAGCACACATACTGTTTAAAATGTTTAAATTAAATAGTTGTATTAGTTATATAATGCAATTTTATAAATACTTCAATTAATACTTGTGATTCCTTATCCATAACATTATATTAATGCAATAATATAGGTAATATTTACTTATTTTTGTATTTTTTAAAATTGTGTAATAATAGGTTTACAAAATAAAAACTAAAACATTATTAAGGCATTTTATTAGTGTAACTTTAAGTATAATTTAAATAGTAGTTTTACATCTATAATATTATTTTAATTTGTTAATGCAATAATGTGTTTTGCAATTATTTAAACTGTTTTAAATAAGAGTTTTTATACACAAATTAAAAATTAAAATATTATTAAAACATTTTATAAACGTAACCTTAAATACACTATATTTTATATTTTAACAAAGGTGACCAAGGTATATTTAAAATTTTAGATTTACAAACATTTATTTTTTATGTATATATTTATGCAAGTCCAACTAAATGATGCTTGTAAACACAATTAATGTTACGTTTAAAAATATTAAATAATATTGTGTAATATTATTAATCAATGTTACAATTGAGATTAATTAACACTTTGTATAAGTATAATAATGTATTGATTAGTTTAAATATTTTTGTGCAGGTAAATTTTCCAGCTGTTTTTAAAAGCCTTATTTTTGTTTACAACTGTATGTAGTTGTTGAGTATTATTACATTTAATTCTCAATGCCAATTGCATAAAAAATTATAAATATATATTAACAATGCCATTTAATAAAACATAATATTTAATTACCAAAAATTGTAATATTAAAAATATGCATTTTTTAAAAACAACGTAATCTTGTTTTAAAAAACAAGCAAAGTATACAAGTAACCAATATAACATTTAAGGATGAATTCAGGTATTTAGGTAAATTCACGAGTTAAGTAGGAGGAAACTATTTTTAGTACTTGGTACAAAATATCAGGTATTAAAATTTTGTAATATAATTATTAACATACATTTTTGTTAGTTTTTTTATGTGGTGGCACAAATATTTGCTTTATATAAATAAATAAAATACATAAATACAATAGGTAAGTTTTCTATTTATGATTACCTAAAAACACTTAATTTTGTTAGAAGTACATATATTTTCTTATTTTAATTTAAATGCTTTATTAATCTTTGTTTTTGCTAAACGAGTTGTTGTAAAATTAGTTTTAATAAATAAAGATTTAATGTAAATTGTTTAAAAACGTTGTTAAAACGATATTTTTAAAACATATTGTAGTTAAAGTTATACTTTTTAAACAATTGTCATAGGCAGATTTACAGTTAATTTAATAAATAGAATAAACAAAAATGGTAACAAAGAAAATCTTTGAAGTACTTTACTGCAAGTTTAAACACACCAGTATAACCAAATTTATTTAATTACAATAAATTAAATTTTAAAATAAGAAACAATATATATATATATATATATATATATATATATATATATAAATTTATAATATTTGTAATCTTAACGGTTTTCTAAAAGAATCTAAAAAACTATTGTTGAAAACTTTTATAGAATTAATAAAGTTTATTACAAGTACTTTCTAAAATTTTTTAGTATGTTTAATAATGTTACGCAGAATGTATAATTGTATTATTTTTTTATTTTTGAACATCTACTTGTTGTTTTTAAAATGTTTATCTACTGCATAATATGTACGGTTTACAATTATTTTGCAGAACACGTTACCAAAAACAAATCATAAAATTATTTTGTACCAATTATTACCATTGTTTAAATTTACTTTTTAAAAAATGTTAAAATTATTTTTTGTCACCAATTATTTAAAACTTGTTTATTATGCCATATAATATTAAATAAATAACATGCATATTATTAAGCTACCTCTGTGTTTGAAGATTTGCGCAGTTATCTTGTTAAGTTAATTCAATTTATTGTTATTTAGCGTTTAAGCTGTATACGTTATTTTAGTTACATAAATATTATTAGTACATTTTTTTGGATCTTGAATCATATCTATATGCATTCATATATATGGTGGTATAAATGTATAACATTATTTAGTGTAAAGTAGTTATTTATAATGCTTTACTATTATAAATAACTGTTTATTAATAGTTAAAAGTAATCAATTATTTTTTTTACTAATAAGAATATTGGTGTTTTTTAACTCTCGGCAGTTGCGTCACAATTTTACATATATTTATAAAATTACTTTTTGCTGCTAATTTAATTGCTTTTTTGCATTTGTTTTCTATCCTGATCTTAGCGGCAACTAATTTTACCTATTTATTTAAAGTTTAATATTTATCAGCAAATATGCTTTGGATAACATGATTGTTATATTAATTTTTTTCTAATTTGGTTTTTTATTTAAACATAATAAGATTACAAAATCCTAATAAACTTTATTGTTTCTTGTACGACCACATCTTCTTTACAACACGTTTGTTGTTTTTTAAACAATTTAAACAAAAAATCCAGAATTTGCACATTTTGACATAATAATAATACTATTACATTATTTGTTTAACAACAATTTATATTATAAAATGTATATATATATATATATATATATAATAGACATTATCCATTTTAAAAATTAAGTCGTTCAAAAAATAACTATAGTTTTTTATAACTTTTTTTAAACAACTTGAATAGGAATCTATCAAATTATTAAAATGCTCCTGTCAAATTTAATTTTTTACACAAAATTATTATTATTTTCTAAGTGTGCTATTATTTTTTATTTAACTTACCTTTTGTTTAATGTAACAAAAATATTTTTTATTACATTGAGGATTGGGTTGTATGGAACTAGATAAAACTCAGATTTTGCTATTTAAAAATTCTTTAGTTTAAATATTAAAAATAAAGCAAATTGTAAACTATAATAAACAACACGTTAACATTTTGACATATACATTGCTAAATGCACTAAAGTATTTTCTTTAATTTAATTGTAACGGCCAGGTGGTACAGCGCCCGAATTTAAACTTCAATAAGCATGAGTTCAAATCTCACTACCGGCACTAAATTGAAAACTCATGTTCGGCTTTGCTACAAATGTTTATTTAAAAAAAAAGTTTTTTGTATAATATTTAAAGTTAAAAATATTTAAACGTAAAAATAAAAAAATAATTTTTTTTTGTAAATAACTATAAATTTTAAACGGTTTAAATGGCTATGTTTTTCACTCTATGCTAGCAGTTGATTAAACTTAAGTTCATAATTATTTACAAAAATATAATAAATCTGTAACTTTAAAAAAAAATGTATTTGTAGTTTTAAGGAATATTAAAACAATAAATAGTTAAGGATTGTACAGTGTATTGTTCGTTTTTTAAATTGATTTAAAATTAATTTTCAGACACAAACAAAACTGTTTTTATACATTTGTGCAGATTTCACACGTCTATTTTTCTTTGTGCCTTTAGCCAAAAATATTATTTTTACGTATTTTGTAACAAACAATTGGATAATTTTATCCAAATACAAATAAGTAAATATAAACAATTAGCTAATATTTTATTTTATTCATAATTAATTGGTTTTATGTTTTTTTTTCTCCATGTTGGTAATTATATATAACTTAATTTATTTACTAGTAAATAGTGTAGATTTAGCTCTAGCTGTTCTTAAGCGTGTAAAATCTTTGTACTCTTTGTATATAATTTTTGCACTTACTACAAATAAATTTGCAATTTTTTTAATAGTTAAAACAAAATAATTACAATTATCTATTTGTTTGTAATTTATAGCAATTAATAAAAGTTTATATTGTTTAAACTTATTGTAATCCACTACTGTATTTGTTTTAACTGTTTAACACCGAACTTTTTATTTACAAATTAAAAACTAAAACAATTTATAAATGTAACTTTAAATATATTATATTATGTTTTTTTAATAAAGGTCCAACAGGTATAATTAAAATTTTTAATTTACTAGCATTTTTTATATGTATATTCATTTATTTAAAAAATATTATATTATCTGTTATAAATAATTATATATTTTTTTTAAGAAACGCACGTTGTTTTGTGTATATTTTTAAAAACAAAAAATGTGTTGTTAACAACAATTCCACAATGACTGTTTACCGTCAACAATTTATAACCATTATTATTTATGTTATTAATTTAATCATGTACTCCAACATTTAAAAAGTACCCAGATGTTTATTTGTTAATTTTTTATTAAAAACGCCAATTAATATTTTGGTATTTTTTTTGCAACATATTATTTTTAATTGTTTAACATCAGATCTTTTATTTACAATCTACAAAAAACTAAAACATTATTAAAACAATTTATAAGTGTAATTTTAAATATATTATATTCCATTTTTAAATAAAGGTCCAAGAGGTATGATTAAAAATTTTAATTTTCTAACATTTTTTATATGTATATACAATCTTTCAAAAATATATAACCTTATCTGGCATGAATTGATAAAGTATTTTTTAACAATGCTTGACCAACGTGTGCAATTGCTTATTAATTATTAGAAGTAAACAATTATTTTTTTTATTAATTAGAATATTGGTGTTTTTTTAACCTCCGGCATTTGCGTCACAATTGTACATATACTTTTGAAATTATTTTTTACTGCTGGTTTAATTGCGTTTTTGCATTTATTTTATATCCTTATTTTTGCAACAACTAGTTTTACTTTTTTATTTGAAATTTAATATTTATTAACAATTATTTATTAGATAACATGATTGTTATATTAACTTTTTTTAATTTGATTTTTTATTTTAAAATAGTTAGATTACAAAAGACTAATAAATTTTATTATTTCTTGTACGACCACATCTTTTTCTAAACACGTTTGTTGTTTTTTAAACAATTTTAGTTAATTATTAAAGGATTTCCTTTTTTTTAATTTCAGAAAAATTGTTTAGTTAGAAGAAATAATCAATTTTATGGGTGTAACATCTTGTTTATAATTGTTTGCTAATAAAATAATTAAGCATAAACTACATGTAATCCGTAAACAAAATTTAGATCTATTTAACATCCATTTATTAGCAAATTTAGATAATAAAAATTTGTCAATAATATAACTATGTTAAATCGGCAAAATTGGAACCGTTCAAGAAAACAAAAAACATTTAGAAATTATTATCAACAATATTCGTTCAAAATTCCGTAATGTTTTTAAACATTTTTTTGGTTGTTGTTCAAAAACCAAAACACATTTGCAACTGCGTCCAAATGTAACGCCAGTAATAAATTTAATACAGTTTTTTAATTACATTTGCAAAAATTTGTAAAGAAACAAAAAGCAAATATTTACTAACTAAAGCAATTTACTATTTATTAACGTACACGCAAAAACGTTTTGATTGCTCTTTTATAAAATTATATAAAGGAAAAACTTTTTTATTTTTAAAAGACAAGTGTTTACTGTTTAATAACAGGATAATTATACTTGTTTCTTTAAAACGTTTGTTACATCAGTTTTATTTAGATTATCCAGGCATCAAAAAAAAAAACTCTGGCGTGTATTTATGTATATTAACCGTATATACATAGCAAAATTGAGAATTTGTGTCAAAAGTTTACCTAGTGTAAACGAGCAGCAAAATTACTAGCAAAATTACCTTTAACAAAACCCTGGGAATAAGTACATGCTAATTTTGCAGAACTAACTGTTGGAATAAATTACCTGTTATAAATTAATTTATACAACAAATGGCTAGAAATACTTTTTATAAAAACTACAACAACTACATATGTATTAAAAATTAATTAAATTATTTTCTTAGTTTGGTATGCCTAAAGTATTGGTAACTAATTATTATTATTATTAATACAAAACCATTTTCCTCTAAAAAATAATAAGCATGGAACAATAAAAAACAATTACAGCAAAAAATAATAACAACAACAAAGTCTTGTAATTTAAAAAGAAGATAAAACAACAAAATGTTTTTATATATTTAAAAATTTTGCCAAACGTTTTGCTTGATCCCATAAAACTTTTATTTTAATTAAATTTTCCCGAATAGTTTTTAGCCAAGTTTTTTGTAGTTTGTCAACCTTTCTTTTAGCATTTACAATTGTTTATTCCAAAACCGTTTTTGCTGGTTTTTTGGTAATTGATAACAGTTCACAATTTACTTTTGCTCAATTTGCTCAATATTGCCTACATAATGGCATACACTACATAAAGTTTTCTGCATATTATCCTCAATCAAACAAACAAGTCAAACGACTGGTTAATATATTTAAACGTTAAATGCTAAAAAATAAAGGAAAGGGAAAGAACAAAAACCAACATCAACAATTTTTAAGCAATTACAGAGTTACCCCAGTATTACAAAACAAATTACTCGCAAAATTATTTCTAAAAAGAAAATTGCAAACAACATTGCATCTTATGCACCATATATTAGTTTTTTTAACCGACACTAGAAGAAAAACTTCATAAACATAAACTGTTTAACGGTATCAATGTATTTGTGTATGACTCATTACACAAAAGATGGCAATTCAGAATTATAACTAAAAAATTAGACGCATGGTGTACAAAATAAAAGTAAACAATTAACTATAGAGAAGACATGTAAACCATGTACGTCTGGATTATACTAGAAAGTATAAAGACAGTCCAATATGTTTTGACAACTTGGTTAACATTAAAAAGACTAATAAAAAACCAAACAAATTGCAAACAACAAGCTCAAGGGTAGGCAAATCAACATAAAAACAATATCCGTCTACACTTATTGAAGTAAATCCTAAAAAAAAATGCAATTAGATTGTTTTTACAAAAAGGGAGGTGTTAGAACGAGACCAAATTACAATTGATAAATGACTTATTAGACGAATTATAATACAGTTCACGTGTGTGACGGGCAACCAAGAAAATGAATAACAAGCCTACTCCTATATATATGTTATGTGTAATGTAGAATATTTAATTTTAGTCTAAACCTTGTGTTGTGTTGTTGTTTAAAACCCTAGAACTAGTGGAATAGCAATATAATAGTCAAAATATTTAGACAATAAGTACCTCAGTTAAACACTAATCCACCCATTACCCAGGCATAACAATTATATAACATTGTCAATACAATAATGTAAGTAATATTTATTGCCTTTTTGTAATTTTTAAATTGTTTAACACCAGACTTTTATTTACAATTTAAAAAAACTAAAACATGATTAAAAAAATTTATAAATGTAACCTGAAATGTGTTATTTTAAGTATTACTTAAATAGTAATCCCGCAGTCATATTATTATTTTACTTTTTTAATGTAATAATGTTTTTGCAATTGTTTAAGGTATTTAAAAACAAAGTTTTTATTTGTTAATTAAAACTAAAGCATTATTAAAACAATTTTTAAATATAACCGTAAACATATTATATTATATATTTTAATAAAGGTGCACCAGGTATGATTAAAATTTTTAATTTACCAACATTTTTTTTGCATAAATTTAACCAAGTTTAATGGAGTGATGCTTGTAAACACAGTTAATGTTGCGTGTCAAGAATACTAAATAATATTGTCTAATGTTATTAACCAATGTTACAATTACAATTACGAGCTTCGTTTTTAAAAAATGGCTCAGAAACAACACAAAACTTAATATTATTCCAATTTTTTAATTATTTAAAAATATAATAAAACATTTACAAAATTATTTTTGTATAACTAAACACAAATAATGTAAATCAAAATTACATGAGGTTTACAAACAAAAAATGCTCACATTAGTTTATGAAATCCGAAAAACGAAAACAATAAACTCCAACATGTTTAGAATATGGATTCCGCATAAAATTACATTTTTGCTATAAAAAAATAAAATAAAAAAATAATAAATTGTACTAATACGTATAATGGAATTAAAATATAATAAAAATGCTACACAATAATGCATATAAATATAGTCAATATGATAAACATGTAGTCAAATAAACAATTTAAAATTAGTATGCTTTAAACGGGTTTTTATCTAATGACAGTTTTAACAGCAAATTCACTTAACCTAATAGCAACTCTATAAATATAATGTTCTTTATGTATAAAATATATAATTATTATTATAAACAGATGTATACATACTTTTATTATCAGAAAAACAAGTACCCTTACTAAGTACATTTTTGACGTACTTCCATTACTAAGTTAAACACACAATTTAACTACTTTTTAATTAATCACAACAAATTAAATTTTGGTCTTACAAACACAAAATATTTACGTACTTTAATAATATTTTATAAATTTAAAGGTTTTTTACAAAGACTCTCAAGATACATTGTTAAAAGTGTTTACAAAATTAATAAAATTGATTGCAATTAATTGTTAAAATTCTTGAATTTGTTTAATAATATTGCAGAGAATAAATATTTGTTTAATATTTTTTCTTAAACACATAATTGTTGGTTTTAAAAATAATTATTTATTGCAAAATTTATACGGTTTAAAAATACTTTGCAGAACACTTTACCAAGAATAAATAATAAGATTATTTTGTATCAATTATTGCCATCGTCCAAATTTACTTTTTAAAAAACGTTAAAATTACTTTTTGTTACCAATTATTTAAAACTTGTTTATTATGCCATATAGCACTAAATTAATTAACAAACTTGCATCTTACTAAGTTATCTCCGTGTTTAAAAATTTAAGCATATATTTTGTTAAATCTTTGTACTTTATTGTTTTTTAGCGTTTGCATTGTATAAATTATTTCAGTTAAATAAATATCATTAGTACATATCTTCGAATTTTGAAAAAAAATTTTTATACATATATATATATAATCATAAAAATGTATAACATTATCTGGCATAAAGAATTTTTTTTAAATGCGTTGCCATTATATATAATTGTTGGATGTAAACAATTATTTTTTCTATTAATTGGAACATTGGTGTTTTTGAATTACATTTATATACAAGGACTAAAATGTGCAGTGTTAAAATTAATACATTAAAATTGATATACGTTTTTTACATTGTTTATGCATATTAAAAAAATCAACATTTTACTAAAATAATCAATAAGTTTATTAATAGTTCAGCAATAACAGTTTGTAAAACAATAAAACAATTTTTTTAAATAGCAACAACAAATTCTTGTTTAAACAAATTACTCAGAATTTAGACATTTTGACAAGATAAAACTACTACTACATTATTTGCTTAATACTATTTTATATTATTAACTTTGTACATATGTAGATAACAAACATAATCATTTTTAAAAATTGAGTAGTTAAAAAAATTATTATGGTTTTTATATTTTTTTTTACACAACATTATTATTATTTAGGTGTGTTTTATTTTTTGTATAAGATAATTACATTGAGGTCCGGGTTGTATAGACGTAATTTAAAAAAAATAGTTTAAACATTAAAAATAAAGTAAATTGTAAATTATAACATTAACTTTTTTGACATATACCCTATAGCACTATCTTGAATATCTACTAAATGCACTGAAGTATTTTGTTTAGTTTAATCCTAGCAATATAATAGAACTGCGCCCGACTTTAAACCTTAATAAACATGTGATTAAATTCCACCACTTGCACTAAATTAAAAGCTCACGTTCAGGTTTGCTAAATTGTTTATTTTAAAAAATGTTTTTTGTAAAACATTTAAAATAATAACTGTTTTAGTTGTTCTTAAACGTGTAAAATTGTAAACACTAAGTGTAATTTTTGTACTTACCTCAAATAAATTTGCAATTTGTTTAATAATTAAAACAAAATTAATACATTTATTTATTTATTTGTAATTTTTAGCAGTTAATAAAAACTTATAATATTTAAACTTATTGTAATCTACTACTGTATGCGTTTTTAATTGTTTAACACCAATTTTTTTATTTACAAATTAAAAACTAAAACAATTTTTAAATGTAACTTTAAATATATTATATTATGCTTTTTAATAAAGGTCCAACAGGTATAATTAAAATTTTTAATTTAATAACATTTGTTTATATGTATATTCATTTATTTAAAAAATATGATGTTATCTGTCAAAAATTAATTAATTAATTTTTAAAACGCACGTTGTTTTGTGTATATTTAAGAAAAAATATGTGTTGTTAACACTAATTTCACAATGACTGTTTACCGTCAACAATTTATAACCATTATTATTTATGCTATTAACTTAATAATGTAGTCCAACATTTAAAAAGTACCCAGATGATTATGTGTTACATTTTTTATTAAAACGCCAATTATTATTTTGATAATTTTTTGCAACATATTATTTTTAATTGTTTAACACCAGACCTTTTATTTACAATCTACAAAAACTAAAACATTATTAAAACAATTTATAAGTGTAACTTTAAATCTGTTATCTTATGTATTAATGAAGTAGTAATGCTGCATCTATAATTTTATTTTACTTTCTTAATGCAATAATATAATTTGCAGAGTTTTTATTTACTAATTCAATCTAATGCATTATTAAAACAATTTGTAAATGTAACCGTAAACATATTATATTGTATATTTTAATAAAGGTTCACCAGGTATAATTGGAATTTTAAATTTACCAACATTTAGTTTTTATGTATTTGTTTACTCAGGTTTAATTGAGTGATGTTTGTAAACACAGTTAAGGTTTTATCTCAAAAACAATAATAAATTTATTACTTTTTGAGTAGTGTACGTGTATCTTTATTGTTTGCACTTAAAAATTAGTGTATTTAAAAAATTGTATGTAGTTTTTTCAAAATAAAAATTATTGAAATTGGTTGTATTGTATTGTCATCTAGTAATACATCTTACACTTAATATAAAATGTCCAAACGTTTATAGTTTGAATTTTATAAATGTAATTATTTTATTTAAGAATAGGTTTAAATTATATCTTTAGTAATTAAAGTATAGTTTTTAATAATGACTTTTATGCGTTTTTGTTAAATTTTACCCGTTGTTTATGTTTTTAATAAAATGTAAGCAAAAAGCGGTAATGTATAAATACTTATAACCAATAAAACTAATAATATATATATATATATATATATATATAACATATAATTTAATTTATTTTATTTTATTTCTGCTATATTAAATGTTTTACAAAATTGTCTTTTAACAGTAGACAATTAGCAAAGCCAAACGTGGGCCCGCATTTTAGTGCCGGCGATGGAATATAAATTTATGACCACCGAGGTCCGAATTCAAGCGCTGTACTGCTAAACCTTTCCGGCACATATATAATATTGCTATATATTTATAAATAAACGTTATTTAAAATAATGTGTTTGTTAATTTAAAAACTACTATTAAAGCACATTATAAAACATTATTATTTTTATAGTTTATAAAATACTTTATATAACAGGAACTATTGCATTATTAAAAAGAGTAAAAGTATTTAAAATATAAATATAAAACAGTTATATAACTTAATATACATACCAATGCATATATTAACACATGTACATATAACAGTAGTACGTCTATGTAGTATGTAGTAATTGCAAAAATGTATTTTATAATCATTAACATTATTGTGTATAAAGTATGTACCATTGTTAATATTGCATAACCAACAATTAATTAATATTTTAGCTTAAATTTGTAGGTTTATGTATTGTAATGTGTAAATATATTAATTTTATTTATTAAAATTAAAACAGTAAAAATTATTAAATAAAATAATAATTTGTATTTATTTATTTTTTTAAATATGTACATAAAACTAATCACTTGTAAATTTTTGTACAGTATATATACAATTAATAAAACAATTAGCGTGGTAAATTTGGTTACAAAAATAAAAACATTTTAGCAATTACATAACCCAAAATTCAGCTTTGATATGCTACAATTTAACATATTAAAAAATTTAAACATTTTGTTAATAAATAATTTTTAATATTTTTAATGTTAACTTGTCTAATGTAGATATAAAACTAATAAAATAAATTTAAATTAATGTGGCGTTACGTTTTTAAACGTATAGCACAAACATTGTTTTAAAAATTGTAATGATTCTTGAGTAAATGTAACGCATTTAATTATTAAAAACATGTTTTAATAAATAAAATGTTTAGTTATTTAAAATATATGTTATAATTTTTTATATATCTAGTTAATTATTTTGAATACCGTACTAACAAATCACTTATTAAGAGTGGGTATTTTTTACTAACCACTAGAAAAAATGCAATGTTTATAGTTATGTTTTAAAATTATTATAAATTACTATAGAATGCAATATTTATTTATTTAAACTGCAAAATACTTTATTTAGCAAAAACTCCAATTTTGTAAATTTGTTTATTTACCGCTAGAATTTAAACGTTTTTCATTTATTTTTTATATTTTTTAAAAGAATTGGTTAACAAATTGTAAATTATTTATATTATTAAAAAATTAAATTTTAACAAATATTATTAATACTTTGATGCACTAAGATTTAAAACGACTAGCACAAGTTATAAATAGAATTAAATGTTATAAGGTCTAAACTGGAACTTGTCAATAAACTCTTAATTTTTAATTTTGTTTGTTTTACCTTAAAAGATATATTTTGCTAATAAAATAATTATGCCAAATGAATATGGGTTATCTATACTAAAAGTTAGTTGTTTTCTAATTATGAATATAAATATATAAAAATATAAATATATATATATATATATATATATAAATATAAATATTTAAGTATCCTTATAATTTTGGTTTAATAGCATTTAAATATTTAAATGGTATTTGTAACAAAGTTATTTATATAAAACAATAGTTTTTAAACAAATTATTATTTATTTACATAAAATTACAAGTGCTTACATAACTAAGCACACGTTTTTAATTGCTTTTTTTAATTGCTAAATATTACAAACAACTAAAAAAGTTATAATTTTGGTTTAACTATTGAACAAATTGGAGTTAAGTGCAATAATTGTTTAGTGATTTTTAAGTATTATATTTATTTAAGATTAGCAAAAACAAAATCTCACTATAAAATTGTAAACAAAATAATTTGTTTATAATTACTAAATTAAAAAACTATAAAACCTATTAAATACATATTTAAAAAAAACTAACTTTGTATATTTACTTATCAGCAATCGAATAAAATTAGCTAATTTGCAGTTTTAAAAAAAATATTTAAAAAGTTTATTTAACAGCACAAATTAAAAACAGTAGTGTAAAATGTTTAAAAATGTATGAAAACCGTTTATTTTGTTTTTAAAAATTATTTTTTTAGCGGCAAATGCGACTTACAATACGAGCCTTACATAATGCAGTGCACAATTATTTGTGGCGTCTATTTTTTATAATTAAAATTACATTTTTTTTAATGTTGTTAGTTTATTATGCTTTTATAAATATTATAAAATTAAATTTAAACTACTGTCAAACAAGTTGTTATTTAAACAACTTAACATTTAGCAATGTTTTATGTTTTTAAACTAAACTACAACAACATGCTTCAGGACATTTTGTGATTATTTAAAACAATGTTTTAGTACACATGTTAAAACAACCAGCAGCTTTTTGTCATAACTTAAAAATGAACTCATTTGTATTGTTTAAAACATAGATTTTTGCATAATAAAAAACTGGGTTTAATTTAATCACTCTATACATTCAACATTTGATATTAAAAACTTGGGTATAAATTGTATGCGCTTATTTTTCTTTTATTATAAAAATATTAATATTATTAATAAGTATAATGCACTTTTAAAAAGTTGCTCTAAGTTTAAAATGTTTTTTAAATATTTTTAATTACTTAATAACTGTTTATAGCAATAACCGGATTTTGCTTGCCAGTAATTTCAACAATGCTATTACAAATAATTTTGTGTTTATGAGTTTAATCAACATAGTAAAATTTTAATACTAAAGACAACTCTATGTTAAATTACGTTTTTACCAATGTTTCCCAATTCTACAAAACTAAATCACTTGCTCTATTGACTTTGTCGGATAACTCAATTACTGGAACAGTTTCTACAATTTATTTTAAAAGGAATTATATGCAATTCACAATACATTTTTTATAGAATAAATACAGCATATATATATGTATATATATATATATATAAGAGGTATATATAAATAGCAAACCTTTATAATGTAATTATATAAAGCATATATATTGTTAAAAATAAAAACTTTGTTCTACTAAAAACAAGAGTAAGGAAACAAAATGTTAAACACTGGATTATTAAATCGTTTTATTAAATTTAGTTTTTTTAATATTAATATTATATTTTTTACTTGTAGATTTTTTTGGGTTTATTAATTCAACATTATGGTGTTTTAAATAATTGTTTATTTTTATAGTCAAAATCTGCAAAAATTATATAATTTGTTTTATTAAAAATTATTAATAATCAACATTTTATATTAGAATTAATAATTAAAAATACGCATTTACTACATATTGTTTTAAGCATATTTAAAGACTAATTAAAAACTAAGAAATACCAGAACTAAACGATACATATATTTATATTTGTCATAAATACTCAAAGTAATAACAAAACCAAAATTAATTTATAATAATTATTTTACAAACCTATCGAAATAAAGTAAATTGGCTTTTTCATTTATATATTTGTTTCAACTAATTTGTACATCTGATAACCTAATGCAATTCTGCTTTATAATGACTTATTAAATATTTAATAACGTTTAAATATGTTGAACCAATTTACCGTATTGATTACATTTGTATTTACTAATATATAATTTTGTATATTTTATTATTTTAATAATGTTTTATTATTGTTTTTATTTTAATTATACTTTTGTTTAATTAATTGTAAAAATGCATTAATATACAAAAGTATTCAAGATTAATATAATTATATATATATATATATATATATATATATATATATATATATATTGCAGATTTTTGTAAGCTAACCTAACAATTTTGTTTATTAGCAAATAGTCAATATAATAATTTTTAATTTAAAGTGTTTTCTTTTAAAATGATGTAAACACAAAACTGGGGTTATACACTGGTTGCCAGTAATTTCTCTAATTAAATAATTTAGCAAAAACTTGTTTTACAAGTTGTTCTTATTAACAAAGATTAATATATTTATTATAAATTTATTGTTTTATTAAAAACAATATAAAGTTTTATAATGCATATAAAATATTTTTATAATTATTAATTAAAATTGATGATAAATAATGTACATTTATATTTGCAAAATAAGGTTATTTTTTAAACAAATAAATACATTAGTATACTAATAGATACCTGGTGCCTAATTAAATATTAAAAACAAAAAATGTTGACATTTTACAAAAGTAATTAATGTTAAATGCAAAATATAATTTTAACACATACTTTTAGGTAGGTAAAACAACAATAAAATAGAAATTCAGCTAATTAAAAACACCTACTGTAGAGTAAAAATTTTGTAAATGTGCATAAATAAAATAGGAAAATAATGTTAACTATTGGAATAAATGCCATTGTGTTTTTAAATATTTATTCTTTTTTAACAATGAACCAGATAGGGCGTGGGTTTAAGTTTATGTGTGTGTAAAACTTGAAAGGTATGCGCTGCTGATAATTCCAAATAAGGATGAAACAGCTGTACAGTGCTCCTGGTTGACTGGAAAACCTAGTAAATTTATTATTTCAAGTGATTCTGACAATACTAATATAACATTTCTAAAAAACATAATCCTTTAAAAACCCCATTGTTAAATGAATCAAGGTATTTAAACTTTCTTACATTTAACAATTTTTGTCTTTTATTTTGATTTTGATAGTATTTTTGTTCAGTTTATATACACTTTCTCTTTTTTGTAAATTTTTAATTTGTAATCCTTTAGTGTTTTTTCTTATTGCTTTAACCGTGTTTCCAATACTTTATTGCATAAAACAAAGTTATTTACTAATAGTATAAAGCATAAAGATTTTATTTTTATTTTTCTTGTTAGTACCTTAATAAATAAATTAACCAAATACGGGCTTAGTGCTAAACCCTGATGTAGACCACCTATTAGTAAAACCTCATCAGTTAACTCCACACTGGTTTTTATCTACTAGTTTTTATTATGCAAACTTTTTACGTACAATTAAATAATACTTTTTTTCTTATTTTTCTCTACATTTTTGGTTTTAGAATCCAATTGCATTTTTTTTCTAATTTGATAAATATCATGTACATTTGTTTTTGTTTTTCTTTACGTTTTTCTGTTGTTGTACTAAGAAATAAATCGCATTGTTTGTCCTACTTTCAAGCATAAATCTAAATTGATTTTTTAATGTTTGTATTTTGGCAAAGTATTTTACCAATAATGTTTTAAAGTTTTAAGTGTAATATCAGTTTTATTTCCTTATAGTTACCACAGTTTTAAATGATTTTTTGTAGATTGGTAAAAAAATCTTTTTTTTTACTTGTCAGACATTTCCGCTTTATTTTACATTAAATTTGACAGTTTAGTTACTGTGTAAATTCCATAGTTTTCTAATCATATTTATGCTTTAACAAGTATTCCGTGTGGTTTTAAAACTCGTCAATTTTTTATTTTATTAATTGTTTTAATTACCTTTTTAAAAATATTTCTTGTTTTACGTCTAGTGTCACATGTTTAAACACTGTTTTAAATTTTTTTATTTAACAGCATTTTAAAATATGTTTTTTATATTTTTATTAACTTTACTTTTGTTAATATTATTAAAAAATATTTTTGTTTGTTTAATCAACAACAAATTTTTTAAAACTTTATTTTTGGCTTTAGCAACACTAAACAACCTCTTCTCTCTTTTGGGTATCTCCAGGTTTCTTACAATATGTGTTAATTAACGCTTTGTCTTGTAAAACCATATTTTGTAAAAAACATTTTGGTTTACTTATTTGTATATCTAATTCGCCATTCGCTGTAACATTTGTAAACATTTTTATTAAATTGTTCTACATGTCCGTTTAAATCAGCACTAAATATTATTTTTTTATTAAAGAAATGTTGTAAACTATATTTTTAAGCTGTTCTCAAAATTTACTTTTTACTTTTTTTAATGTGTACGCTTTAATAATAATGTTCAAACTACTTTTATTTGGTTTTAATATTTTTTTCCTATCTATAAACGTTTTTACTTTAACTGGGTTTTTTCTCTGTTGTTTAATAATTTGATAACTTTAACCAGGTTTTTGTGTTATTACACTTTTATCTTGTCTTTTAAAAGAATAATATATCCAGTTATTTTACCTGTTAGTTTAGCAATTTTTTTTCTTATACTTGTTAACAATTCAATGTGTCCTTTCATTTAAACTAGCTTATTTAGTCTGACTTGTCCATGTCCAAGTTACCTCCGCTAATTTATCATCTGACAATATAATAACGTTTATTTATAAAAAATAGTTGTTTTCAATTTTTTTTAAATAAAAGTAAAATTAAGCTAATAGTATAAAAAATATTAACAAATGAATTATTTTTATTGTTAATAAAAATTGCAGCGCCATTAATTGGCAAACCGCTTATAAAATTAATGTAAAATTTACATTAGGTAACTAAACATTTTAAAAATAATTAATTTTTTTTAATTTTTTTGTTTTTTAATGCATTATGTAGAATGTTTAAAATAATGAAATACTGTTAAACTAACAGAACATTTAAGAGTAATTAAAGGTAAACATTTTTAGGTTAAAAACACTCACATTAATTGTGATGTTTCACAACCATTCTGGCTTAAAAAAATATGTTGTTTTATAATACAACTAAAGTCAAAAATGTATTTTTGCAAATAAAAAAAGTAATGTTTTGTAGTATACGTTTTTATTTACTATTTTATTTAGTATTTAAAATATAGAAAGTGTAGCAAGTCACAGAATGACCTGTATTAAACTAGCTCCTTACGGACTAGATATAAATGTTGTTAAAATACTGTTCTTAAATGCAAGGTTAACCGTTTTAATATTTATATGTTGTTAATACAAAACATATTTTGTTATAAACAATTGTATTACAAAAAAAAACATATTAATACTCTAATTACTTTGTATTTAAAAAGTTACAAAAAAATATTAGAAAACGAGGTTTACGTTTAAAATACTAAAATAAAAAAATAAAACACTTATGTTGTATATCAATGTATTTTAATTTATAAAATTTGTTTTTTAGCAAACCACGTGTTTTAATTAAGTTTTAGTAATTAATTGCATTATGTTTTATTTCAAGAATGGATGTTTTTGCATATTATGATTATTGCGAATAATGTTAATTGATGCATATATCTTAATTATTATCTAAGGTGCGTATTAGTAACAGTAAAATATGCTTTTAATGAACAACTAAAACAAAATGCTATAAAGGATTAAAAATTGTTTATTTTTTCACGTTAACCGTCAAAATGTATTTTTATATATATTCCTAAAAATGTAGTACTTAAAGTTAAACATTTTTAGCAAGCACTTCATTATATTATACACTACAATATATTATAAAAACAATTAAATAATAATATTTTTTAATAAACATAATTAATACTCAAAAACAATTACATAAAATTTTAATTAGTAAATTAAAATTATTAACACAAATATATAACGTTAACTATTACAATAACACAAAGCATACTTAATTGTGTTGATTATTGTACTGGAGTTATCTAGCGATACTTTAATTTAAATAAGCATAAGTTTGGTTTTTATTATTGGCAATAAAAGTTGACTTATGTTTTTTTTAAAAATATCTAGTAGTAAAAGATGCATTTAAAAAAATTTTAATTAACAAAAATATAATAACGTTTTTTTACAATAAACCACAGTATAAGTGTAATTAAATATTTTGTACATACTTAGCTTAGGTACATCAAGTTGATCAAGTTGGACAGTTTTCACGCAAACGCCTTTGTTACCAATTTACCTATGTTTTACTTGCAAATAACTTTTATTACTACTCAAAAAGCATTTTTTAAATATTAGTAAAAGTAAAACTCACAGATAAAGAATATTCTTTATTAATAAAATGATAAGCATTGACGTTTGGTTCTATAATACAATATTAATATAAATGCGATCATTTTTAAATTTACATTATTAAACATAAAATTGACATGAATTTAATAGTAATATAGAATACAATACAATATCAACAAAAAACTGTTATATAATAATAGCAAGAACAATAATAAAAAACTCAATGTTAATTATAATAGTAACAGCTTACAGCAAAGTGTTCCACGTTATTCATCTCAAAATTCAAACAAGTGCCAAATTGACACACAGTTACAAACAACTAAACAAGCACAAATAAATAAACAAACATAAGTTAATTTATTAGTGTTTTTAAGCAATTTTTTGGATTTACCACTCTTCCCCTTAAAGCACCAGTAAATTAAATTAAAAAATCTTGTATGTTTATAAACGTTTAATTTGAATAATCACACCAGTAAATTGGTGTTTTTACGTTGTTCATTATTTTAAATTGATTGATATTAAATTTGAACCAAAGTATATTTTTAACATTAAACAAATATTGACGGTTATTTGTTTGTTTTTTAATCTCAAAATAAACAAAATTTAATACAAAGCAAACAAACACGTTTAACACTTAAATTAAACCATACATACATTTGTCAAGGCATGTTAATAGTACACTAATAAGAATTTTACAATTTTACAACAGATAGTTTAATCACATGGGTAAAAAAAATTAACAAACATAATGGAACATTAATCATTAATCACCATGCCTAAAGGGCTTTAAGTAATTATATAATTTTTTGTATAAACAAGTCTAATTGATTACAATACACACAAGAGAAGGATATGTTCCAATAGCAGGCTTAACAAATTAGTAAAACTTAATATTTTATTTGATTAATAAATAAATTGACATACAAACACAAACCTTAATAAATGAGTAATAAGACATTGTATATCCGAATCCAGTTAATTACAATTTACACAACAAATTTGATAAAATTTTATGATCTATTTAACCAAAATGAGTAAAAATTGATAAAGAAGACACAAACCAATAATAATAACCTTATTAAAAAAAAGTTATAAAATAATATAATACATAAACAAGTTTACACAATTATAATTTACACAAAGGCACAACCTGTTCAACAGGTTTGTACAATTAAGTAAAATTTATGTTTACGCTGAATTTAATAAAACCAAGTTTCTACTGTTTTTGAGTAGGCGTACACTGCTAACTTCTTGTTTAAAAACACTTTTGGTTGTTCTAACATTAGTCGTTTGTATCAATCCATCTTTATCCGTTTTAGTATTTTTTATAAACCTTATTAACCATACATTTCTAAATGCATCTTTGTCTACAATTAGAACCAAGTTACTTTCTAAAAGGTTACGTTCATTTTTAAACCATTTGCTTCTTATTAGTAAAATTGGAACGTATTAACGTAGCCATCGTTTCCAAAATACATCCGCTAAATGTTGAGTTTTCTTTATTTTTTTATTAAATATTTTAGTTTTATTATTTTATTTGTCAATTTAATAAGTATTTTGTAAATAATTAACAACTTATTCAGAGTTTATACATTTATATTCTCATCCTCATTTAATAATTTTACAAGTGACCGATTATGTAATATTCTTTCTGTTTTAATCAAAAAGTTTTAAAACGTTTTATCAATTACTGGCTTTTTGTGTAAAATTATCCTAAAAATATTTCTTATTAAAAAAATAATTTGCTCTAAAAAGCACCTTTATAACTGGCTGTTAGAGAATTAAAATGCTATTTGCACCCTTTGTTTACCAACACCTCTGCTATTTTTTACTTAATTTTAGTTTTGCATAATTTATTGCAATTCTACTTTAGCGTCTCAAAAATTAAATTCATTATCACTAAATATATGTTGAGGACAGCTTCTTTTTATCATGAATCGATCAAAAGCACATATAAATAAATCAGTGTTTAACGTATAATCAACTTTAATGTGTACGGCTAAGACAGTCAAACATCCATATTTTTCTTCAATTTTAGTCCTTTTTTAACGTAAAACGGATCCAAATTAATTAATTTTAACTAAATTAAAAAAACACAAATTAAATTTAAATGGGTGCTATTATTTGATTGCATGGCCGGGTGTTTATAGGTTTGCAAATCATACATTTCATTAAATTTTAATTAACCGCTGAGTTACATTTAAAAATTTAAAACCTTTCTCGTTTATTACTCATTGTTTTGGACAAACCAAAATGTTTATTGTTACAATGATAATCATAAACAATTAAATCAATGACAAAATGTATGTTAGGCAGAATTACCAAATGTCGGGTATTGAAGGGCAATATACTTTGCAATCTTCCTTTTACTTGTAATATTTTTTAAAATTTAAACGAGTTTAATTTACAAAACAAACTGGTTATATCAAATAATTTACTTTTACCATTTATTCTTTTTAATTAAAATTAAAATTTATTTTTGTTGTTGAGTTGCTAAGAACATCTTGCAACAATACAACCGGTTGATTGTTTGTATTATCTCGAACATTATATTTTATATTTAAAAAATTTTTATTTTTTTGTAAAACAGGATGTTGGACTAACTTTAAAATAATTTTTTTAAATGCTTTTACCTTTGAAGGTTTTAAATTTTAAATAATCATGTTTCTTTAATAATACCTCTTCAATTCATTGTTGTGAATAAACCTTATGAACTATACTAAAACATTAGGAAGTTTTTTCCATAAAATAATTTTTGTTAAATAATTTAACAACAGATTATCGACAAATGTAGTATGTATTAAAACACTTTTTTAATTTTGGAATTTTGTAACAAGGACAATTTAATCGTTTTATTATCACATACCTATAATTAATTTTCTTGTAATAAAAACGCAGGACCTGACAACAAAATTGACAACTTAGATTTATTGGATAGTAACAAACCGCAAAATGCATAGTCAGCTAGATTGTTTAAAAATTTTTATTTATTTGATAAAAAACACAATAAATAATTGTTAGACAATTGGCCGTAAACATGTGTAAATTACGTATTGAGTACAACACAATAGTTAAATCCGTTCAAAACATAACTGACTCTATTATGATTTTTAATTCCTTTTTTATTAAAAGCATTATCTTCGCACATAAATGCGCTGCAGTTAGTTTAAGTCCTAAAATTGTTACAGTTTTTAATAGTTCAATTTTTGTTTTTTTAAATAAAAGCGACGTCTGCAAGTTTTGAATAGTATCTTTAACACGTAAATAAATAGCCACTCCATATGCATGATTTAAAGGATCTGAAAATCCGTGTAATTGCAGTCGCATGTTTAATAAGTTATCATTAGATAAAAAACACCAATTAATCATCAACCGTTGCAAATTATGTAATTTAGTATACCAACTATGCCACTTTCTAATCAATTTATTAAAAAGAGCTTTGTCGCACTTTAATTCCACCCGACACGTTTTTTGTAAAGGTAATTTTGGTATAATATAAAACTAAAGCAATAAATCCCATTAGATCAAATAATTTTTTTATAAACGATAACAAACTTTTTTTGATAATAATATCATTTAATAATATTATTTACTGAGTGCGTTGTAAATTGAAATACGTTTTAAAATACATTTTACTCAATACCCAAGATCCTTTGTATTAACTTAGTTTTTAAACCAAAAATTTTAACTTTGGCGGAATCCTTATTATTAGAAAAGTTTTTTAACAATTTTGAATTATTGAATAATTATTTTGTTAATTTGAATCTCTTATTATTTAATACATTACATAGTTCTTTCAATACTAACATCACTTCTTTTCTAGTTGACAAACTAGTTAAAAGATTATCAACGTAAAATTGTTTGTTTGTTATTATTAAAGTCATTTTATTGCAGTAACTTTCTGCAGACTTAATGACTTTACGTAAAACAAATTATACACAATTTAGAAAAGAGGTAGCTTTAAATAAATAAACTTTTATACGGCATTCTTGTGGAAGCATGTCTAGTTTATTGCCTGGCTACCATAAAAACCGCAATGCATCACAATCTGCCGTTAACACACAAATTTATATTAACCGTTACAGCAATAATAACAAGCCAGTTAAAATGTTGGTTAAATTTAAACCCGAAAGCAAGCAGTCATTCAATAATGCATTATTGTATTTAACGGCACAATTAAACACTATATTTAATTTATCGAGCTTATAAAAATAAAAAAAACTAGATAATGTAATAAATACCACATTTTTACATTAAGTGATTTTAGACCAATTTTTGCATAACCTTTTTTACTGTATTTATTTATAACTAATGCGTAGTGTTTATGTAGTTTCTTGTTATTTTGCAGTTTTAATTTTAAAAACTACAACCAATTTTTAGCTAAAAACGTATTTTTCTGTTAAGCTCTTGTTAATTCTTCAAGGTAACGAACATTTATAATGACTATTAACAAATTTTATTAAATCATGCATTATTTTTAAAGTATGTTTATCTTAGACTAACATTGCTTTTATTAATGAAGCTTTATCGTTAAATTTTTTGTTATAAATTATTTCTAATTGTAATAATAATTTGTTATCTAAAATTGATATATGATTCAAATTAAAATTTTTTGCATTATTAAAGTTTAAAAGTTCAAAAAGTGTCCATCCCAGTATTATGATTACCCTATGCAACCTATTTTATGTTGTACATCACCTCTTATTAAAATTAAAGTTTTATTATTTCCAACTAAAAAAAACTGTTAATCTGTTAAATTGTTCTACGTACGCAACTGTGTTTTAGTCAGAACTATTTGTCCAATCTTTGGTAATTTATTTACGCTTTACGTTTTATTTAACTTTAACAAAACACAATTGTCAATTGAAGTAATAGTTAAATCATGCATTTTTAAACAAAAGCTCATGGTTTCTCCATTTACAGTTGTAATTGTCATTTTTTTTATTTACTACTAATTGTAATTATTTTTATTAAACGTTTATTAATTAGAGTTAAATTAAAACCATTGTCTAAAAATGCACATGTTTAAACAATTATTTTAATATAACCAAATAATATTGATAAAACCAATAGCGCTGCTGATAAAATAAATGTTTTTTTAAAAACTTATATTTGGTTTTGTTGTCAAAGTATTGTTTTTATTTAAATGTATTACTGATTTCTTATTGTGAATTAAAATGTTATGTTTTTTACTACAGCCAGGTCATAAACAACACATTGGAGTTTTATAATGAATAGATGTATGATTATGTTAAAACAAAGTCTACATTTTTTTAAACGATTTAACGCGATTTTTAATTGAACTTTTCAGAAACAATAAACACTCGTCCAAAGAGTGTTGTTCAACACACACTACACATTCTGCGGCTTTATTATTAATTTTTTTTTAACTTTTTAGTAATGGTAAATAATCTTCTTGGATTTGTACGCTTTACATTGTCAACTGCTTGAAAGCTATTATTTATTATTTTACTCTATTTTTTTCAAAGTCCGCTAAATTAGCTAAACAAGGTTTTATAAGTTAAACTGTTTTTTTAATTTACAAACTTTGCATGGAAACAGGTAATCGTTAAAAAATCACCCTTAGTGCTCTATGAAACGTAGAGTCTGCATTGCATCCAATTTTGTTTACTAACATACTTGTGACTTTTGGACAAATTAATTTAAAGCTTGAGTATCTTCTAACTGTAGAACTAAACCATTAATTAGATTATTAATTATTGAATTACATATAACGTTTTTTTAACCAAAACGCTTTTTTAAATGTTTACAAGCTTCTTTGTGGATTAAAAATTGTACAATATTTTATTGTTTCCTTGGTTTCACCCTTACAATAATGTATGAAATAACTTAGTCTCAATTTTGGATTGTTTATCTTTCTGTAAACACAAACGTCAACATTCTTTATAAACAACTAATACTTTATAAAATTTTTATCAAGTCTTGTAATTTTTTTTTTTGGAAAATCCATCAAACCGTAAATATTTTTGGGATACTTGTCTAAAACAAATTTATTAGTTTTTTTATTATTTGCAATTGAGTTATTATTGAACCCATTAACTGATTGATCTCTTTTAGTCCTTTTATATTTAATATATATTTATCTCTATTTGTTTTTTTTATTTTTAAACTGTTTTTTTTTTTTTTTAACAACACAGATGGAGCTAGTGCTTTTTCTGACATTTGTAAATGTATTTTATTTCTTTTAGTAAATTTAATCAAATCGTTAATCTTTTAATAACGACGTTAAAGGTTTGCAAATTAATTTTTGTTTTTCAAATGTACAAATCTACCGTTTTTAATTGCGACTTTAGTACTTTGATAATGTTTTTGATAGCGTTATAAAATATTTTATTAAAAACTTTACACAAGTTAAAGTTAATTACATTGATTAATAATGAGCGTTCCAGCATGCAAGTAATGCTTTTAGTACACCCCAAAAGATTAGAGAAACAGGATTTTCTTACCATAAACTGTGTTGAGCCGGGTTAATAAAATTATTTTTTAGAATAAAACTAACCAAATCAATTTTAATAATTTTCTTTATGATTTTACCAGATTCTGATAAAATACTGATAGGCGTAAAGCTGTCAAACTTAAATAAAAACTAGACTAATAAATAGGCCGAATAAAAGCAAGTTTTCAAGTTGATAAAAATTTTTCTAAATAAATAAAGCGATTACAAATATGAATAAAAAAACAGCAAAAACTAAAACACATTTTTTGAAAACTTTTAACCAAAATTTATCAACACTTGGAAATGTTAATTTAAAATACAAAAGGTACTTAAAAACTAAAAAAAAAGTAATGGTAGGGAAACCTGAGTCTAGAGCGGGCTCTGATAAAGAACTCATTAAATAATCTCTATTAAAAACAGACTTAAAGTAATTATCAAAAGTATTGCACACCTTGGGCAACAATAAAAATAAATCACAATTATTCTTAAACCTAGGAAAAGAAAAATTATAAACTTGATAATCTTAATATAAGTTAAAGAAAAAACTATTATTAAATTTAACATTGTTTAAAAGTGAGTAAAGTCTTCGGCTTTTGAGCCGTCTGAGACAAACTATACATTTACTGTATAAATGTAAATAGCTGTAGAGAAAATTAGAGAGACCAGACAACTTCCATTTATAAATCGCAATATTGGGTAACTTAATAATTCGGATAATATAGCGCGGAATTCTTGACTTGGAATGAGATGGGATGTGCAAAAGAATAAATACCTGATTAAGTAGATTGCGAGAAATATTTATATACATTGTTTATATTATTATTTTAAAAATTTCAATTGACATTCCTAAAACCAACAATAGCTATAGACTGATGCTTGAAAAACACGGCAAATAAAAGAAAATAATTTTGAATACAAGGAGAGCGTAATTACTATTCCCCAGGAGAGAGGTAAGTAGTTAATGCCGTCAACTAGCAAAGGTTATTTAGTAAAAACTAAATCAAGACATAAAAAAGAACTACCGGTCTTAAATTTAGTTGAGCAATAAACATATTGGGTGAGTGCATGTTTAATGCTAAATTAAAAAAAAATCAAGAAACATAGGAGAGCATCTAAGGGAATTCCAAATATTAAAGAGAGTTTTAAATTTCCTCATAAAAATATAGTAATTGTGTGTTAACAAAAAGATGGAATAAATTTCCTAAAATAAGGAAAGGTTAGAAGCTTTAGAAAAAAGAGTATGCTTTTTTGAAATAAGACTAATAGTACAAAAAAAAAATCATATTTTTGACCGGAGTTTAGAGGGGGTAAGATTAATTACTGGAATAACCGATAACTTAAAACAAACATTTTGTTACTATGATAAAAAACTTGCCTATTCTATTAAACGTAAAGTAGTTTTTATGCAAACGTTTTGTTGATCGGCACACCTATAATCTTTAGACCACGAGCAGTTGATACAATTAAAGTCAACGTTACTAATAAGTTTTAGTAGCAAATTTTGGAAAGACCTGTACAATTCTTATAAAACATACCTATCTTTACAGAATTACTACACCCATGCGTTTTATAGATTGCCGATTGGAAAGCTTTTATTGTAACCAAAAGTAACTAAAATGTGCCGTGGTGGTCCAGCGGTACAGCGCTCAATTTGGACCTTGGTGAGCATGGGTTTAAATTCTACCACGGACACTAAAATGCTGGCCCATGTTTAGTTTTGCTAAAATGTCTACTACATTAAAAAAAAATAAAAAGCAGATATCACAATACAAATGCAAAATAATAATCAGATAAAATACTTTTTAAGCACGATTTATACAAAACGTACACAATTAAACAAATGTACAACGCAAGTTGCACAAATGTCACAAAGCATACTAAATATTACCAAAAAACCAAAACTTGTAACCACAATTAATGTAAATTGTACAAATTTAAACAATTGAGCAACAACAACTTACACAATTGACACGAAGTCCACAAGACTATTAGCACACAAACAAAAACAAATAACAATAAAACGTGTAACAACAAGCAAGCGCAAGACAGCAAACAACTTTTAATCGGTAATTCACAAAACGTACCGCAGCGATTTAAAATGTGATTTAAAAAATTTCTATTATACTTAAAAACAAAAAATTACAATAATATTATAAAATGCGTTGACTTAAAAAATATTAATAAAATGTTAAGTTTAAAAACAATTATAATTTTTATTTAATTAAAATTGTTAATAAATTAAAAAATATTTAATTTATGTTTTATTTTTAAATAAGAAGCGTTTTTATTAAACTAATTACAAAAAATAATTAAAATTTAAACAAATAAATAGTTAATTGTATATTATATATTTTTAATAAATTGTTAAATATAGAATTTTATTATGTATTTCATATATAAAATAAACTATGTAGAGTATTAAAATTTTATAGTAATTTTTAATTATATTTTTGATACCTTATTTATAATATATATTAATTTTTTTAGTGCATTTTTGTAATTTATTTAACATAATATTACAAGAAATATGTTCGTATATATAAATTAGAAACTAATACATTATTAAAACAATTTATAAATAAAACATTAAATGTAAAACATTGTATTTTATACTAATGATCAAACATAGATTTATTGGAATTATTGCATTGTATTGTAACTTTGGTTTAGCGGTACAGCGCTCAAATTTTGGACATGGGTTTAAATCTTATCACCGGCATTAAAATGCAGGTCCACGTTTGGGTTTGCTAAAATGTCAACTGCTAAAAGATGTTTTTTGTAAAACATTCAAAATAATAAACATAAAAATATAAAAAAACATTGTTAAGATATTTTGCTCACAATTAATCAGATTGTTTAAATTAGTTATTGAGTTAAAATTTTTGGGAATATTTGCATAAAAATATATAAAATGGTAACATATTTTAAAATTAATAATTCACTGTTTAATATGTAATTTTATAACTATTTTTTTAGAATACAAATGCAAAGAAAAAAATAAAATAGCAGAAAAAATGTTTCTAATGCATTGTATAAAATTGTGAAACAACTGTTAAAAATTAGAAAAAACATTAATATTTTAATTAAAAAATGTTTTTTTTTCTAATAAACAATAAACAATTATGTAGATAGATAAAACGTTTAAAAACGTAATTATTTACTTTATGTCAAATTACTCTATATATTTTAATAACGATAAAGATAAGAAGGCTATTTAAAATTAGCAATTATTTACATATCTACATTATCTAATAAACTTTTTATTATTAAAAGTTAAAAACAATAAAACAGAATCACTTTATGAGATAACTGGTAAGATGCTTATTTATTTAATCTTGTATAGCATAGTAAACAAGTTACAAATAATTGACACTAAGAAATAATTGTTACCTTTTTACAAAAAAATTAAATAATTGCAAAATAATGTTATTATCTGCTTTTTGTAAGATTTTTGCAAAACAATTTTAAACTTTTTAGCTAATGCAGTAGATCAACATTTAAAAAACAACAAACAGGTTATTAGAACAAAAAAAATTGTATTAAACAAATAATTACACGTATCTGGATAACAGAGTTACACATATGACAGGGTTGAGTGAAAACTGAAAAGAAGCTCAAACTTCGATTTGCATAACCGTTATGTTGTTATTGTTTTTGTTTTGTTGTAATTTTTGTATTATTGCTTTATGTTTATTTTTAAAGCAAAAGGTTTTTATATAAAAAAATAGTACTTTTACAATAACAAATATTTTTTATACATTATAAAGATTTGACTGATGCGCCACATTTTTTAAAAATATATGACGTTAATGCATACGCTGTTAGTGGAATGTCTAAACTTTAAATTTTTCTAGTTAAAATTAATTAAATATTAAAATATAAAATTTATTTCCAAAAATTATTATTAAAAAAATATTTTAATTTTATATTAATTTAATTTTAAAAATAGTAATACAAATTTTTCTTCCAAATAATTTTAATAATTTAAGCGCAAGGTTAATTTTATTTTCCGTTTCAAAATTTGTAATTTTGATAAAAAATCTTTTTATTTTTGCACACTTAATGCTTATAGTTAAAACAATTCAGCGTTGTTATTTGTTTTAATGTAATTATTAATTAGTTGAAAATATTTATAAAAGGGGCACAAAAATTAAAATAATTACCAAATGCATAAAATTAGATGATTTAACCGTATACAACATTTTGAACAATAAAACAAGTTTTAGATTACCCACATTTAAAAGAAAACCTTTAACAAACAAACAGCGCTGAATTTGTACAAATATTTAAACAATTATTTTATAGCGAGTTTTTTAGAAATAATACAGGATACTTAAGAATTATTCAAGACAATGCTTCTGTGCATTCTTCAAAAGTAGTAATGCGTATTTTAATATAATAATATAATTTAATTATACGTTTTACTTATTTTAATTATAAAAGCTTTAAATAACAAAACGCTTACTGGTATTTAAATTTTTTTATCCAATCCAAACCCTACTATAATTAAAAACGTTATTAGTATTTTAAAACGTGAAGTAAAACGCATAAAAACTAATGTATCATTAAAGAAAAAATTAATTATAATGTAAAAAATTGTATTTTAAAAGATTATATTAATACGTTTATAAATTTCTACCTAAAGCGGCCAACAAAAATTAAAAAAGAGCGTAAACATTATTTAAATTACTGTCATTATTAAGTTTGTTATTTTTATTTTCTACATATGCATGTATTTTAATAAATAAAACTATTTATTAAAACCAATTATCTGTGTTTATTTTTAAGTTTTTATAATAGTGGTAATGTGCTTTATTGTAAAACAAATGTTATTGGGTAATATATTAAGAAATTTTTGCGAACAATATTAAATGTATATATTTTAGTAAACTATTTTAAAAATATTTATTAATAAGTGTTAGATATGTTTAAGATAAGTAACAGGTGCTACAATTTAATATTAATTGTTAAGTTATTTTATAAACCACATTATTTAAATTAAAATAAATATTAATAATGTTCATGCCGTATTTACAATATTATTTTACTTGGTTGATGCAATATTGTTTAAAATTAGTGTACACTTGAGCAATATATTTCAATGTAGTAACAGTAAATTTTATTTTGTAAACTTTATTATTGTGTACAAACATTTTTAATTAGCTTTTAAAGTAAATAAAAAAAACAATTTTATAGTGTGCATTTCGAAAAATAATTTTATAAAAAATAATTACCATTAGAAACAATTATGCTTACTATTTAGTTAGAAGTACGTAATTAGCCTATGCCAAATACTCTCATAGATTTTGATAATTATAATAATATGAATGTGACTCAAAATCCAGAAATATGCATTAATGACATTTTTGTAACTGAAGTGATTTATGCAATTCAAAGGTTAAAAAACAATAAAGCAGAAGGACTTGACAAAATAACTACAAAGATGCTCAAACATAGAGGTGATGTTGTGACAAGTGAGCTTGTTTATTTATGTAATGTTATATAGCGTATTGAAAGAGTTCCAAATGATTAGCTGCGAGGGGTAATTGTTACCCTTCCCAAAAAAGGAAGTCTGAATAACTGCAATAATTGGCGCAAAATAACCTTATTTTCTGTTTCTGGTAAAGTGTTTTGCAAAGTAATTTTAAATTGTTTAAGTAATGCAATAGATAAATACCTTTGAGAACAACAAGCAGGTTGTCGAAAAGGAAGAAGCTGTATTAAACAAATACTTACCATTCGTAACATTATTAAGGAGAGTCAAGAATTTCAACAATCACTAACAATCAATTTTATTAATTTTATGAAAGCTTTTGACAGTGATCATTATAAATTTTTGTGGAAAATCTTTAAGTTTTACGAAATACCGTTAAAATATGTAAATATTATGCGTTTGCTATATCAAAATTCAAGTTGCTGTGTTCGAACAAAAAGTGGTTATACTGCTATGTTCGAATTTGTCACGGGAGTATGTTAAAGATGTATTTTGTTACCGTTTTTGTTTTTTTTGGTAACTGATTTTATTATAGCTCAATCTATAAATAATTTGTCTTATGGTATTAAATGAAACCAAGGCACATTATCGGATTTGGATTTTGCAAATGATATTGGTCAACTCAGTAAAACCCTAGAAATGATGCACAAATGATACACAACATGACTCAATAATATTAGTTCTCGTATTGGTTTACGAATTAATTGTTCAAAGACAAAAGTCAAACAATAATTTGCTTATAAAAATTAGTGGACAAAATATTGATACTGTTGATTCCCTTACATACTTTGGAAGCATCATTGGTAAAAACGGACAAACCAAAATTTATGTTAAAGCCAGACTTGGTAAGGCAATATCAGTCTTCAATGGACTCAAATTAATATTGTCACATTCTTCTATTCGCTTAAAGACAAAACTTCGTTTGTACGCATTAATAATCATTTCTACGGCAATATAGAGAAGTAAAACGTGGATACGTACAGACAAGATTGATATAATGGTAGATGTATTTCATTGCAGGTGTCTTAAAAGTATTTTAAAGATTACCTAGCGCAATCACATTTCAAATAATAATATTATAAAAAAAACTGACTTTCGTTTACTCCATGACATCATTACAATTAGACAAAAAAAATTGCTTGGCCATATTCCACGTTTACCGCCCAAAAGACCAGCAAGAACGGTATTAGAATGGACTATTGTAAATGGTAAAAGAAAGGTTGGCAGACCAAAGAAAACTTGGCTAAAAACTATTCGTGAAGATCTAATTAAACTGAATGTTTTATGAGCACAAGAAAACGTTTGGCAGAATGTTCAAATACATAAAAAATTTTTGTTGTCTTATGTTCTCTTTGAATTACAAGGCATTAATGTTAATGTTTGCTGTGATTGTTATCTTATTGCCTCATGCTTATTTTTTAAAACAAAAGGGTTTTGCAATAATAATAATAATAATTTAGGTAATAATAAAATGTTTTTTAAAATATATTAATTTATATTATTTTTGTAAAACGGAGTTAAATATAAGTTTTTCTGCTAATTTTAGCAAATAATTAATTTACACCATTTTTTTTATTTTTAAAATTATTGCAATTTATAAATATGACAAAATATTAAAATTGTATTTTCTAATAAAGGTTTACTGGTTAGGATTTAATTTTTATAATTATTGTCACTTTGTGTACCATATATATAAAAAAAACTTTGCATTGTATTTTAGGTTTCTTGTATAATACACTTTGTATAACACCGTATATTTTAAACATTGTCAATATTTTTTGCTAAACTTGGACATCATTTAAACAGTTAATAAATGTTATGTATATGTAAAACCATATTTTCAAAAAAAAGTTTACTAGATATAATTACATGTTTAAATGTACGGATATTTATCTATTATGTACATGTAGAAATTATTTTATCATATTTAAAAAATTTTCTAATTAGGTAACTATTTATTAATAATATAATTGTTAAATTCTACTTTAAACAATAATTAATTTTATTAATACATAGAAAAAATTCAAAACGTAATCAATTAGTTTTGATTAAATGTATATTATGCTATAAAAAATAAAAATTTATTAAATAATTATTATAAAATAAATATATTTATATTTTACGTAACGTTTATTATATTTTATAATTTATTGTAAATATTTCTAATTAACGGTTATTTTTTAAACTTTATGTTTTAAAATTTTACTTCGAATTTTATACCAAGTATTTACAAAATAACAAAACTTTATTATTTATTATTTAGAAATAAATATTAGATTCAGATTTAAGGTTTATACTCAAGTTAAATAGGATTAAATTTATTTTAATCCTTGGTTCAATATATTAAATATTATAAATAAAAATAATGAATAAAAACAATAAAAATAAAATATTAAATAAAATTAATAAAATAGTCTTAATTAAATTAAAAGTCTAAAAAGACGTGGCTAAAACAACATGTGGGGGCCCACTGTTCCAGAATGAAATAACCCTGTAGGTAAAATGATGGAAACTTAATTGAAATTAAAATTTAGATTTAAAAATCTTAAACGGGTGTTTTTTATGTGGTTCTATAAAGAGAAGAAATAAAAACTTAAACTAATTTGAGTAGTCTAGCGGTACAGCGCTTGATTTAAAATTCGGTAAGCATAAAGTCGTATTTCATTAGTGGCATTAAAATGCAGAACCATTTTTGATTTTGTTAAGATGTTTATTGCTGAAAAATGTTTTTTTGTAAATCTTTAAAGTAATAAACATAAAATGTAAAAACTAAATAAAATAAATTTTTCCCGGAGTCTCTTATCTTAAAATAAAAAAAGTCGAAAAGCTTTTATACGCTTAAATTAAGGAACAATTTTAGAAGCACGGAGCAATCTAGTAAACCTTTTTATTAAGCTTAAATTGTATCTGTTTGTAGGATAAAAAACGTCAATTTAATACAATATTCAAGGTGCCGCCTAATAAAAAATTAATAAAAGTCCCGAGTGCAGCTAGTAGAAATATTTTTTTAAATTTATGCATAAAAATTTAGTTAGACAATATCAGGTTAGGACTGCTTTGTTATGGTGGGACAAGGGGTTAAGGAAAAGGCTGAATATTACACCTAGAAGCTTTAGTTAAATATACTTTTGTAATAATCTAAAAATTAGGGATTTTGAATAATTTTTAAAATAAAATAGTTACATTTAAATATATTCAGTAAAGGTGCATTATATAGGAACTACTTGTAAATGTTAAAGTCCCATAGTTTGACATCATTATCATAAAACAAGATGTCAGATTAATCAATTTAAAAAAGTTAATATTAATATAATTAATAATAAATATTGATTTTGAAATTAATCTCTGTGTAACTCTTAAGATAATCTAAGCAGGGTTGAAGGCCGTGTTACATAATTAAACATTAAATTAATAGTTAATAAACAGTTACGTATCTATTCCAGGAATGTAGGACTTATCCTGATAAATTTTAGTTTATTTATTAATTCAAAATGTTACAAGTTGTCATAAGCATTGTAAAAGTTAAAGTAGATTACATTAATTAAAGGTGACAATTTCACTATAAAATGACGCTTTTAGTAAACGCTAAAAATCTAAAAAACGAACATTTTGTTAGTATAAACCCGTATTGAGCGGAGCTAATAAGGTTATTTTTAGTAATAAAACTAAGTAAAACTTTATAATTTTTTTAAAGATTTTACTTGGTCCTAATTAAAAACTGATAAACCTAATCCTGTATGTGTTAAACTTGAAAATTGACATATAAATAAACTAAATAAATATGTGTTTTTAAATTGCGGGTAATTGTTTTAAATAATTAGAAGAATTAAGAATATGGGTTTTAAAAGAAACAAAAACTGAGGCACATTTTATGAAAACACTTGGATAAAGTTTATCAGCATTTTGAAAAATTGATTTAAGTAAGGGAGATGATTAGAAACTAAAAAAACGTAATGTTAGGAAAACCTGAGTTTAGTAAAGTTTCCAGTAAAATATGTGTTACAATATGTGTATTAAAGATATATTTAAAGTAATCACCAAATTTTACAAACATCGGATAACAGAAAAAATAAATCTAGTTTATTTTTAAGTCTAAAAAGAAAGTTATTATAACCCAGATTAAAAATAAAAACAATTATCTGATCTACTATTACTTAAAAATAAATAAAGGTTTTGGCTTTTAAGCCGTTTGAGATAAACTCCTTTCCTGTGAAGATTTAGGTAAATATAGATAAAACAAGAAAGACCAGATAACTTCAATTTATAAAATGCAATATTGCGTAAATTAATAATTCAAATTTTGAGTTAAAACACTTTATGTTTAATTAAATAAAATAAAGAAAAATAATTGTATAAGTTATCTATATTATTATTATTATTAAAAAATTCCAATTCACATTCCTAAAGTAGTTTTTGGGACAAATAAAAATAGAATTACGGAAGTTAGGAATTGGCACAGACCGATGTTTAAATACTGAAACAGATAAAAAAATAGACTTCAAATATAAGAAAAACGTGATTAATCTTTTTCAAAGGAATTAGGCAATTAATGCCGTCTACTAACAAGACATTAAGAGAAACTGCCTACTGTAAATCTAGTTGGGGAACAAACGTTTTGGGTAGATACATCCGCAATGCTAAACTAAAAAATGGTGTCTAGAGAATTAAAAAACAGCTGAGTAATTTACAATTAATATAAGGAGCATTAAATTTTTTCATTTAAATATTAAAAAACAGAGTAACGTTTTTAAAATAATAAATTATTATGTGCCTTTGGAAATAATAGAAAACAATATAAAATTAAAAAAGGACTTGTTTTCTTAATATAAACCAAAGGAAAATTATTTCTATAACCAGTAAAAAACAAAAATAAAAGGGGAAAGTAACTAATGTTCTACATAATGTAGATAATACATTTTTTACATTTGGTAATCCGAGATGGATAACATTGTATTGTTGGATTAGCAATTTATTATTATCTATTTTATCCGAAAGCCAGGTTTCAGTAATGTCATTAATGTGAGGCTTAGAGGTGAGGCGCGCGTCACGCTATACGTCTATTAAAGCGTTATAAATTATTAACATTTTTTTTATTTTTTTGAAAATTATTTCAGTGTTTTTGCATTGTAATTTGTAATAAGGAATTTGTTTTATTATTACTTTAGCATATTTTTATTTTTTACTCGTTTTCTAAAATTGTTAATGTTCACTATCTAGTTTAATTTTGTTTTAATTTTAAATATTTTTTTCTGTGACTAGTCCTCCTTTACCATACTTTTTATTTTATATTTATTTCCAAATCTTACTGATATCATCAATTAATAAAACCGAGGATTAAAAATAGTTCTACTTGTACTCAACTCGTGTATTAACCTCTTAGAAACTTCAACTAAACTAGTTAATTCAGTAAGTTAATTTAAAAGAATTAGTGCATTAGTGTAAAAATATTTAAAAAAACAAAGTTGGAAAGGAAAATAAAAACAATAGTAATATAAAACGTAACTCCCGTTTGCAAAATAATTTTTTTTAATATTGATAAGGATAAGTTTATCTACAGGGATAGCCAATAGCTTAGGACAAGCATTTTGTGCTACAATGAATGACTTACCTATCTTATTAGCTGTAGAATAGTCTTTGTGCATCCGGATTTCTAGTAGAGTTTTTTAAATAGCTAGCCAAAAGCTCAGAATATTATTTACTACATATGTAGTGCGGCAACTAACAACAATAGAAGGGAACGCTTATACATAACAGGGGAGATTTTTAATTAAGTAGACACTAAGCAACAAATACTAATACTTTTTGTAACTAGTTTTTTAAATTTAATAAAAAATTTGGGAAATTATCTTACTATTATATTCAGTTGTTAATTATTAAAAATAAACTGGAGACCAAGGCTTTAAGTAAACTAAATTTTTCCTCCTGTTTTTTTAAAAACAAGCAACGAAAAAAATATAAAATTACTTTAAAATCTCAACTAACTTTTTTAAGTAAGAGTTACATTTTTAAAGTTTATTGACTAGATCAAAAAAAATATTTATCTTAGGATCAACCGGTTAGACAGAACGTTTAAAGTTTTTAAATTAAGGATAACTTATATAAAAAAATTTAGCAACACTGTTTGCTAACTTATTATAATAGTATTCAGAAAAACCGGTACAAGTTTTATAAAACCAGGTGCAATACTCAGAGCAGAGCATACTTGTGTTTACTGATTTACTAGTCTGCCACAAATTAATAAAGACAAATATCTAAACATTTCTGTAATTAAATAACAAAATTGCATAGAGTTTAAATAGATGACAAATCGCAATTAAAAAACATAAGTTAAACAATTGACACAAAGAACACACAATAAAAAATTAACCTAAAAGTTTAAACACAATTTATAAAATCGTACAGATTTAAGCAATTAAGCTACACACGTTGTACAATTATTGCATAAAAACTAATAACACTTAAAGAAAAAAAAACAATAACACGTATAACAATAAGTAAAAGCAAAAGAAACAATTAACTTTTGATCAGCACATTACCCAAGCGTATCGCAATTTTTCAAATTAAAATTTTAACTAAATTAAACTTAATTTTAGACATATACGCTAAATGCATGCGCTTAAATTAAACGTAATATAATGTAATTAATTGTTTAATATTTTATTCAAATATCTACATAATTAATTAATTTTAAATTAATTATTTCATTTGTGTCTAAAAATGAAAAAAAGATTTTAAAATTAAAAATATTCAATTGTGGCTATTATTTAATTTACTTTTTTCTGCCTACAATTAAATGTTATTGTCTTATACACAAACATTTTTTAATGTTTACATAAAAACTACAATAATTTAATTTGTAAAGCATTTGTTAAAAATTTGTTAATGTGCGATTAAGACGTGTAACATATCAAAACTTAAAAAAGTAATTTGACACACAAACAATCTGTTTTTAAAATCAAAAGAATTAATTTTTTCTCTAAAATTACAAATTTTATAAATTTTTGTAAACATTTTTTATTTTGTAAAACTTTATAATGCACAATTGAATTAATTTTAGACGTACAAAACACAAACATTTGTCAAAATGCTTATTTAATTTGTCTTAAAAATATTCTTTCTAATTTACTCATTAAATGTTTAAATAAATGTGATTTGTTAAATAAATTAAATATAAAGTAAAAATTATAAAAACGCACTAGAAAGGTTTAACAAGTTTTCTTTTAAAAATGAACGGAATGTCAATATATTTAAGTAAGTTTATATTTTTTTATAATTGCAGGTATCCTTGTCTTCTACGTTTTGCAAACATCAATTACGTTTGGTAAGTGATACCTAGCATTACAAAATGTTTAAAACTATATACTTAATATTTTTATGTTTAAAAGTATTTAACAAACAATTTTTTTTATAAAGTATTAATTTTTACTTATGTCAAAAATGTGATTTATTATATATATATATATATATATATATATATATATATATATATAAACACATTAATATTAATTAACATTGCATTTTATTACATTTACATTTTACTAATTAAATTCATAAACATTATTTTAGAAATTATAGTAGTTAAAACAATAACAAATATTTTTACAAACAGGATTAGGAAATTTTTGTTTAAACGAAAAACTCAAAATTTACACATTTTCAGAAGACACGAATACTACTATATTAATATCTTAAAAATAAATTATATTATAAAATATGTAAATACATATAAAATAAACATTAACAACCTTTTAAATTTTGTAGCTTATACCCCTGGTTTTTTATAATTTATTTTAAATGTTCTAAACAGGAATTAACTAAATTATTAATATAAGCTTGGAAAATATAATTTTTTGATACATAATCAATTTTATCTTTAAAAATTTATTAAATTTCTATTTAGTTCACTTTTTCTGTAAAATAATTAAAACGTTTTTATTAACATTTAGGTCCGGTTATATAAAGGCAATTAAAACATTGTGTTATATAAAAAGATATTGTGAAAACAAAACAATATGTGGCAAATTAAAAATTGTGATAAAAACCATGTTACCTTTTTTGATGTATGCACTAAAACAGTATTTTTAACAATTTCTAAACGTCTAAAATATTTTGTTGTAAATAAAACTTTAAAAAAATTTAAAAATAGTTACAAATTTTAAGTTGTTTTAATAGTTACTTGTTTGGCTGCATTTTGGTAGCTAGTTACTTCCATTATTAATTTCTAAAATTATACGGATAAGATTTTATACATTTTTGCACATTGTAAACGTTTTTCTATGTAATATTGTATATTATCAGAATTAATCCATTTGCAAATAAACAACTATAAAATATTTAGTAATTTTTTTTTCTCTATATGCTTATGTAGTTTTATCTTATTTTTTTAATTTAATAGTTTAAAACAAATTACATTTTTTAATTTTCAATAGTGCGCGTCTAATTTCCTTTGTATTTGGACGTGTTTACATTTTTTAAAACGTTGTATATAGAATTTATTTTTATTTTAAATAAATCTAGAATTTGTTTAATAATTAAACCAAAATTATAATTTTTTATTTATCTATAATTTTTTGCAATTAAAAAGAAGCTTCCACTATTTCAACTTATTGTAATGACGTGCTGTATATATATATATATATATATATATATATATATATATAATTTACGTAGTTGTTAAAATTAAAGTAATTTACAATTATTCTTTGTTTTTATAATTTTTTAAAAGTTATTTACTACAAAATAAAAACATATGTAAATAATGTTTTGTTTTAAATTATTATTAACACTAGGAAGTAAGTTAATAAGTTAATTTTTAGAATACCTATTGCTATATATATATATACATATATATATATATATATATATATAATATTGTACTGATTAAAGTTATTGACGATAAAATAGTTTGTACCAACGATAAACAGATTAAATATTACATAGTTTGACATTTATATCGTTTTTTAATAATTTATCTAAAAAAACGGTTTTTATCAATATTTTTAATTTTACTTTTTACTGTTTTAAAAAAGTATCACATTTGTAGAAAATTATTAATTTTATAGCTAATTATATTTATAAACATATTATAATTAAAAGGTTTATTTTAATTTTTGAAAACATTTTTTATATTAATTTTATTTACATATGTTTAGTCCAAATATATATTTATAAAACTGTACAATAAAATAAAAGTTTATAAAAAATACACATATATAATGTTTACATGCGCACTATACATTATTTAAAATTTTATAAATTTTATTTTAGGTTGTATGTTTATTAATAAAAACAACATTTTAAAATTTATTTATGTATTGGATTATAAATATAATTACAATTTTGATAATTATAATAATAATGATAATAGTAGCTGTTTGTTTAGATACTTTATTAATAGTACATTTAGTGTACTTCTGTTTTTAATTACTTATAATTTAATTAGCAATGCCAACAGTAGCAATTCTTTATGCAAACATTACTGCTTAGGCAACAAATAATAATACTGTTTAAATATTAATTACTGAAAATGTTTTATAGACACCTTAAATTTAAATAATATAAACAAACAAGTATATGTTATACTAAAATGTTTTTAAAAACTTTGTTTAACAATATTCACAAACAGATTACATATAGTATTATTTTAAAATAATATCATTGTAAAATTTTAATTTAAACAATTAATAATTACATGAATACATGCGAAACATCTAAAAAACAAACACATTTAAGTTTTTTACATAAATTTGTTTAAAAATAAACTAATTAAAAAACTGTTGAAAAACATAAAATTTATACATTTTTTATTTGCGGGTTTAGTTATAATGGGTAAATTATATGTTGTATTATACTCTTCTTATATTACAATGCATGTGCATAGAAATATTTTCTTATTATTTAAAAAACATTAAGTTGGTTATTAATTTAAAACATAAATTTTACATTTACAGTTATGGTTCAGTTTATTTTGCATTTTAGGACACACCATTTTGTATTACATTATTATTTATAAATTAAAAATTTTAAACACAATGTATTATGTGAATATTATTAATTTATTTGATGTGTAAATTTAAAATATATTTAAAATCCCATTATATATAAAATAAATTTAAAAAAAATAAATATAGCAAATATTAAAAATAAATTTATTTCATTTATATTTTCGGGTTTAGGAGAAAAAGGTAAATTAATTTTTGTGTCTTGTTATTATACATGTGTACATATACATTTTAAATGTAACTTTGTAAAATAAATGTTAACATTTAAAAATAACATAAAAATGTTAGTTTCTTTATTTCTGAGTAAATATAAAAAAATAATTAAAAGTAACATAATAAAGTAAGCATTAAAATAGAAGTAAATTTATAAATTTTACATTTATGGGTTTAGGAGATCCAGGTAAATTTTATTTAGTGTTACAATATTGTTTTGCTATTATATATATATATATATATATATTATATATACAACTGTAACAAAGAAACTACGAAAATCTATAAAAGTATTAATTTAATAAATTTGTAATATTTGATTATTTTTTCAAAAATAAATATTATTAATTATAAAAATTATAAAATAATTAATAATTACTTAAATTCTCAATTAATAAAAAATGTAATTTAGAGTAACAACCAAAATTTTATTAATAAGTAAACAAATGTAAAAGCTATATGCTTAAAATTTTATGTTAAAATTAATTTGACAAATGTAAATTTAAAATATATTTAATTATGTATTTATAAAATATTATTTAATATATATATATATATATATATATATATATACTTAAAAAGGCTTAAAATAAATTCTGGATGTTAATAAAAATCACTGGAATTGTTAAAAAATTTTAATTGAAATTATTAGTTTTATAAATTTATATATTTTATAACCAAATTCAATTTTAATAAAATTAATTATTGTAATAAATTTTTTAAAGATATTTTTATAATTAAATATTAATTTAAGTAAAAGTTTACAATAATTTTATTGTGTATGAAAATTATACTTATGAACATTGTTAAAGAAAATTTTAAAAAATATGGTAAGACATATGTGTTTAGTATAACTGACTGATGTCAAAATTACAAATAAATAAAAAAAATAGTTACCCAATTACACAAAATTAAAATATAATAAAGTTATTGCTCTATATACATAATAGACATATATTCGTATAATTAATAGTTTAAATGTTACATGATTAATGTGTAGTTCAAAATACATTTTAATATATAAATTACATTTACAGACTGTTTAAATAATGTTTTAGTTTTTTATTATTAAATAACATCTGTTTTGTTATATGTTTTAACTATTAAAGTAAACAAACATGATAGATGCAACAATAAATTATTAATAAACTTTTTTCTAATTGTATATAAATATACAATTATATTTTGTTTGTATATTTTTTTGTATAATTTTTATATAATTTTGCCTGTTAATTTGTTATATTTATTTATGCAAAGTTTTGTTAAATTTTTATAAACTGTTTAAATTGTATTTTGATTTAAATAATATTAACACTAGGAGGTAAACTATTAATTTAATATTTAATTTACAAAATAAATAATAAATTCATTTTATTTTATTTTATAAAATGATATTATGTAAATATTTGTAACTGCTAACATTATAATTTACAGTACATAAATTAAATTATATTAAAGCTAGCGCTGTTTGTAAACAATTTAGTAAATACAACATTTATTTAGTTGTCGTTTTTACTTTTTATTTAATCAAAATATAGCAATATATGTGTATAATTTATATTAAAAATTATTATTTTATAAATTTACATTGGTAATTAAAAAAGAAAAACAAATTAGAATAATGTTGAATTGTGCAATGTATAAAATTAATTTTATTACTAATAAGATAACTTTAAAACAAAATGTGTTTTAATTTAATCAAATAATAAATAATGTTAAAAATATAAAATAACTTATTTTTTATTTATTTAGTAAACATTGTTTTAGTTAACTATTACATACAACCATTTGGATTAATTTTATAAAATTAAACACAACTAAAGATTTATAATTTTTATTTTTTTAAAAATTAAAAATTATTTTATTTTATAATAATTAAAATGTATGAATGGTTTTTAAATCAATACATTAAACACAATTTTGTGCATAAAATATTAATTGTCGTTCAGTTAATAAACGTTACACATTATTATTACTTATAATTAAAAAAAGTAGTATATAAAAATTTATTTATTTATTATGTACTATTTATATTATAGTAAATTGTTAAATATGTAATTTTGTAATTGTATTTAGCCATGTGTTATGTAAACTACATAAATTATATTAATTTTAAAAATCGTTTTTATTAACACTTTTAATGCAGCATTTATAATATTTAGCTATTATTTAGTGCAACTGTGTAATTCACTCAATAATGCATTATTAAAAAAATTATAAATTTTACGTTAAATTAAAAAACATTATATTATTAAATACAGGTGCACCTGGTAGGAATATATATTTTTTTAAATTAAAAATAAATTAAATATTAATGCTTTGTATTTTAACATTTTGTAATATGAAAATTAACTTAGTGCAACCTTATCATTTACTTAAAATAATATTACAATAAAATTGTTGCTAGTAGCAAATACAAAGGTAATTTATTATTATTACCGCTTATTATCAAATTTTACGTTTATTATTAACAATGGTTTTAAAACAGAAAATTTAAAATGATAAAAAAGGTTGCTAGACTACAGTAAATGTGGGTAAAAACTATTTGAAAAAAATTAATTAAGATTTTATGGCAATTAAACAAAATGTTTAACAAAATGTTTAAATACAGAAAAAAATGTTGTTATTTAGTGTACTTTTTAAATTACGAGATTGTGTTGTAGATGTTGTTGTTTGCTATAATTATTGTTTTATTGGATTATTTTTAAAGCAAAAGGATTTTATAATAATTTTTAGATATTTTATTTTTAATGAATATAAAACATTATATTTACTAATAAAGGTCCAGAAGGTATGATTAAAATATTAAATTTACTATTAATTATGCATTACGTATAGAAATTATTGAATTGTATTTATCTTTTTGTAATTAAATAAAAATTTGTTTGATTTGTTAGGAAAACCTTGTAATTTGCTAAATTGCTATTACAAAGTATTCCTTTATGTACTAATATATCATTAAAAGCATTCAAAAATGTAACATTTATTGTTTACTAAAATGAATATGCTATTTGTGTAATCAATAACATTTAAAGATTAAGTTAAAGAAATGATTATAAAACCGTTTACAAAAATTATGTCAGTATTTTTATTTGTATTTTTTACTATTTTGTATACATAAAACTATAGATAAAAATAATTTAGGCTGTAAAACTGTGTAGTTTTTTATACTAGATATCTTATTTTAAGTAATATTTATGCAAAAAAATAGTAGAAAAATGTTGGTATTAATTAACTTAATTTGTGAATTACATAAATATATCTAAGCTCTTGTAACATTATTTAATTAAATTAAGTACATTATGTTTTTATTTAAACGTGTTTTAATTTTTTTAAACAATATTAATATAAAAATTTTAAGAAAAACATTATAACTAATATTATTATAAAATACAACCGCTTTTTTATTTGTTTACAAAAAATTATTAAAATTTATAATTTAATTTATATAATATTACATAACAAATGTCATTTATAAATTTAAAATTAAACAAGTTGTATATGTTATTTAAATATAAAAATTCTACTCAAAGAAGAAACCTACGTTACAAAGCGAATATTGGCATTAGAAGTGGTAGATAAAAGAAACAGTGGTCAATTAAGTAGAAAACAGTTAGATTGTGTAAAAACCAATATAAAAACAAAACTAACAAAAATTAAAACTACACAAATTTTAAATAGTGAATGCTGACCAAAAACAGCAATTCCTTATATAAAAATGTAGAAAGCAAGGAAAAATAGTTTAAACTGGCATCTAATGCCGGTAAAAAATTCAAACTTATGCTAACTTATGTTTAAATAAAACAATCTATAGCAAGACATTTGCTGCATACATTTTATTATTATTAATATTATTATTATTGTTTTTATTTATGGTTATTGACTTATATACTTCAGTAAAAATTGTTTTCAGTATACAAAAAATATATAAAATTATAAAAATACAATACATTTATCGGTATGTAACATTAGTCCAAAAATAAATAAATAAATAAAATTATATTAAATTACATAGGCTAAAAAAAAAACTTAAAATTAACGTATATTTAAAAGTCATGTTTAATATAATATGCATAAAAAAACATGATATTACTTAAAAAATATACTATAGTTAATAGTGTACAATTACAGACTGTGCAGCAAATGTGCTAGGTAAAAAATGTCACTCTACAAAGAAACAGTGGATTTTATCAATCTTATGGAATTTAATTAATCTCAGAAAGAAAACAAAATTAAAGAGAGATCAATCTAACAATCCTGTTATTTGGAAAATATTTGATGATAAATATAGAACTTTAGATAAACAAGTTAAAAAAAACTGCCGCAAAGATAAAAATGATTGGCTAGAAAACAGATGCAGAGAAGCAGATAAGGCAGCAGCAAAAAATGATTCCAAGACTCTGTATAAAATTGTTAAACAACTCTCGAGAGTTAGAAAGAACACCGATATTCCAATCAAAAGAAAAGATGGTCGTTTATTTTTAACAAATGATGAGCAATCATCTAGATGGGTAAAACATTTAAAAAAATATTTAATCAGCCTATGCCAAATATTCTCATAGATTTTGATAATAATAATGATATGAATGTGACTCAAAATCCAAAAATATACATTGATGACATTTCTGTAACTGAAGTGATTTATGCAATTCAAAGGTTAAAAAACAATAAGGCAGGAGGACTTGACAAGATAACTGCAAAAATGCTCAAACATGGAGGTGATGTTGTAGCAACTAAACTTGTTTATTTATTTAATGTTATATAGCATAATAAACAAGTTCCAAATGATTGGCGACAAAGATTAATTGTTACTCTTCCCAAAAAAGGAAGTCTGAATGATTGCAATAATTGACGCGGAATAACCTTATTGTCTGTTTCTGGTAAGGTGTTTTGCAAAATAATTTTAAATTGTTTAAGTTATGCGGTAAATAAACACTTTTAAAAACAACAAGCAGGTTTTCGGAAAGGAAGAAGCTGTATTGAACAAATACTCACTCTTCGTAACATTATTGAGCAAAGTCAAGAATTTTAGCAATCACTAACAATCAATTCTATTGATTTTATAAAAGCTTTTGACAGTGTTCATTAAGAATCTTTGTAGAAAATCGTTAAATTTTACGGAATACCGTTAAAATATGTAAACATTGTGCGTTCGTTATACCAAAATTCAAGTTGCTGTGTTCGAACAAAAAATGGTCATACTGCTGTGTTCGAAATTGTCACGAGAATACGTCAAGGATGTATTTTGTCACCGTTTTTGTTTTTTTTGGTAATTGATTTTATTATGACTCAATCTATAAATAATTTGTCATATGGTATCAAATAAAACCAAGGCAAATTAACGAATTTGGATTTTGCAGATGATATTGGTCTATTTAGTAAAACCCCAGAAATGATGCAAAATATGACAACACGACTCAGTGATATCAGTTCTTGTATTGGCTTACGGAATAATTGTTTAAAAACAGAAATGTTGTGTATAAAGTCAAACAATAATTTGCCCATCAAAATTAGTAGACAAAATATTGAACTGTTGATTCCTTTACATATCTGGGAAGCATTATTGGTAAAGACGGACAAACCGAAATTAATGTTAAAGCCAGACTTGGTAAGGCAATGTCAGTCTTCAATAGACTCAAATTAATATGGTCATGTTCTTCCATTCGCCTAAAGACAAAACTTTGTTTGTACGCATCAATAATCATTCTTACGGCAATATATGGGAGTAAACGTGGAAACGTACGGACAAGATTGATAAGATAGTGGATGTTTTTCATTGCCGGTGTCTTAGAAGTATTTAAAAATTACTTGGCGCGATCACATTTCAAATGATGAGATCATGAAAAAAACTGATTCTTGTTTACTCCATAACATCATTACAATTAGACGAAGAAAATTACTTGGTTAAATTCCTACGTTTACCGCCCGAAAGACCAGCAAGAACGGTTTTGGAATAAACAATTGTAAATGGTAAAAGAAAGGTTGGCAGACCAAAAAACTTGGCTAAGAACTATTCGAAAAGATCTAATTAAAATGAATGTTTTATGGGCACAAGCAAAACGTTTGGCAGAATGTTTAAATACATGGAAACATTTTGTTGTCTCATGTTCTCTTTGAATTACAAGACTTTGATGTTAATTTTTTGCTGTAATTGTTATCTTATTGCCCCATGCTTATTTTTTTTAAAACAAAAGGGTTTTGTAATGTAATAATAATGTAATAGTGTACTAACAGTATACATAAAATGTAAATGACTCATGTGTATAAATGACATATAAAACAATACCCTGAATAAAGGATAATGAATAATCACGAACTCAAATAGACAGATTACAGATAACGGTAATTAGTCAGATATAAAAAAATCTATGCATCATTTGGATAAGCTTAAGTAAAAATCTATTTGTACTTTGTTTAAATTAGATAGTATCCTTGCTAAATACAACAAATATTAATTTAAATACACATTTATTTTGCATTTAACGTGTATATGAGATCTTCTTGTTATTTCCAATGCATATATATATATATATAAAACCAAACACAATAATTTTTATACAACATTAATATTTTTGTTAATATGTATTGCTATTAATATCTACGTTTTATATTATATTAATATTCAAGTTTCTCTAAACAGCATTTAAAATACTAATTTTACTGCATTCAACAAATTTAATTTCTTTTTAACTAATATAAAACAATTTTAATGTATAATAAATTAAAAGTTACTTTTTTACAACTTATACAGTAAAACATTAGTGTTGCATACAATCAAGTATTACTAGTTAAGGCTATAAATATAAATAAACTAAATATTATAAAATGTATAGCACTAATAGTGCTAACAGTATTTTAAACGTTGTTAAACTATGTTGTAACAGGAATTATTTTAAATATATGATTTTGGAAAATGTGTTATAAAATTAATTACTAATTCATTGCTGTAACTGTTAATTTTTTATTAAAAATATTATTTTTGTATATTAAAATTGTTTTAGTTATTTACATTATAAATTAAAGTAAATAAAAATTAAAATAATATTATAGTTTACTTCGTTTAAAAATTAATTGTAATTATGATATAGATTATGAGTTCTATTTTATAAAACAACGTAAATTTAGAAATTGAACGTAATATAGGGTTTGATTGTTACATATACAGTAAAATATTGTTTCAATGCATTAGAGTATAAAATTAAGCAACCTTTTTAATTTTACAAAAATTAATAAATTTTAAAGTTTTAATACTTTTAGTGTTACCATTACCGAATAATAGCATTACACTATTTTGAAAACAAATAAATAGCTAATTGAATATTATCTACTTTATAGTTAAATCTTAGATATGTAATTTTATTATTGTATTTTGTTGTGTTGTATAAAACATAAATTAATATAATTTTTTTAAATGTTTCTATTATATATTTTGATGTCATGTTTATAATAATTATTTAGTTTGTTTTTAAAACTTTGTAATTTACCTAAACTAATTTTATTAGAAAAATTATGTTTAGTACAAATTAAAAATAAATGCATTATTAAAACAATTCATAAAATTAAAATTAAATATAAATTATTATGTTTTTTAATAAAGGTCCACAAGGTAAGATTAAACTTGTTAAATTTACCAACATTTATATTGTATACAAAATCTTTTTGCTCTAAAAATAAGCATGAGGCAATAAAACAACAACAACAAAGTCTTGTTGGCATTAAACATTTTGCAAATCAAAGATTGAGCTTTTTTTTGGCTTATAGTTAACCCTGTCATATGTGTAACTCTGTCATTCAAATACGTGCAATTATCTATTTGCGGTGGTTTGCCGGAATGGCGTCTTCTTGATTGTTTTTATAGTAGTATAAATTTTTTAGAAACCAGATTGCTAATCTTACGCTCAAACCCTCTTTTTTTATCTAGGCTTGAGACTGATTAGATTAAATTAATTTTGATCAAAGCTAGGCAGAATAAAATAAACATATAAGAATTTTTGTATTGTTTTTAAACCTTGTGTAATTGGGTAAATACTTGTTAATATTTATGTATAATTGTAACATTTATTAATTATATTAAAGCTTAAATAACGTTTTCCACAATATGTTTTAACGTTGTTGTACAAACATAAATAAAAATTAGTATTACAATAATATTGTAAATATATATATCTTATGTTTTTATAGAATTACAAAATTTTGTTGTTGTTTCTTTGCTGTAAAGGGATTTTGTAATAATAATAATAATAATAATATTTATATATAGTTTTAAAAACATTTATTTGGAAGCAAATATATATAATATATATAATATATATATTATAATATATACAATTTTAATAATTAAGGTAATATTTATTGCTATTTATAATTAGGTGATTAAAATTAAAGTTAATTTTAATTTAAATCTTAAACTGTAGATTATATTTTATCAAACTATAATCTATTTAGAATTATATAAGTTACATATAAAAATAATCAAAAAATAATACTACAATAAAATTTAAGGTATTTGTAGACAAAATTAAAAATGCCAAGTTTGATTTGATTTAATTTTATTTAAAATATAACAATTAATAATTTAACATTATGTTAATAATTGTTAAAATGTATTGCAATAGAATATATTTTATATTTACTAATTTTATAAAATTTAGTATTAAATTATTAATAATAGCTTTAAAAATTTAACTTAAAGGTTTAATAATTAATTTTTTATTGTACGTTATACTATAGATATTTCAAACAACTTCTAACAAAAATTGTAATTAATCGTAGTCTTAGTACGGTCATATACTTGCAAACTTGTTACTAATGCTAAGTTTGTCTGAAATAATACGATTTCTTATGGGCTACCATTAAATCATAGATCCAGCAGCATGTTCAATCAGTATAATTACAACATTATAATTATGACGGTCTTTTTGTTTAAAATATAAAATTAATGTTTTTTAATTCTTAAAATAATCTTGACTTTTTAATTGTATTTTGCTAACAATCAATTTATTTAAATTGTTTTTTAAAATTTTTTTATTGGACCACTACAAAAAGTGTGCGCACATGCCATATTCCAACATTGGTAATGTTTTTGGTATTAAAGAATCTGCAAATTAAAAATTTAGCTTTTATTCGGTTTTTACTTAAGCATATCATCAGAGTATGTGCAATTATTTTTTTGCCATATATCTAGTCCAAACTGGGCGGAGTTATTCTTAATAAACACTAAATTTTGCATACACTTTGCATTAAACATTAAAAGTAATAATACTTAGACATTTTAAAGCAGAATGTAATTGTACCATATAATAATTTTTTAATATAAACTAATTTAAAATTTTTTGTATTATTTATTTATTTTACTAATTATGTTTATATACATTATTATATAACATTTTATATTTTATTTTAATTTATTTATTTGTAATACTGCTTTTTGTAATTTTGTATTTGTTTTTAATAGTAGCAGTTTACATTTGCAATAAATACATACCTAATAAGATATTACAGTTTAAGTTAATAATAATAATAATAGTAATAATGTAAAAATAATTAAAATGTAATAACATTATTTAATAAAATAAATAATTTTTTTTATAAAAAGGTATCTTATTAATACAAATATTAAGAAAAACTAAAAGTAAACACCGTCATGGTTTTTTATAATTTATTGTAAGCCTTTTCAAATAGCGGTTAATTTTATTTTTAAATAATGTTTTGGTTTTTCAATTTTATTATTTTTGTTTGTATATTTAAATGTAATTTTATTTTTGTTTATGTTGTTTGCAAACATTTTTATAAATACAAAGTTAATCTTAGTAAATAATTAAGTTTTTTGTTTAAATAAAATATAGTAATTTTAAAAGTATAATAAAATATTGGTTATCCATGGTAAACTTATACAGTAAATTACTACATTTTTGTAATTTTTTAATATACGTGTTGTAATTGTATACTTCAAAAAAGTGTGCGCACATTTTATGTTTCAACATTGGCTACGTTTTTGTCATTAAATATTCTGCAAAATAAAAATTGAGCTTTTTTTTGGTTTTTACTTAACCCCGTCATTTATGTAACCCAATTATCTGGGTACGTCTATAAGTTAGGGTAATTAAAAAAATAATATAATATATTTGTTTGCAATGTTTCTACATGTCATAAAATTTAAATTGTTTATAGACAATTTTATAAATACAAAATGTATTCAAATTAATAATTTTAATTTTGTTTAACTAACAAAGCAATCTTAAAAGTATAATAAAATAAATGTTACTCACATAAAATTTATAAAATAGATTATTGTTTTAATTAACTATTACACTAAAAAAAATTTTTTTGAATATTTGCGTTATAAATATAATAAAACAAGTAAATTACAATTATATTGTATTGTACTTTAGTTAAAACTAATTCGATTAATATGTAGTTAAATTAAAAATATGTTTTTTGTTTAATTAAATGTAAGTTAGTATTAAAAAAATAATTTAATTTAGTTCACGTTTTGTTATACATAAAGTAAAACAATATTTTAATTAACTTATACTTGCAATTAAGCATAATGTTTAATTTTATAAACAAAAATAAAACTGCTAGTCTTACAAAATCGGTACGTTCGTTATTCTTTTATAAAGCTACACTTACTGTTGTATTATTATTATTTAAATTTATTTTTATTTTTATAAACAAGTGTTTTAAATTTATTGTAAAACACATTTTATATATTAATTTAAATTTAAATAATGTAGAAATGTTTTGCACACGTATACCTTTTATATGGTTTTATATTACAATATTAAAATCGTTAATTTTTGAGTCAAATAACTAAATATGGAATTTGGAATTTATACTAAATTATTAAATATGTTATTTTATATTTGCATTTCTTATGTGTTGCACAAATTACAAAAATGATTTTTATTTTAAAAATATTACTAATATTTTTAATGCTGCATTAATAATGTTTGCTTGCTGTAAAAGTTGATACTTAAAACTCAGCTAAATTACTATTGCAAAATTAATTTTATTTACTAATTAAAAAATAAAACATTATTAATAATATTTATTTATAAAATTGTATTTTTAAATACAGGTCTGCAAGGTATGATTTAATATTAATATGTACAAACATTTTTCTATCATTTATATGCAGAAATTATTGTATTATATTTTATTATGTATCTTAATATAGGTGAAGCAGGTAGGAATGTAATTTTAATTTTACTACTATTTACGTACTTTGCATTGCATTTTTATTTTGTAAAGTAGATAAACATTTGTTGTTATTTATTTGTTATTGCAACATTAATCAATTTTATTAAACTCATTTAACCTTAAACACAATATTTTTTTAAAGTTACATTAACAATGTTAATAAACTTATTAGGTGAAACATTATTTATTAGTTATTTAGTTGTAAAATTTATTATATAAATAGATAAATAAAAATTAAAATATAATAAATTAATTTAACTAAAAATATATTATTTTATATAAAATGTATATTTGTATAAACGAATAACAAAATTACAAATTTAATATTACGGATAACCTTTAATTTGCTTGTAATTTATTGTAAGCATTTCAAATTTGCGATTAATTTTATTTTAAAATTTATTTTCTTGCATTTTATTTTTAAACTGTATTATATATTTTTGTAAATTTATAATTGTGTAATTGTATAATATGTACACGGCCGTTGTTTATTAATTAAATCTAATACTTTTTAGTTGAAGATAATTAGTCAATAGTTGCTTGCCTATATAAATTGTAATAACACAAAACAAACCAACTAAGACCAGCGTTTATCTAGTAAAATTAAAACATTATTAATCTAATTTAATAATTTTAATTATTGTTTTTAAATAAGCAAATAAAAGCAAATTACAAATTTCAAAATTATTTAAATTGTTAAGCCTTTTAAATAATACATGTAATGCCGCAACTATAATATTATTTTATTTTGTAAGTGCAATAATGTAGGTTATATTTATTATTTTCTAAAACTTTTTTTATAAACCAGGATTTTTATTTACAAAATAAAAACTATAACACAGTTATGACAATTTATAAATGCAACCTTAATTATACAATAGGGAATAAACCATCAAAATAGTCACAATACAAATTATTTTTGTTGTTAGAATACATTATTTAGCAATTTAAAAATGTTTTTGCATAAAGAAATATTTTATTGTTTTAAATTTTAATACATAAATATTAAATTAAATAATAAAAATTAATTTTTTTTTAAATAAATAATATTTTTTTGTAAAACATAAGTGTTTAATATAAACAATATAAAAAATATCTAGTTTAATAAATAAGTATAATGTGGCTAGTTTGAAAATTTTGGGGTAATTATGTTTGGTATATTCTACTAATTTACATAGGATTACAGTAAATTTTTATTTGTCAATAAAATTAAATTATGTCAAATTTTATACAAAAAGTATGAGTGATAATTGTAAATTTTGAAATTTTGTAAAATAATTATGTTTTGTATGTAGTACATTTTCATAAATAAAACATTTCCTTAATTATACATGAATAAATTTAATAGATTTACAAAAAGTGTTAATTTTATAATAATAATTTTTTTTTAATTAAATACTAAAATTAAAAGAAGTAAAAAAAAAAAAATATTAGTTTTTTCAAAAATTCATAAAATTGGCAAAAATATTTTAATCTGGGATAGTAAATGTTTTATTTTGCTGTACACAGAGATTTTGTTTAAAAAAGTATAACATTTATTTTATATAATTATAAAAGGCAATGATTGTGCTGTTATTTACGGATTTTATACTTAACATTCTAATGTTAAGCGCTGTGTGCATATTTCTAAACGTCACAATTTAAAAAAAAATAAGTAAGTTAAATGTGCTATCTACATAGATAAAGCGCTTAAACGTGTCTGAAATGTTTACATATTTTTAAAATCATGTTCTAGTATACATTTACAAATTGGTAATATGTTTTTTAGTATAACCTGCAATTTACTATATGTATGCACTATTTAGACCGCAAAAACATTGTTAATCAAAAAAAGACTTTTGTACATTTGATTTCTAACATCCCGAATTTAAGTGCTATTAATTTTATGTTTGGTGTTTTTAAAAGGTAGGTTAACAAATGTAAAATAACGTATTACTTACAGACAATATAATTTATTTTATGAAAAACTAAGGTTTAGAGATTTTATTGGTACCTTGAAAGACTAAGATTAGTAATGACTGAAAAATATATAACTAAAAGTAAATGTTTTTTAAATTGTTAAAATTATAAAATTTGTAACGTGTAATGTATTTTAGTTAATAATATTTTTTATTAATGAGATGTATGTTTTAGATTTAAGTTTTTGTCAATTGTGGCATTATGTTAGAAAATCTGTTATTAGTACTTTTTTGGTTGTACATCTACAATATTTATTTACATTGTAATTTACTTGTATTAATATTACAAGGAGAGCTTTGTTTTTATCAAAATTATTAAAACAATTTATAAATGCAAGTTTAAATATAATACATAATGTTTTTTAATAAAGGTGGTAAAGGTAAGATTAACTTATTAAAATAAACACCACTGCAAAGTTAATTTGTATAAGTCATTGCATTTTAAACATTATTAATAAATTTAGCACACATATTATTTAAATGCTTAAATTATCTATTTGTATTAGTTATTTAATATAATTTTACAAACACTTTAATTGATACTTGTGATGCACTTCCGTCATATTATTTTAATTTGTTAATGTAATAATGTTTTTTCTAATTTTTTAAAACTGTTTAAAACCAAAAATTTTATTTACTAATTAAAAACTAAAGCATTATTAATATTATTAAAAAATGTAACTTTAAATACACTATATATTACATATTTTAACAAAGGTGACTCAGGTATGATTAAAATGTTTAATTTACCAAGATTTTATTTTTTATGTATAGGTTTGCCCAGGTCTTATTAAATAATGTTTGTAAACAATGTTAATGTTTTTTTAAAAATCTATTAAATAATATTGTGTAATAAATTAATCAATGCTAGGATTACAATTAAAAACTTTGTATTTATAAAATAATTCAGAAACAATGCAAATTTTAATATAATTCTAATATTTCAATTTTTTTTAAACATAATAAAAGATTAAAAAATTATTTTTGAATTACTAAAAAATAAATAATGCAAATCAGTATTAATTTTTACAACATACATTTTACAAACAAAAAAAATTGTTAATTAAAAACGTTTACAATAGTTTATAAGAAACAAAAAAGGTTAACTAGAGTACTAAGAAGCAAAATCATTATTAAAATTATAAATACACATTTTTATAACAGAATTATTTTTGTCATTAAATTCATTTATTATATTTTAAAAATTTAACATTATTATTATTATTACATTATTTTTTTTATTAATAATTTTGTAATTAAAGTAACATTTTTAAACAATTCTTATGGACAAATTTATAATCAATTTAATTACCAGAGGAAACAAAAACGATAACAAAGTATATTTTTGACGTACTGACATTGTAAATTTAAACACATTAGTTTAACCACTTTTTGTTTAATTACAAGAAATTATATTTTTGTCTAATAAACACAAAATATTTACATACTTGAATAATAATTTATAAACTTAACGGTTTTTACAAAGGCTATCAATAAGCATTGTTAAAAGTGTTTACAAATTTGATAAAATTGATTGCAAATCATTGCTAAAATTTTTAAATTTGTTAAATAATATTACCGAGGCTAAGTATTTGTTTAACACTTATTTTATTTTTGAACACCTGCGTGTTGCTTTTGAAAATGATTATCTATTGCATAATTTATACAATTTACAATTACTTTGCAGAACACTTTACCAAAAAAACAATACGATTATTTTGTACCAATTATTGCCATACTTCAGATTTTTTTTTAATAACGTTACGTTTTGTTGCCAATTATTTAAAAATAGTTTATTATACCAAATAGCATTAAATATATAAGCAAGTTTGCATGTTACTATGCTACCTCCGTGTTTGGGGATTTGTGCATTTATTCTGATAAATTTTTGTACTTTATTGTTTTTAACGTTTGAGCTGTATAAATCATTTTAGTTGCAGACATTGAATCGCATTTATATATAGGTTAAACTAGGCAATGTCAAAGTAAACATTAAAATTAATTAACTTATCTTATATTACTTAAGCATATTGCACTTTAATATTTAAATAAACTAGCCACTAAACACCACTTTAGTAATACAAATAATTAAATTAGTAAAATTAATTTTGTTTGTAATTTTTAACAATTAAAATGTTTTTATTTAAAACTTATTGTAATCCACAACCAATAGTAATATTAATTTTGTAACACCACAGATTTTATTTATAAATTAAAAAATATAATATTTTTAAAACTATTTATAAATTTAATTTTTAATATATATTTTTTAATAAAGGTCCACCAGGTATAATTATTTTTTTTAATTTTCTAAAATTTATTTTATATGTATATACATTTATTAAAAATCTATAACATTTTTTAGCATAATTTAATTAAGTATTTTTTTAAAATGCTTTAACAATGTATACAATTTTTTATTAATTGTTAAAAGTAAACCATTATTTTTGTCTTTAATTGGAATAGTGGTATATTTTAATTCCTAACAGTTGTTTTACAATTTTATACATATTATTAAAATTATTTTTCTCCTGCTTTTTTCCTGCTTCCTTGCATTTGTTTTTTAACCTTTGCGGCAACTACTTTTACTTATCTATTTAAAAAACTATATTTACTATCAAATGCTTTTTATATAACAAAATTGTAAAAAAATTTTAAATTTTGTATTTTGTTTAAAATTAATTAGATTCTAAGAGACTGATAAAAATTATTGTTTTTTTACTAAACACATTTGCTGTAATTGTAAACAATTTCTATTTATTATTAAACGTTTTATAAAACAAATTATATAATTAACTTAAGATATTTAAGTGCTTTATATTTAAAATAAATTAAAATAAATATTGTAGTTTTTACTTTTTTTAAGTTTAAACAAATTTTTTAAACTACTAAATTATAATGAAAACCAACAATTGTACCGCAATATGCGCATACATCTTGTAGAATAAGTACTACTTTTTGTTGATACAAGTGTAATTTAGTTTGATTTCTGTTTTTTCTTAAAACAAAACGCACGTTGCATTGTGCATAATTTTATAAACAAAAACTGTGTTGCTTACACTTATTTCAAAATAACTGTTTAGCGTAAGCAACTTATAATCATTCTTATTTATGCTATAAACATAGTCATGTAGTTCAATGTTTAAAAATTACTTAAATCTGTATTTGTTAAATTTTAATTTAAAATAAGCAATAAATATATTAATCTCTTTTTAAAACTTTATGTCACCAATTTTGTAATTCAGCATAAAAGAAATATTTGATTATCTTTAGTAAGCTCTGTAAGGGTACAGACTTGCACAATTGTTGCTTTTGCAATTCTCGTGTTAAATCCAGCTAAATTAATAAGGTTTTATATAACCTATTATTGAATCATAATTCCAGATGCATTTTTAGTTTTTTGTTTATAATATTAAATTAATATAATTTAATTCTTAAAATAACGTTAACATTTTTATTACATTTTATTATTACTCAATTTACTTAAGTTCTTCTTTTTATTAGACTTGTTTTAAAAGACTATTACAAAAAAATGTTGGCACATTCCATGTTCGAACATTAGTTATGTTTTTGATATTAAAGAATCTGCAAATTAGAAATTAATTTTTTTATTGGATTTTATTTAACCTTGCCATTAGGTACGTGTAAACAATTTATGTTTTCTCATTTGATTACGTTTTTATCACTAAAGAATCTGCACATTAAAATTTTAATTTTTTTTGGTTTTTACTTAACTCTGTTTGCAAAATTAGTGTTTTTTTATTGTTTTTGTAAAATAATATTATTTCAAAAAAACACCACAATGATAACATTTGTTAAAACCTTCCTTTTTTATTTAGGCTTAAAACTGGTTAGATTAATTTTTTTAGTTTAAAAAAGCGGATATATTAAATGTAATAATAGTTATACACTACATACATAATTGAACAAATTTAGAACTTTTAGAGAAATTAAAACATTTTACCTGCACATAAAAACCAAATCTAATTAATACAATTATTTCTGTTTGCCATAATTATCTAAAATAATAACTAATTTGGAATCAAATAAAATAAAATTATTAACAAACTTGTCAAAATAGGAATCATTTTACCAACGTATTGCTTAAAACTAATTTAGATATTCTGCGGCACAATGTAACTGTGACATATAATCATTTATTAAATGTATGCTAATTTCAAATATATTATTAACCACATGTTTACCGTACTGATTATGTTTATGTACATTATTATGTAATATTATATATAATATTTTTGTTTGCGTATTTTGTAAAAATTTTCATAAATACAAAGTTTATCGCAGTAAAAAAATATGTTTTTTGTTTACTTAAAATATATCAATTTTAAAAGTATAATTATCAAAATAATGGTTTTTTATGTAAAACTGTAACAGTAAAATTTTTATTTTTTATTTTTGGTAAATTTGTTTTAATTGTTTACTGCAAAAAAGTGTGCGTATATTTGTTGCGTTTTTGACATTAAATATTCTGTGAATTAAAAATGGAGATTTTTTTCTGTATTTATTTTAACTTTTAATTTGTGTAACTATATTATCCAGATACGTGCAATTACTTTTTTGCTAATATTTTCAAAATGTCATTCTGTTATTGTTTTAATAGTAATATAATTTTTTTGTAAACGCCAAGTTGTTAAACTTGCGCTTAACATTTTCCTTTTATTTAGGCTTGAGACATGATAAATAAAATTATTTCTAGTTTAAAACTAATAACTGTGTAACCGTTTACATTATATTTTTAAGTAATTAAAAAATAAAATTATATTTTTGTTTGCAATGTTTGTAAACAGTTTTATAAATACAAATTTTATTTTAATTATAAATTTTGTTTTGTTTGATTAAAATAAACTTTTTTAAAGTATAATGCACTATAGGTTACTCATGCAAAATGTGTACAGTAGATCATTATTTTAATTAACTATTACAATAGAAAAAAATGTTTTTTTAGTTATTTACATTATAAATTAAAATAAATATTAAACATTTATTATTGATATTACAAAACTCTTTTGATTTAAAAATAAGCGTTGGGTAATAAAGCAACCATTTTAGCAACAAGAAACAACAACAAAGTCTCGTAATTCAAAAAGAACATACAACAAAAAAATGTTTGTGTGTATTTGAACATTTTTCCAAACGTTTTGTTTAATTTCGTATAGCATTTGTGTCAATTAAAATTTTTTAAAATAGTTTTTATTTAAATTTCTGTAGTCTACCAAATTTTCTTATACCATTTTTGATCTTCTATTCCAAAACCGATTTTGCTGGATTTGCAGGCGGTAAAATAGTATTTAATCAAGTATTTTTTAATTTAATTGTAATGATGTCATGTAGTAAACATGAGTCAGTTTTTCTTATAATTTTATTATTTAAAATGTGATTGCGCCAGGTAATTTTTAAAATACTCCTCAAATACCGGCAATAAAAAATGTACCATCTTATCAATCTTGTCTGTTCGCTTTTACGTTTTACTTCTATATATTACCGTAAAAATAATTTTTGATGCGTACAAACAAGAGTTTTTGTTTAAATAAATAAAAAAACATAATTATATTAAATTAAGTTTATAGAATAATGACATTATTTTTTTAAGTCTAACTTTAATATTAATTTTTGTTTTGCCGTCTTTTACAATAATGCATTCCATATAAGTAAACAATCAACAGTATTAATATTTAATGGTTAATATTAATGGTTTGCAAACTACAACATTAAAAACGTTAAAATAAATATTTCATTTTGTAATTTGCAATTTATACTATTTTTTTAAAAATGTAAATTTGTAATTTTATTTTAAATGTGTTACAGAAACACAAAAATATTTTTTTTATAAAAAAAACTAGTAATAATATTTTTATGCTGAATTTATAATATTTGTTTACTTTAAATATTTATACTTAAAACTAAGCTATATTACTATTAGAAGACAAATGTGATTTACTGATTAAAAACTAAAACATTATTTAAACAGTTTATAAATAAAATTTATATATAAAATTCTACATTAAATACAGGTCCTCCAGGTAAAATTAAATTTTAAAATGTATAAACATATATTTATCATATGTGAGTAAAAATTTGTTTCTTTGTAATTTAACTTTGTATAATTAAGTAATTACTTATTATTATTTATTTGTAATTACAACATTATTATTAATTATATTGAACTTATATAACTTTTACTACAATATATTTTTAAAGTTACATTAACAAAGTACTATATATTAGTAATTTGGTTGTAAAATTGTGATTTTTCTTTGTTTAAATAAAAAATCCATAAATATAATAATCAATAGTAATAAATTAAATAGTTATAGTTAAAAATATTAAAAATTTAATTTTTAAATTGTTTTAAAGCAATTATTATTATTTATACTGAATTACAAAATTATTCAATTGTTGGAAAAGCTATAAATAATACGTTTTTAATTTTATATTTATTATATTTATTTTTATTGTAGTTTGTTTATAATAATACAATAACAACTTATTGTTTTTTAAACAAATACATTGTTAAAATAATTTACATATTTAACATTATATTTTTTTAACAAAGGTCCCAAAGGTAGGATTAGTTTATTAAAATTACAAGCCGTTATTGCAAAATTAATTTGTATAACACGGTCAATATTTTTTGCTTAACAATTATGCAAATAGTTTAAAATGTGTACATATAAAGTGTTTATTAAATTTTGGAAAATAATAATTGTTAATTTAAAATAAATAAGTAAACTAATAATGTATTGTTTAATTGACAATTAACAAATAAATGTGTAATTTTGTAATGATATTTTGTTACGTATAATATGTTTTTATAAATTATTAAAATTTTGCAAAAACTTTATTTATTTATTTATTTATTTATATTTTATTATATTATATTTTTGCTATATTGAATGTTTTACTAGAAACATCTTTCAGCAGTAGGCATTTTAGTAAAAACCGAACGTGGGCCCGCATTTTAGTGCCGGTGGTGGGATTCAAACCCATGCTCACCAAGGTCCAAATTTGAGCCCTATACCGCTAGACCACCCCGGCACTTGTAATGCCTCATTTTAAATATTATTTTATTTTGTTAGTGCAATAATGTAGGTAATATTTATTACTTTTTGCTAACGATTAAAGTATTTATTTACAAATCAAAAACTAAAACATTGTTCAAAAGTTTATAAGTTTAGCTTTAAATATAATAAATTATATTTTTTAACAAATGTTTAACATATATTATTTTTTTAAATATTTTTTTACCAGTATTTGTTTTGTGTATATGCTTATTTATTACCAAAAAATGTTTATATTAACAAAATAAAAAATAAAAATAATATTCCAAACCAAAATAAAAAAAAATGTAAAATGTAAAATGAATTTACTTTGTATATCCTCTTTAATCACAAGCATATAAAAATTAGTATGTATATACGTAAAACTATATAATATAATAAGGTGTATTTGTTTTAACATTAATGACTACACAAACATACACATACGCACCATAATTATGTTAAGTAAATGTTAAATTAAATAAAGTTACACATTGTTTTTGTGCACTGAAAATGGGTTCTGATGTATACATGTTAATAGATTTAAGTGTTGGTAGCTTTAGTAGTTATAAACACTTTAAAATAATAATTATAATTAACTCGATGTTTTGTATAAACCAAATGACAAATATTGTAAAATTATTTTAAAAAATGCTAATTTTTGCAAATTTAAATATAAAACATTGTTAAAATAATTTATAAATGTTACCTTAAATCTAACACATTATATTTTTTAATAAAGGTGACAAAGGTAGGATTACATTATTAAAATAAATATTTTTGCAATTCTAATTTGTATAAAATCTTGTACTTAAACATTTGTTAAAATATTTTGCACACATATTGTTTGAAATGTTTAAATTAAATATTTGTATTAGTTATATAATGTAATTTTATAAATACTTCAATTAATACATGTGATATCTCATCCATAACATTATATTAATGCAATAATGTAGGTAATATTTACGTCGTTTTTTACTTTTTTTTTAAATTGTGTAATACCAGATTTACAAAACAAAAACTAAAACATTATTAAAGCATTTTATTAATGTAACCTTAAGTATATTATTTTAAGTATAATTTAATAATAAATATTAATAAATCTGTTGTCTTAAGTATTACTTAAATAATACAATTTGTGACCATTGAGCTGCGAAAATGGAAGCACTGTAATACTTTGTAGCATCTTGCTCTAGTTACTTATCTTAGACATATGTAACTGTTACTAATACCTTAAATAATGCTTTAGCATTACACATCAAGTAACATTATTCACAAAAATAATTTTTAATTATTATATATAACAACATCCATTCTTGCGATAAAACATAATACCACCATTTGCTAATACTTAAATCAAACAACACAATTCGTTAAAAAATTAATATTATTGACTAAAATACATCAATATATAAAATAAATGTTACAGACTTATTATTTCAGTATTTCAAACTTGAGCCTCGTTGTTTAATAACTTCTTGTAGCCTTTTTAGATACAAGTCGACCAGGGTATTAATATAATCCTTTGTAATACGATTGTGTATAACAAAATCAATTTTTTCCACTAGCGACATGTTATTATCCAAACGGTTAACCTCACGTTTAAGAACACTAAAAAAATTTTTAATAACATTTAAATCTGGACTGTAGGGAGGCAACTGAACGAAGGTCAGCTTTTTACTTGCTATGCCTTTTTGCAGTCTAAATACACAAATAATATAGTAAATTAAAAGTTATGCTAAAAAACACATTACCTTTTTTGAAGTATGAATCGGCGCGTTATCTTAAATAATTGTTAAATGTCCTGAAGCATTTTGTTGCAATTCGTTATTAAAAATTTCCTTGAAACTTTTAATAAATTCTCTGCTATTAAGGTTATTACTTGTACGAATCCATTTTAGTGTTTGATTGTACTTTAAAGCAAAATATCTTTTAACGCAGGATGGATGTGCCACTTTACAAGCAATGCAGGTGTCATCAATGAGAAAATTTTTACCATAAATCACTCTTAAATTTTCCGTTTATGGTTCATAAGTGATAGCACACTCGTCTGTGAAGTACAACGATCTCCAAAAACACAATGGTTTACCATTGTATTTCTTAGCATATTCCACTTGTTTTGATTTATTTATACAACTTAAAGGAGGTTTCCTAATTGCTTTCTTTAACAATAATTTTGCTGATTTCATGCGTCTTCTTATAATCGAATAAGAGAAATTTTCTAAATATCGTCTATTTATTTCCCTTATGTTCATTGTTCTGTGTCTTTTCAGTTGAGTGATAATAAAATAGTTATCTTGCGCACTTGTCGATGGTTTCTTTCCACCTGCATGCGTTTTGGGACAAGTTTTACTGCTTATTACTCTGTAGACAGTAGATAAGTGTATTCCAAATGCTTTAGCAATTACTTTAGGTTTTACATCATCTTGATATAGACTTTGAATTTCTTTGTACTGATCAGCCCTTAAAAATGAACTTTGATTTATTTTACGCATTATAAAACTGATAACGAATGACAAGGAAACTAAATTTTGAAATAACCGCCAGGTGGCAGACTATTAACTTTATACATGTAATTGTACATTTTATTAGAAAATAATCATGCAGAAAAAATTGTTTTAAAATTATTTACACTAAAATTTTAATAAAATGGAGTAATAATTGGCCAATCAAATGTTTGGTGCAAATTTCTTTGTTTACATGTAGGCACGTATTTTTAACATAATAATATTTTTTTGTAAAAAAAACATGTATGTAATAAAATTTATTTTTTTATTATTTAATTTTATAAATTTATTAAAAATTAAAACAATTTAAATTTTTCACTTCGAAGTCATTTAAGTTTGAATCTTGCAGGCAGTTATTGTTTTTATTATAGTAAATTAAAAAAAAAAATTATTTTTAAAACAATTTTTTTTAAATGTACATTTTTATTATTATTTTAAAAATACTAAATAATGTATTTAAAAGACAAAAATAAAATTTTTTATATGAATTCTTGACTGAATAGCTACCTATTGTAGTTCCGTATTCATAATATTATTTCAGTTTGTTAATGCAATAATGTTTTTTGCAATTATTTAAAATGTCTTAAATTAGAGTTTTTATACACAAATTAAAAATTAAAACATAATTAAAACATTTTATAAATGTAACCTAAAATATACTATATTTTATATTTTAAAAAAGGTTCACAAGGTATAATTAAAATTTTTAATTTACAAACATTTATTTTTTATGTGTATATTTATGCAGGTTTAACTGAATAATGCTTGTAAACACAATTAATGTTACGTCCAGAAATATTGAATTATATTGTATAATACTATTAATCAATGTTACAATTAAGATTAATTTATATTTTGTATAAGTATAATAATATATTAATTAGTTTAAACTTTTTTGTGCAGGTACATTCTCCAGGTGTTTTCAAAAGCTTTATATTTGTTTATATTTGTTGAGTATTATTACCTTTAATTTTTAATGCCAATTGTATTAAAAATTATAAATATTTATTAACAATACCATTTAATAAAACATAATATTTAATTTCTGCAGATTGCGATACCAAAAATATGTTTAAAACAACTTAATTTTGTTTTAATAAACAAATAAAGTATACAGATAACCAATGTAACTAAAATTTTATAAAAAATAATGTATTAATGTAACTTTAAATATATTATGTTATGTTTTTAATAAAGGTCCAGCAGGTATAATTAAAATTTTTAATTTATTAACACTTTTTTATTCAAAAATATATAATTTTATCTGTCAAAAAATAATTATGTATATATATTTTAAAAACGCACGTTGTTTTGTGCATATTTTTAAATACAAAACACCAATTTTACAATAACTGTATAGCGTCAACAATTTATAACCATTATTGTTTATGCTATCATGTAGTCCAACATTTAAAAAGTACACAAATGTTTATTTGTTAATTTTTATCTTTTTTGGCAAATTAATTTTAATTGTTTAACACCAAAAGTTTTATTTACAAATTAAGAACTAAAACATTATTAAAACAATTTATAAATGTATTTTTACATATATAATATTTTTTAATAAAGGTGGACGAGGTATAATTAATTTTTTTAATTTACTAACATTTTTTAATATGTATATACATTCATTTAAAAATGCATAATCTTATCTGGTATAAATTGATAAAAAAAAATTAAAACTGTTTACCAATGTGTGCAATTGTTTATTAATTGTTGAATGTAAACAATTATTTTTTTTACTAATTAGAATATTAGTGATTTTTAACTCTCAGCAGTTGCTATACAATTCTACATATATTTTTGAAATTACTTTTTACTGATGGTTTAAATGCTTTTTTGCATTTGTATTCTATCCTTACCTTACCGACAATTAGTTTTATTTATTTAGTTAAAATATAATATTTATCAGAAAATGTTTTTTAAATAACATGATTGTTATATTAACTTTTTTTCAATTTAATTTTTTATTTAAAAATAATTAGATTACAAGAAAACTAATAAATTTTATTGTTTCTTGTACAACCACATCTTTTTCTTAACATGTTTGTTGCTTTTTAAACAATTTTTATTAATTATTAAAGGTTTTCCTTTTTTCACATTTTAAAACCCATTTTTAAACAAACTGTTAAATTAGCTAAAGATATTTGAGTGTTTTAGTTTTTAACGTAACACGACAAGAACATTTTTTGGTTTTTGCTCTTTTTAATTTTTAATTATTTTTTAGTAATCAAATTATAATCTGAATTAATATTTGTACAACAATAAGCGCGTACACCTTGTAAAGTATTTATTACTTTGTGTCGGGGTGGTCTAGCAGTGCAGCGCTCTAATTCGGACGTCAGTGAGCATGGGTTCGAATTCCGCTACTGGCATTAAAATACGCGCCCACGTTTGGTTTTGCTAAAATGTCCACTGCTGAAAGATGTTTTTCGTAAAACATTTAAAATAACAAACATAAAATTAAAAAAAAAATTAAAAATTAATTAATGCAAAAGCAGTTTATTTTGTTTGTTATTTTTTAGCAAAAAAGCACGTTGCTTTGTGTATATTTTTATAGACAAAAAATGTGTTGCTAACACTTATTCCACACTGACTGTTTAACGTTAACAACTTACAGTTATTATTATTTATGCTATCTTCATAGTCATGTAGTCCAACTTTTAAAAAATACCCAGTTTTTTATTTGTTAAATTATGCAATAAAATTACCAATTAATGTTAAAAAAATTTGTTTTGGAAAATTATCTAGCAAATTTTGTACTTAATTATAAAAAATAATTTTTGGTTCTTTTCAGTAGTTTTAGTAGGTGTATTAAAAAACACAATTGTTATTTTAGAAAATGTTGTATTAAATGTGACCAAAATAAATGACTGACGTAAATATACACGTTAAAGTATTCAGATAATAAGTAGCTCAGTTAAACGCTAATACCCTCAACATCTAGGCTTAACAAAGTGGCAACTGAAAATGTACACAGACATATCTATTCAGATCATCAAACAGGACAATTTCTGCAAAAGAACTAAAACTTATTTTTTAACAACAACAAATCAAATTTGAGGCAGTTTAACCACGTTTAATAAAAACAACTACGTCAAAAATTTTATTTTTTTGCGTTCCGGAAACGTAACTATGAAACCATAAATAACTTAATCAGCGCTATTACTAAATTTAATTTTAATCCAGTAAATAGCTAAACATATAAAGCGTGGTTCAAAAGTGTTAACAATATACTCAACAAAGCTTTTAAAGATAAAAATAATCAATAAAAAACCAGAAATCTGTTAAAAAACTGGGCACAAATAAACATAACACATTTATTTATTACATTTTTTTAAAAACATTTACAGACTTGTAATTTAATGTGACAATAAAATAGTTATTAAAAATATTTGGAAATTAATCTTCAATGTTTAAAATGTGTTATTGTTTTCTTTATTTAAAAAAAATTAAATTAAATAATTTTGATATTTTTAACGGATTAGAATATAAGCGGTTTATACTAAATCAATTGATTTAAATGTTTAATATTTATCTCCGGGTTGCAGTAACAATATGATACTGATTTTGCATTTGACTATTATTAAAAATAGAAACCAATACAAAATTAACGCTACAAACTTTAACAAAGGAATGTCAACAAATGCTCAATTTAAAGCAGGACTCAATACTTATCAAATAGTCCAACTTAGCATTAACAGCAAAGGTTACCAAACACAAAGTAACTAATGTGGTAACCAAAGCAGCGTATTGGCAATATAGTCAATAACACTATGTTATGTTTTAAAAAATATACCAAACACAAGTGTAATATTTGTAACAAAATTAGTCGTAAAAAACTACCGCTGATATGGTTCAACCAAAAAAAAAACAATCTCAAAATCAACGTATATTTAAAAGTTATGTCCAATATAATATGCGTAAAAAAGCATAGAATTATTTAGGGGACACTATGTTTAATAGTGTGCAAATATAACAGTATACCTATAATGCAAAAAAAACTTAAATTAATTTGGGAAGACCGTCTTTATCTCCGACGTCGACTATTGCAATAAGCAGGAGGAATAATCACTTTTATGGATGTAACATGTTGTTTATTATTGTTTGTTAATTAAACAATTACTTATAAACTACATAAAGAATTTTATTATTATCAAAAAACAATTGTTTATTGTTTAATAACAGAATAATCATGTTTATTTTTTAAGACTGCGTTTGTTAAATCAGTTAATTTAGGTTATCCAGGCATCAAAAAAAAAAACTCTGGCGTGCAGCTATGTACATTGGCCGTATATAGATAACAAATTTGAGAATTTGTGTCAAAAGTAGACTTAGTGTCAACAAGCAGCAAAATTACCACGAAAAATAAAACCATCTTTGTGGTTACCTTCAACAAAACCGTGGGAACGAGTACATGCCAATTTTGCAGGACCAATTGTCGGACTACATTACCTGCTATTAATTGATTTATACAGCAAATGGCCGAAAGTATTTTTTATAAAAAAATACAACAACTACATACGTATTAAAAAATTAATTAAATCATTTATTTAGTTTGGTATGCTTGAAGTATTGGTAAGTGATTATTACTATTATTGTTATAAAATCCTTTTGCTTTAAAAAATGAACATGGGACAATAAGACAACAATACAGCAAAAAAAAAAGTTTTGTAATTCAAAGAAAACATGAGACAACAAAATGTTACCATGAATTTAAACATTTTATTAAACATTTTGCTTGATCCCATGAAACATTCATTTTAATAAAATTTTTCCAAATAGTTCTTGGCGAAGTTTTCTGTGGTCTGCCAACCTTTCTTTTGCCATTTACAATTATCTATTTTAAAATTGTTTTTGCTGGTTTTTCGGTAACTAATAACAGTCCACAATTTATTTTTGCTCAATTTGCGTAATATTGCCAACATAATGGCATATATTATATAAAGTTTCCTGCATATTATCCTCAATCAAACGGACAAGTCAAACGATTGGTTGATACATATAAACCTCAAACGCTTAAAAATAAAAGAAAGGAGTGTAGCAAAAACCAACTTCAACAATTTTTAATTAATTACAGAATTACCCAAGCAAAAGTTTTACAAAACAAATCATCCGGAGAATTATTTTTAGGAAGAAATTTATAAACAACATTAAATTTTATACACAAAAAATTAGGTTTTTTTAACCGACACCGGAAGGAAACTCACACAAAAAGAAACTGTTTAACGGTATCAACGTATTTGTGTAGGACTTATTACATAAAAAGTAACAATTTAGAATTATAGCTAAAAATATATACGCGTGATGTACGACATAAAAGTAAACAACCAACTATAGAGAAGACATGCGAACCACGTATATCTGGATTATACTAAAAGGCATAAAAACAGTTTAATATTTTTCGATAACTTGGATAATAAAAAACCAAACAAATGGCAAACGGCAAGCTCAAAACTACGCAAATTAACACAAAAACAAGATCCGTTAACATTTATTAAAGCAAACTCTAAAAAAAACATTCACATCGTTTTTAATTAACGAGAGGTGTTTAAACAATACCAAATTACAATCAATAAGTAACTTATTAGACAACTTATAATAAAGGCCAAGTAAGTAACGGATAGCCAGCAAAATAAATAACAAGTTCACTCCTATATATATAAGTAAAATATTTTATTCTGGTGTAAACCTTGTGTTGCGTTCTTGTTTGAAACCCTAGGACTAGTGGTTTAGCAAATTATTAGTCAAAGCATTTAGACAATAAATAGCTCAGTTAATCAATAATCTATCTATTACCCTGGCATAACAATTATATTACATTGTTAACGCAATAATGTGAGTAATATTTATTGCTTTTTGTAATTTTTGTAATTGTTTAAAGCCACACTTTTATTTACAATTAAACAGAAGTAAAACATTATTAAAACAATTTAAAAATGTAACCGTAAACATATTATATCATATATTTTAATAAAGGTTTACCAGGTATGATTAACATTTTAAATTTACCAACATGTAGTTTTTACCTATATGTTTAGCCAGGTTTAATTAAGTAATGTTTGTAAACACAGTTAAGGTTTTATCTCAAAAACATTAAATAATATTGTCTAATATAAATAACATACAATTAATATATAATTACAAGTACAATCACAAGCTATTTTATTATAAAATGGCTCACAAACAACACATAACTAAAACTTTTTTTTAATTGTTTTAAAATATAATAAAACATTTACAAAATTATTTTTGCATTACTAAACATAAATAATGCAAATCAGAATTACAACATGATATTCACAAACAAAAAATGCTCACAATAGTTTGTTTAAAACGAAAAACAAAAATATTAAATTTTAACATTTTTAAAATATGGATTCCGCATAAAATTGCATTTTTACTTTAAAAAAAAAAAAAAAAAAAAAATTTTAAACTGTACTAGTACGTATAATTGAATTAAAATATAATAAACAATGCTACATAAAAATGTATATAATGTATATATAAATAATATGACGAAATAAATAGTTTAAAATTAGTATATTTTAAACGGATTTCTATCTAGTAATAGTTTTAGCAGCAAGTTTACTTAACTTAATAGCAACTCCATAAATATAATGTTTTTTATGTATAGAATATGTAATAATATTATAGACAGATTTATAAATACATTTATTACCAGCAAAACAAGAATCCTTACAATGTACAACTTTTCCCTACTTCCATTATTATGTTAAACACACAGTTTAATTACAACAAATTAAATTTTGGTTTTACAAAAAACAAAATATTTACTTATTTTAATAATAATTTATAAATTTAAAGGATTTTTACAAAAACTTTTAAAAAACATTGTTAAAATTTGTTTACAAAATTTATTTACAAAATTGATTGCTAAAATTCTTAAATTTGTTCAATAATGTTACGGAGGATAAGCATTTGTTTAATATTTTTTTATTTTTAAATTTTTGTTTGCTAATTTTAAAAATAATTATTTATTGCATAATTTATACGGTTTAAAATTAACTTTGCAAAACATCTTACTAAAGACAAACAATAAGATTATTTTGTACCAATTATTGCCATCGTCCAAATTTCTTTTTAGAAAAAGCTACAATTACTGTTTGTCACCAATTATTTAAAATTTGTTTATTATGCCATATAGCGTTAAATAAATAAACAAGCTTGCATGTTACTAAGTTATCTCCGTGTTTAAAAATTTGTGCAGTTATCTTGTTAAATGTTTGTACTTTATTGTTTTTTAGAGTTTGAGCTGTATATATTATTTCAGTTAAAGACATGTCACTAGTACATATTTTAGAATTTTGAATTACATTTATATGCATATAGTATAACATTATCAGGCATAAAGTATATTTTTTAAATTTGTTACTTTTATATATAATTGTTTATTAATTGTTGGATGTAAACAATTATTTTTTCTATTAATTGGAACATTGGTGTTTTTGAATTACATTTATGTACAAGGACTAAATTGGGCCGTGTAAAGTTAACACATTAAAATTAATTTACTTTTTTATATTGTTTATAAATGTTAAACATATTAACATTTTACTAAAATAATCAACAAACATTAACTTATTATTATTATTTAAGTGGGCTTTAATTTTTTATTTAATTCACTTTTTGTATAAAATAATTAAATTAAGGTCCGATTTGTATAAATGTAATTAAATAAAACTCAGTTTTTGATATTAAAAATTTTTTAGTTTAAACATTAAAAATAAGTTAAACTGTAAATTATAATGTTACCCTTTTTAACATATATTTTATAGCATTATCTTATATATTTACTAAATGCATTTAAGTATTTTGTTTAGTTTAATCTTAGCAATCTAATAATACACCGTCCAAATTTAAACTTTAATAAACATGAGATCAAATACCACCACTGACACTACATTTAAAGCTCACCTTTGACTTTGCTAAAATGCGTTTTTTTAAAACATGTAAAGTAATAAACGTAAAATTAAAAAAATATTTTTTTTTAATAAACAGCTATTAATTTTAAACTGTTTAAGTAGCTATATTTTTTACTTTATGCTAGCAGTTAATTGAACTTAATTCCATAAAATCTACAAAGATATGCAATTGTAGTTTTAATGAATATTACAACCCTAAATAACCAAAAATTATACAATCTATTGTTTGTATTTTAAATTAATTTTAAGTTAATTTTTAGACACAAACAGAACTGTTTTTATACATGTACAAATTCCACACGTCTTTATCTATCTGTGCCCTTAACCAAAAATATTATTTTTACGTATTTTGTAAAGACAAATTAAATAATTTTATTTAAATGCAAATAAGTAAATATAAAAAAATTAACTTATATTTTGTTTTATACATAGTTAATTGGCTTTATGTTTATTTCTCCATTTTGGTAATTATATATAATTTAATTTGTTTACTAGTTAATAGTGGAGATTTAGCTCTAGCTGTTTTTAAACGTATAACATTTTTGAACACTTTGTATTTATTTTTTGCACTCACCTTAAATAATTTAAAAAATTGCTTAATAGTTAAAACAAAATTATAATATTTATTTATTTATTTGTAATTTATAGCAGTTAATAAAACCTATATTGTTTAAATTTATTGTACTCCACTACTGTATTCGGTTTCAACTGTTTAACACCGGATTTTTTATTTACAAATTAAAAACTAAAACTTTATTAAAACAATTTATAAATATAATTTTAAATATATTATAATATGTTTTTAATAAAGGTCCAACAGGTATAATGAAAAATTTTGATTTATATATATATTTTCTTAAATGTATATTTATTCATTCAAAAATATATTATTTTAGCTGTCATGAATTAATTATATATATGTATACATATATATATATATATATATTAAAAAATGCACGTTGCTTTGTGTATATTTTTTAAAACAAAGAATGGGTAGTCAACATCAATCCCACAATGACTGTTTAGCGTCAAAAAATTATAACTATTATTATTTATGCTATTAACTTAAGCATGTAATCAAACATTCCAATAGTACCTAAATGTTTTTTTGTTTATCTTTTATTAAATACGCTAGCTAATATTTTGATATTTTTTTGCAACATATTATTTTTAATTGTTTAACATCAAACTTCTAATCTACAAAAACTAAAACATTATTAAAACAAGTTATAAATGCAACCTTAAATATGTTATCTTACGTAATTTTTAGTAATAATGCCGCATCTATAATATTATCTTAATTTTCTAATAAAATAATATATTTTGCAATTTTTAAATTGTTTAAAACCAGAGTTTTTATTTGCTAATTTAATGTAAAACAATATCAAAACAAATTGTAAATATAACCGTGAACATATTATATTATATATTTTAATAAAGGTTCACCAGGTATGATTAACATTTTAAACTTACCAACATTTAGTTTTTATCTATATGTTTAGCCAGGTTTAATTAATTAATGTTTTTTAACACAGTTAAGATTTTATTACAAAAACATTGAATAATACTGTCTAATATAATTAACATACAATTAGCATGTAATTACAATTATAATTACAAGCTTTGTTTTTATAAAATAGGTCAGGAACAACACAAAACTAAATATTATTGTATTTTTTTCATTATTTTAAAATCTAATAAAAAAATGTACAAAATTATTTTTGAATTACTAAACATAAATAATGCAAATCAAAATTATAACATGAGATTCACAAACAAAAAATGCTCACAATAGTTTGTTTAAAACGATAAACAAAAATATTAAACTTTAACATTTTTCAAATATGGATTCCGCATAAAATTACATTTTTATTATATAAAAATAAAATAATAAGATCACAAAATTACTAATTGTACTAATACGTATAATAAAATTAAAATATAATAAAAAATTATATATAAATGTATATAAATATAGTCAACACATTAAACATTGAACCAGAGTTTTTATTTACCAATTAAATCTAAAACATTATTAAAACAATTTGTAAATGTAATTGCAAACATATTATATTATATAATTTAATAAAGTTTCAAGAAGTATAATTAAAAGTTTAAATGTATTAACTTTTATTTTTTATGTATAAGTTTACCCAAGTTTAATTATGTTATGTTTGTAAACATAGTTAAAGTTTCATTAAATAATATTCTTTAGTATATTTAACCAATGTTACAATTACAATTACAAACGTTGTGTTTATAAAATGGCTTAGTAACAACAGAAAACTTATTATTATTTTATTTTTTAATTATTTTAAAATATAATAATAACTTTACAAAATTGTTTTTAAATTACTAAAAATAAATGTTACAAATAAAAATTACAACATAAGGTTTATAAGTAAACATGCTCACGATAGTTTATGAAAAACGAAAAACAAAAATATTAAACTCTAACGTTTTTAAAATATTTTTTCTGCATAAAATTACATTCACATTGTTAAAAAAAATAATAAATAAATAAAATAAAAAGCAGAAAATGTCTTAGTATGTATAATGAATTAAAATAAATTAAAAAATGTTTTATAACAATGTATATAAATATAGTCAACACAATAATTATAAAACCAAATAAACAATTTAAAATTAATATATTGTAAACAAGTTACTACAAGGCACATTTACGTTGTACTGTAAAAAGTCTACAAGGATTTAAATAAATGTGTAATTAAAATTCTTTTTGCTTTAAATAAATAAATTTTAAAAAATTATTTTGTTTGATTTAGGATTAGTTAATTTTTTGTATAAGTATAGTAGGTGTGATTATTAGTATTGATTATCTTAGACTTTTATGTATAGGTACATTTTTTAGGTTTTTGCAAAACGTTTAGATTTGTTTATTATTGTATGTAGTTGTTGAGTATTATTAATTTTAATTTTTAATGTCAATTACATAAAAAAATATAAGTATTTATTAACAATAGCATTTAATAAAATTAAATGTTTAATTTCTGCAAAATTTAATACCAAAGATATGCATCTTTTTAAAACAACATAATCTTGTTTACAGGTAAAAAAGTTAATATTAAAAATACAAGCCAAAATTTAAAATAATAATTTTGTAATATAGTTATTAATGTGGTGTTTTTTTATTGTTTTACTTAATGGCACAAGGATTTTGATTTTGTAGATAAATGATTTTTCTAAAATAGTTAATGTTGTTACATGTACATACAATAAACTATTATTTAATTAAAAGAAATTAAAACATAGTAAAATATTTTTTTAATAAAAATAATACACGAAGTCTTTTATTTAAAAAAATATTATAAATAACTGTTATATCTGTATTCAATAATAAATAATTTTATTTATAATTTACATTTATAAATTATGTATACAATGTTTTTGTTTTTATTTTGTAAGTAACATTTGTATTGTAATTAAAAAAATATATTATAAAGTTTAATTATTTAAGTAAACACAAATTTTGGGTGGTAGATTAAAAATATTACTATACCATTATAAAGTTGGAATAATTCATGTCGTTTTTATTACACAACCAAATAAAATTACAAAATTACATACTTAACAGTTAATTATAAATTGCATAATATGTAATTAGTTTACTAATTTTAATGCAGATATTACCAAATGTCTACTGTTTGAATTTGATAATAGATTTATAAATAGAAAACAAACAAAAATATTATTGACATTATTTAAATTGCAAATTGTTACACAAATTGTATTTTGCTACAAAATTTAAACATGTTTTTAATAGAAATAATAAAACTGTTAAACAATATATTTAAATTTAATTGACATATACGTAAGGTTTTTAATATTTTTTTGTTTTAATATTGGTATAAGTATATTAACATGCTTTATAATTAAACAATGCTTAAAATTTAGTTTTAATTAATTATTTAAAACATTTTTTTATAAATATACTTAATTAAAAAAAGGAACAATATTACAATTATATCAATTGTGCATTATAAATTGCAGATTTAATAAAAATGTCAACGAAGTAGTATTCAAAATAATTAGTCAAGTAAACTATTAAAATTAAAAAATTATATAATGTAAAATTTAAAACCAAATGTTTAGTTGTTTTTTTCAATATTTTTATTTAATTATATAACATTTTTAGTAAAATAATAAATTAAAAACTCATTATTTTGCAACAAACTATAACAGTTTTTAATGGTTAATTACTAAAGGTAACAATATAAGTTTTATTTATTATTATTAATTTTTATTGTATATTTGCTACTTTAAATGTAATACGAATATCATTTTTTAACAGTAAACATTTTACAAAGCAAAACCAAACGTCGGCTTGCATTTTAGTGCGGGTGATATGATCGAAACCCATACTCACCGAGGTCCAAATTTAAGCGCTGTACCGCTAGATTACCCGGGCACATATATTAATTTTCTTTTTTTTAGTAAACATAAACGTAATGTTTAATTAAATAAAATAGTCAAATAAATTGATGTTCTACTGAAAATATATGTATATATACATAAAGAAAATTTTAATAAAACAAAAATTAATATAATTAATTAAAACAAATTTTTTATTTATAGTATAGTCTACAAACAATTCAAATTTTATTACAAACAATTACAAGTTTATTTTTAAATTTATAAAAAAAAAACATAAATAACCTTTAAAAAAAATTGTTTACAATAATTAAAAAAAACAAAGGACCTTTGCCAAACTATTAAATAAATAAAAGGTCTATATTTTGTTATATAAGTGTAAATTTAATATTATAACTATTATGATTACAAAAACACTTTTGTTTAAAAAAATAAGCATTGAGCAGTAAAATAACAATTAAAGCAAAAATTAATGACAACATCAAACTCTCGTAATTTAAAGAGAGCATAAAACACCAAAATGTTTTTATGTATTTGAACATTCTGTCAAACGTTTTGTGTGATTCTATGAAACATTTATTTTAATTAAATCTTCCCGAATAGTTTTTAGCAAAGTTTCTCTGGTTTACTAACGTTTGTTTACCACTTACAATTTTTCATTGCAAAACCGTTCTTGCTCGTTTTTTGGGAAGTAAACGTAATTTGACCAAGTAATTTTCTTTGTCTAATTGTAATGATGTTATGTAGAAAATGATAGTCGGTTCTTTTTATAATCTTATTATTTAAAATGTAATCCCGCTAAGTAATCATTTTTTAGAATTTACTTTTTATTTAATTAATTAATTATTTTTGAGTTGTTTACATGCATCATTATTGTTTGCACTCAAAAATTAGCCTATTTTAAAAATTGTATATAGTTTTTTCAAAATAAAAATTATTAAAATTGTTTATATTGTATTGTCATCTATTAACAAATTTTACATTTAATATAAAATGTCTAGATATTTTTTGTTTTAATTTTATAAATGTAATTATTTTATTTTAAAACAGGTTTAAATTTTATGTTTAGTAATTAAATTAGTATGCTTTGTTTTCAAAAATATTATCTTTTGTTAAATAACACGCATTTTATTCTTTTAATAAAATACAAGGTTAATCCGGTAAGGTTTAATTAATTATAAGCAATAAAACAGATATATATATATATATATATTATTTATAACAATTAATATTAATAACACATTTTCTTTTTATTTACTACATTATATGTAATATAAGATGTACTAATATTCATGTTTATTTAATAAATTGCAACATCAAGTTTAATTTTATAAATGTAAACAATTGTATTTAATTGCAATTTTAAATGTTATGTTTAGTAATTTAAATAATATGTATTGTTTTTAATAATGATTTCTATGCGATGGGATATGAACCCATGTCTACCGAGGTCCGAATTCAAGCGTTGTACTGCTAAACCACCCCGGCACATATATAATATTGTTATACATTTATAAAAAAAAATATAATGTGTTTGTTAATTTAAAAACTACTACTAAAGCATATTATAAAAAATAATTATTTTTATAGTTTATAAAATACTTTATATAACTGGCACAATTGCATTATTACAAATAGTAAAAGTATTTAAAAATAAAAATGTAAAACAGTTATATAACTTAATATATATACCAATGTATATATTAACACATGTACATATAATAGTAGTACGTTTAAGTAGTATGTAGTAATTGCAAATTTTTATTTTATAATAATTAACATTATTGAATGTAAAGTATGTACTATTATTAATATTGCATGACCAACAATTAATCAATATTTTAGCTGAAATTTGTAGGTTTATCTTTTGTAATGTGTAAATATATTAATTTTATTTAATTAATTTAAAACAGCAAAAATTAATAAGTAAATAAATAATTTGTGTTTTTTTTTTAATATTTGCATAATACTAACCACTTGCAAAATTTTGTACAGTATATATATATACTTAGTAAAACAATTATCGTGATAAATTTGGCTAACAAAATAAAAACATTTTAGCAATTACATAACCCAAAAACTCAGTTTTGATATTCTACGCTTTAACATATTTAAAAACATTAAACTTTTTGGTAAGAAATAGTTTTAATTATTATTAATGTTAACTTGTTTAATGTACATATAGAACTAATAAAGTAAATCTAAATTAATGTGGCGTTACATTTTTAAACGTGTAGCACGAACATTGTTTTAAAAGTTTGTAATGACTCTTGTGTACGTACAACGGATTTAATAATAAAAAATGTTTTAATAAATTAAATGTTTGGTTGTTTAAAATATATTATAATTTTTTTTATAATTAGTTAATTATTTTAAATACCATACTGAAAAATTACTTGGTAAAAGTGGGTATTTTTACCAACTGCTGGAAAAAGTGCAATGTTTAAAGTTATGCAACAAAATACACTATAAATGTATTAACATTTTTTAAAATTATAATCTACTATTTATTTGAACTGCAAAAACCTTGTTTAGCAAAAACTTTATTTTTGTAAATATAATTATCTACCACCAGAATTTAAATGTGTATAATTTACTTTTTATATTTTTTAAAAGATTAGGCTAACAAATTGTAAATTATTTATATTATAAAAAATAAATTTTAAAAAATATTACTAATATTTTAATGCACTGTGATTTAAAAAAACTAGCACAAGTTATAAATAAAAAAAAATGTTACAAGGTCTAAACTGAGACTTGTTAATAAACTTTTACTTTTTAATCTGGTTGGTTTAACTTTATATATGTATATATATATATATATATATATATATATATTCACAAAATAATTATGCTAAAATAATAAGACTTATCATTACTGAAAGTTATTTTTTTGTGATTATTTAATGATTATAAATATTTAATTATCTTTAAAATCTTGGGTTAATAGCAATTAAATAGTTAAATGGTATTTAATACATTAAAAAATATATAGTTATAAAGTTATTTATTTAAAACGATTACACAAGAATAATGTTTAAACAAATTATTATTTAATTATTTTTACTACAGGTGTTTACATAACCAAACACACGTTACTTTATACATTTAGTTTATAACAAAATAATTTTTTTTTTTAATGTGTAAGTATATAAAAATTTAACACTAATTATGGTGTAAAAAATATATTTTTTAATTCCTTCACAACCATTATTGTTTTATCGACATAATAAGTTTTTTATTTTAACTTTTTTAAGTTAGCAAAAGTTTGAATACTTACAACAGTTAATTACAATAAATTTAAAAAACTAAAGTTTTTTTTTAATTGCTAAAAATTACAAAGAAATAAAAAAGTTATAATTTTAGTTCAACTATTAAACAAATTGGGGTTAAGTACAGTGGGTGTTTACTGATTTTTAAAGTATTATATTTATTTAAGAGTAGCAAAAACAACATCTTATCATAAAATGGTAAACAAGATAATTTATTTATAATTACTAAATTAAAAAACAATAAAACTTATTAAATACATATTAAAAAGAATTAACTAAGTTTGTATATTTACTTATCAGCAATCAAATAAAATTAGGCAATTTGCAGTTTTTAAAAAAATCACTAAAACATTTATTTAACAGCACAACATAGAAAATGTAGTGTAAAATTTTTTTAAATGTATAAAAACCGTTTATTTTGTTTTTAAAAATTATTTTTTACCGACAAATCTGACTTACAATACGAACCCTAGACAGTGCAGTGTACAGTTATTTGTAGTGCCTATTTTCCTTATTACTAAAATTGCAGTGTTTAAAAAATTGTTAATCCATCATGTCTTTATAAATATTATAAAATTAAATTTGAACAACTGTCAAACAGCTTAAACAGCTTAAAAATTAAAATTATTTAAAAAAATGTTTTACAACTAAACTACGACAAAATGCTTTAGGACATTTAGTACTTGTTTAAAACAATGTTATAGTACAAATGTTAAAAAAAAACACTTTTTGTCATAATTTAAAAATTAACTTTTTTTTATTGTTTAAAACAAAGATTCTTTACATAATAAAAAAACGGGGTTTAATTCAATTACTCCAGACAGTTTAAATTTTAATATATTTAAAATGTTTTAAATCATTTAAATTTTTTTAATTTGATACTAAAACTTTGGGTGTAAATTGTAAGTGTCTATTTTTGTCTTATTAAAAATATATTAATGTTATTTGTATGTATATATTACTATCAGCAAGTATTTTACTTGCCAGTAATTTTACCAATGTTATTACAAATAATGTTGTGCTTGAGTTTAACCAATAAAGTAAATTTTAATACTAAAAACAACTTTATGTAAAAGTGCGTTTTTATTAATGTTCTCCAATTCTAAAAGACTAAATCACTTGTTTTATTAACATTGTCGAATCACTCAATTACTTGAACACTTCCTACAATTTATTCTAAAGGAATTATATGCAATTCACAAAACCTAAATTAAAAATATATGTGTTCGCTCAAGACTTATTATAACAAAACTTATAAAAATAAAAAACAAAACGTTTTAGTAACTTATACACCGCTACAAACAATTTTTTTACAATAATTAAAGTTACTTTAAGAAGTTTTGCCCCAAAGTTAAAATTCTTAAAACACCAACTGATATTACATTAAGAAAGCTAAAAGATGTTGGATACAAACTTTAAACTGCTTTTTAGTAAAATAATAAAGTTTTAAATTAAAAAATGAGATTACTTTTAAATAAAATTGTGTTAATAACTTATAATTTTCTCTTTACAAAATATTTACAAACATATGGAACAATGTTAATACATTTTTTGAAGAAAAAATACTGTTATTATCTTTAATAAAATGAAATGTTTTAACACACACTTTGTCTACAACAATGTTGTAAAACTAAAAAACAAACGCTAAACAACTTAAACATTAATAATAAACTCAATGCTTCAACATTTATGTGTAATCTTAAAAAATGATACAAAACTCAAATTCATTACTTTATTGGGTGCAAATGAGCTTGGTATGCACGTACTAAAACAACACCCATGTTAACAACTAACGCCAAAAAATTACAAAAGTATTAAATCTAAATTAATTTGTTATGTCCAATTGTTTTTTTGTAAAATCAAATATTGGGAATTAAAAATAGTGTCTAGTGCTTAATAGATCCTTTATATATACTTAGAAATATTTGTTTAAAAAGGGTGAGTCGGCCAAAATAGCATATTTTAAAAGTTACTTCTATATTAACGTAAATAATAAGTTAAAATTACACAATTTTTATAATAATTAGTCTATTATTATTATTTTGTATGCTTAATTTTATTAAAAATACTTAAAATAGCTATTAAACACATTCAAATCTGCTCTCATTGTAATGTCATAATAATTATCAAAATAAACATTTAATTATTCTAATCTATACAAATAAAAATAATAATAAAATTTTTTCTTAAGTTTAAATAAAAATTTTGAATTAAATTTACTAAATTATTATTTACGTTTAAACTTGAGATTCCGCTCACCCCCTAATTCTGCTTTCTAATTGCATTGTTTTTGAAATGGAGAATAGTAATAAAAAATGTTTTTATCTCACCAAAAATAAATACCGTGTTATTAAAGAATTAAAAAATAAAGGATTTTTATTCAAAAAATTAGCAGATTTATGTAAAGTTAACTTTTTAACAATTTATCGGATTATCAACGGTCAAAAACACGAAATTATGATAATGTTGGAAGCAAACGTGTAACAACAAGTACGGATGACCAACAAATTATTATAGAGTTAAAAAAATTATAATAAACCTATTTCAGAATCTAAAAAAAATAGTTTAAACAATTTTACATATTCCACTATAAGAAACAGAGCAATTGAATCCGGTTTAGTTCTATAATCACCGAAGATTAAGCCATTTATTACCAAAAAACAAAAGGATAACAGATTAGTCTTTTGTAAACTACGGAGTAAACGACACTTATGTTATTGGCGTTTTGTATACTTTGCTGATAAAACAAGGATTTGGGATAAACTATTTGGCTCTAAAAAGTGTTGTGTGGAACGAGTTATCAAAAACATTTACTCCCGGTTGTTAAAAAAAAAGCCCACTCTCGACAAGTAATGTGTTGGTTTGGTATTAAGTATAATTAACCTATTAAATAGAGAATTATATCTGGTACCTTAAATAGTAAAAACTTTATTTCAGTTATAAAGGATGTTTTTTATTATGAAATGCAGCACACTTACACGGGGGTTACTACTGTTTTTTAGGACAATGGTCTATGTCATACGTCTAAAAAGGCAACGTCATATTTATCAAACTTCACTATATTTGTTTTATATTTACATTTAAACTGTAGAAGGGTTAAAGACAAAACAGATTTTTTACACTCAATTGCCACCTAACAGCTCAGATATTAATGTTATTAAAATTCTTTCAGTATGCCAAAACGCAATATCAATAAACATACCGAAATTGAGGATTTATGTAAACGCTTTTGGTTTGTTGTTCAATATAAGATAAAACAAAAATATATCAACACTCTTATTGACAGCATTCCAAAACGCCTAGATTAGGTTGTTCAAAAGAAAGGCGATCACATAGATTATTATTTTTTTTTAACTTTGTAATGTCCTTAATTATTTGGTAACTAAACAAATTGCGTGTAATCTGTATTTTTATTAATAATTAACGTTATAAATCATGTTGATTATTTTTATTCCATTTCCGATTTTGCTGCCGTTGATATTTTATATAATTGTTTTTTTACTTGCAATATATATGTATATTATTATAATTTTTTAATTATTATATAGTATTATATATTTTATAATTAAAGTGACGTTTCTCTTGTATGCTATGTAGTTGTTAAAGAGATTTTAGTTTAATAATTATTTTTTGCAGTAATTGTTGTGAGGGTTGTATGTGCGCCTTTAATATAATTTTTCTTAATGCAAAGTTTTACTCGTTTTATAAACGGAAGTAAAATTGCAAAATTTAAAAAAAATTTAAAACTGTTATAGTTTCAAATTCCAAACAACTAAAAAAGTAAAGGTATTTTAACCGATTTTATGCACTTTAGTATTGTTGAAATTAACTGAGAAATTAATTTTTGATAAACTAAGTACTACATTTAAAACAATTGATAATTTTTTATAATTTAATTTTTTTTAAAACTGTCTGTAGACAACGTGGTAAACTATGTCGCAAAATTACTTGATAATAAAAAAGGCTTCGTATGCTGTTTGTTTATTAATTATAAAACGCAATTAATAGCATATACAAAATCAAACTGCTTAAACGTTTTATTAATTTTAGTGTTTCTAATTACACATTTATTTACTTAATTAATTATGTTAAAAACAATACACACAAATAAAGTGTAAACATTCCATTTTAATTCAAGGTGGAGTTTTTTTATTATACATGGACTTTATTTAATCAAAAAGGCCTGCCGTATTTTTCAAATATATAAATAACATGGCGTTATGTAAAACTGTCTCTACATTTAAAACTAATGTGCATTTTTAGGATCAATTAGTAAATTAGTAGATTGATCAACAGAACATAGTCTAAAGTTAAATTCTACAAAATGTAAAATAATTAATTATAACTTATATAAATCTTTAATACAATTAACTTAATTTTATTTAAAAGTTTGTATTATAAATAAAAAAATTAATACATTTAATAGTTTTAAATAACACATAGCCACGTTAAGTGCGAAACAAATGTGCATTTAAATTTATAACTAGCAAAGTTACTATCTAATCCCAATATATTTTTAAATGACATTTACTTAAATCTATTTAAATTATAAATATGTTTTTATTGTTTGACTAATTACTGTTGTTTATAATTTTCTTATTCTAGTTTTTTATTATTTATTATCTTTTATTTAAGGTATTGTTTTAATAATTATGAGTCATTTACATTTTACGTACACTGTTGTATTTGCACACTATTAACATTAATATGTTTTCTAACTTATTGTTATTGTATTTTTATAAATGTACATACTTTTGGTGCTGAAAATAACTTCTACTAAATTATCTAAACTAATAACTATTATATATATAGAGAGAGAGTAAAAAGATAAAAAAAAAGTGAATAAAAAATATTAAATATTAATTAGAAATTACACAAATAGGATAATAATTACTTTTATAAAATAACAAAAATAAATGTTTTTTATTTGCATTTTATACATTTTTATATAATTAATACATTAAGTAAAGACATTAATATTTATATATATATAAGGTATATATAATTAGCAAACCTTCATAATGTAATTATATACAGCATATATTGTTAGAAATTAAATTCTTGAGTAAGGAAACAAAATGTTAAACAGTGCATTATTACATCGTTTTGTTAAATTTAGTTTTTTAATGTTAATGTGATATTTTTTACTTGTAGATTATTTTGGGTTTATTAAACTAAAATTATGTTGTCTTAAATAGTTTCTTATTTTTATAATCAAAATTTGCAACAAATAAATAATCTGTTTTATTAAAAATTATTAATAATTAAAATTTTATATTAGAATAAAAAATAAAAAATACGCATTTACTACATACGTTTTCAAACATGTTTGAAGACTGTTTAAAAACTAAGAAATAGCTATAGCTAAACATAATTATTTAAAATATTAAACAAACCAAAATTAACTCATAATAATTGCATTTTTTATTTATATATTTGTTTCAACAAATGTGTACATCTTATAGCATAATGCAATTCTGCTTTATAATGACTTATTGAATATTTAATAACGTTTACATATGTTGAACCCGTTTAGCGAATTGATTACATTCGTATATACTACTATATAATTTTGTACATTTTATTTTATTTATAATATTTTATTATTATTTATATTTTAGTTACACATTTGTTTAATCAATTGTAAAATGCATTTATATACAAAATATATATCTGGTAAAGTATTAAAGCTTAATATAATTATATATATATATATATATATATATATATATATATATATATATAATATATATTGCAGATTTTTGTAAGCTAACTTAACAATTTATTTATTAGCAAACAGTAAATATAATAATTTTTAACTTAAATTTTACTTTTCTAAAATGATGTAAACACAAATCTTGGGTTCAACACTGATTGCCAGTAATTCCTGTAATTAAATAATTTGGCAAAAGCTTGTTTTACAAATTGTTCTTATTAACAAAGATTAATATATAAGAAAATTAATTATAAATTTATTATGTTACTAAAAATAATATAAAGTTTTATAATGCATATAAAATATTTTTATAATTATTAATTAAAATTAATAATAAATAACGTACATTTATATTTTTAAAATAAGGTTATTTTTTAAACAAATAAATACATTACTATAAAAATTGATAACTGATAGCTAATTAAATATTAAAAACAAAAACATGTTAACATTTTACAAACTTAATTAATGATAATTGCAAGATATAGTTTAGACACATACATTTTAGTAGGTAAAACAAAAATAAAATAAAAATTCAGTCAATTAAAAACACCTGCTAAAGAATAAAAATTTTGTAAATGTGAATAAATAAAATAGGAAAAAAATATTAACTAATGGAATAAATGCAATTCCGTTTTTAAATATTCATTATTTTTTAGCATTAAGCCAAGATATTTAAACTTTCTTATTTTTAACAATTTTTGTGTTTTATTTTGATCTTGGTATTATTTTTTGTTCAGTTTATATCCACTGTTTTTTTGTTACTTTTTAATTTTTTATCATCTAGTGTATTTATTCATTGCTCTAACCGTCTTTCAATTTCTTTTATTGCATAAAACAAAGTTATTTACTAATAATATCAACCATAGAGATTTTATTTTAATTTTTTGTTAGCCATTTAATAAATAAATAATCTAAATACGGGCTTAGTGCTAAATCATGATGTAGACCACCTCAGTCAACCCCATACTGCTATTTAAAAGCATTGTTTTTATATGCTCCTTCACATTTGCGGCTTTAAAATCTAATTGTTTTTTTTAATTTAATAAATATTATGTAATATTTTTGTTTTTTTCTGTTTTTCCGTTGTTATTCTAAAAAATAAATTGCATTATTTGTCCTACTTTTAAGCATAAATTTTTTTTTCTAATGATTGTTTTATGGTAAAGTTTTTTACCAATAAGTTTTTAACGTTTTAAATGTAATTTAATTACCACAGTTTTAAAAGTTTTTGTAGTTGGTATGAAAAATATTCTTCTTTACTTTTCAGAAATTTTTACTTTGTTTTACATTAAATTTAACAGTTTATTTACTCTGTTAATTTTATAGTTTTTTACACATATTCATGCTCCAATAGGTATTCCGTTTGGTCTTAAAGTTCTTCCATTATATAACTTACTTACTGTTTTATTTAATTTTTTTTAATGTTTTTTGTTTTACGTCTAGCGTCACATCTTCAAACACTGCTTTAATTTTTTTTTATTAACAGCATTTTAAAATATATTTTTTGTTTTTTTTTATTCATTTTTTGTCTGTTATTTCTAAAAATTTTCTATTTGTTTAATTAGTAACAAATGTTTTAAAACTTTATTTTTAGGTTTAGCAACACTAAACAATCTTTTTTCTAGTCCGGGTACTTCCAGGTTTGATTTTTCTCTCTTTTAACGTATGTGCTACTTACCTCCGTTAATTTATTAACTGACAATATTCAATTTTTATTTTAAAAAAATTGTTGTTTTTTTAATTTTTTTAAAATAAAAATAAAATTAAACCAATCGTATAAAAATATTAACAAATGTATTATTTCTATTTTTAAAAAAACTTGCAGCGCTATTAATTGGAAAACCGCATATAAAATTAGTGTAAAATTTACAATAGCTAACTAAACATTTTAAAAATTATTTAATTATTTAATTATTTTTATTTTTAATTCTACAATGCATTATATAGCATGTTTAAAATAATAAAATAATTATAAACTAACGAAAAATTTAAGAGTAATTAAAGGTAAACATTTTCAGGTTAAAAATACCAACATTAGTTGTGAAGTTATACACCCATTCTAGATTAAAAAATATTTTGTTTTAAAATACAATCAATGTTGAAAACATATTTATACAAACAAAAAAGTAATGTTTTGTAGCATAATTTTTTATTTACTATTTTATTTAGTATTTAAAATATACAAAGTGTAGCAAGTCACATAATGACCTGTATTAAATTAGCTCCTTACGGACCAGATATAAATGTTATTAAAATGCTGTTTTTAAACGCAAGTCTAACCGTGTAAATAATAATATGTTAATAAAAAAACATTTTGTTATAAGCAATTGTATTACAAAAATACATATTAATACCCCAATTACTCTGTATTTAAAAAGGTTACAAAAAATTATTAAAAAACGAGGTTTACGTTTACAACAGGGAAATTAAAAAAATAAAACACTTATGTTTTATATCAATGTATATTAGTTTATAAAATTTATTTTTTAGCAAACCAAGTGTTTTAATTTAAATTATAGTAATTAATTGTATTTTGTTTTATTTCAAGAATGCATGCTGTTGTATATTATAATTAAAAATTATTATTGCGAATAATGTACTTGATGCATATTTCTTAATTATTATCTAAGGTGCGTATTAGTAACTGTTAGATATGCCTTTAATAAACAACTAAAACAAAATGCTACAAAAAATTAAAAAGCGTTTATTTTTTCACGTAAACCGTCAAAATGTATTTTTATATATATTTCTAAAAATGTAGTACTTAAAAGTAAACATTATTAGCAAGCACATTATTATAGTATACACTACAATATACAATAAAACAATTAAATTATATTTTTTTATTAATAAACATAATTAATACCTAAAAACAATTACATATAATTTTAATTGGTAAACTAAAACTATTAACACGAATATATAACGTTATCTATTGCAATAATACAGAGCATACTCAATTATGTTGATTATTGTAATAGAGGTATTTAGCAATACATTAATTTAAATGGGCACAAGTTTGGTTTCCATTATTGGCAATAAAAGCTAACCTATGTTTTGCTTTTTTAAATATTTATTAGTAAAATATTTTTTTATATGAACATTTAGAATAGTAAAAATATAATAACGTTTTTTACAATAAACCATATTATAAATGTAATTAATTTTTTTGTAGATATTTATCTTAGGTGCATTGATATGCTATTGGTTAAATTGTTAATGATGTTTTATGTAATTTAAATTTTAACAAATTAAGTTTAAAAATAATAATTTAATATTTTAAGTTTAAACATTTTTTATTTATAACAAAAGCAAAACAAATTCACAAGCTTTTATGCTTCTATGTTTAAACACATTTACACTTATTTTGTCAAATAATCCTGTTTTATTGGTTATAAACTATTTAATTGCATACATTATTCAAATTGCAAAAATGTCTTTTATACATAATTCCGGTTTTTGAATTACATGTCAGTGTTTGTAAAATTTCCTGTTTTACAATTGACATGTTTGATCAAGTTGGACAGTTTTTACGCAAACGCCTTTGTTACCAATTTACCTTTGTTTTACTTGCAGACAACCTTTTATTACTACTTAATTACTACTGAAATATTTGTTGAAGTAAAACTCACAAATATAGAGTATTTTTTATTAATAATATAATAAACGTTCACGTTTGGTTTTGTTATAAAAAAGTAATATAAATGAGACAACTCTTAAATTTACATAATTATACATAAAATCGACATGAATTTAATAGTAATATAAAATACAATACATTATCAATAACAACAACTGTTATATAATAATAATAAAAAAAGAAAAAAAAGAAACACAATGTTAATTATAATATAAACAGTTTACAGATATTACAGTCAAAATTTAAGTAAATGTCAATTTGGCACACACTCACTTCCCCCAAAACACCCGTGTATTAAATAGAAAAAATCGTGTATGTTTATTAATGTTTAATTTGGATAATCACACAAGTGAATTAGTTTACAACGTTGTTTATTATTTCCAATTAATTAATATTAAATTTTAACCAAAGTATACACAGTACTACAACAAAAAGTGGATGAGGTATGAAAACCTTTAGGTTTTTTCTCAAAACGTTTATCATCCACAGAATCTAGATATAGTACTTTTGGAAGAGAATTATTGGCCACCTATGCGGCAGTTAAGCATTTTTGGTACGCTATAGAAGGTCAAGAATTTGTTATTTTAACCGACCATAAACCTTTAACTTATGCCATACACATAAAATCTGATCGTTATTCTCCACGAGAAGTCAGACATTTAGATTATATCTCCCAATTTTCAACAAATATTAGACATATTCAAGGTAAAGCAAACGTTGTAGCAGACGCTTTATCAAGAATTGAGATTAGCTCAGTTACGTTAAACAAAATTGATTTTGTTGATTTTGCAAAGAAACAACAAGAATATTTGCTTTTGGTAGATGAAGTGCGTCAATCAAGTTTGATTTTGGAAGAGATAAAAATTTCGTCGGCGGAAAACAAAATATTATGTAATATTTCTCTGGGATGTCCTCGGCCTTTGGTTCCCCCGAGTTTACGTCAAACCGTTTTCGAGGTTTTTCATAATCTTTCACATCCGGGAGTGGCAGCGTCACAGAAACTAGTCAGTAAACGTTACGTATGGCCAAATATGCAGAGAGATATTAAAATGTGGACGAAATGATGTATTCCTTGTCAAAAATCTAAAGTACACCGACACATTGCTTCACCCATAGGTACCTTCGCTAAACCGGACGCCAGATTTGACCACGTACATATCGATTTAGTGGGACCATTGCCGTTTTCAAAAGGAAATAGTTATATCTTAACATGTATCGACCGGTTTACAAGATGGCCGATAGCAGTTCCTATTAAAGATATTACATCAGAAACAGTAGCAGAGGCTTTCGTGGAAAGATGGGTAGCAAATTTCGGTTGCCCCTCTACAATTACGACCGACCGCGGAGCTCAATTTGAATCTGCATTGTTTAAAAACCTTATTTCCCTGTTAGGAACGGAACGTATTCGCACTACAGCCTATCACCCCCAAGCAAACGGTTTAGTCGAACGTTTTCACCGACAATTGAAATCTTCATTGCAGGCAGTAGGCAAGACGACCTGGTCAGAAGCATTACCTCTTATTCTTCTGGGAATCCGTAGTACTATTAAGACAGACATTGATTGTACTACATCGGAATTAGTCTACGGAACAACGTTACGTTTACCAGGCCAATTCTTCAATGATAAAGGATCAACAGTTGACAATCCTGCATCATACGCCACCCGTTTATCTACTTTGATGCAAAAGTTACGGCCTGTCAACACTCGAATACAGAAAAGAAAATTTTCGTTCCTCAAGCCCTACAGAGTTGCACGCACGTTTTTGTACGTATCGATAGCATCAAGAAACCTTTGGAACCTGCGTATGAGGGACCATTTAGAGTGGTATCGAGAACAGATAAAGTTTTCACAATTTAAAAAAAATAAACAAGAAAACATTAGTGTTGATCGGTTGAAGGTTGCACATCTGGAGGAAACAGTACCAGGTGACGATACAAAGGTGGTAGCGGAGAAGGAACCAATGTATGAGCGCAAGATTCCAACAACTTTAACTAAACTTAAATCAATTCTCAGGCAAGACAAGATAACATCGCCTCTGAGTAACAAGTTTGGAAGACTACGAAGAAACAATGTTCGGTTTTCTAACTATATTTTATATTAACTAATTCTTTCTTATGTCTATTTTATTTCAGAGTTCCAAAATTATAACCGGCGACAGTTTGTCTACGAGGGGGCTGGTGTAGCGTTTCGGTTTCGTTATCAAAGAAAATAATTAAAAACTATTTCTTATAATTTTTATTATTATAACAATCAATTTTATTATTAGTTTTGTTGTTATTATTGTTGTTTCAATGTAACGAATATTCTGGAAGCTTCCTGTTGCTTGACTTTTGTTTTGTGTACGTGACTTGTTGAGTCAAACAATAAACGCTTCTGTTTTGTTCGTCTTCTTTCTATCTAGTTAAGGTGGACGAAATGCACAGCTAAAAATAGAAGTGACAGTCGTTCATAACACAACATTTTGCAAAAGTTAAAATGACACGTTTTAAGTGCAATGTTGACAACCGTTTAAAATACCATTCCTATTTTACCAGAGATGCGAACAATCGCAAGGACTTAAAAAATACTCGTACTTGCATGTACTTTTTCGATGATTGAGGGCGATGCTCACAACTCCGTATTTCCACGCCGTGTATTCTCAAGTTGGATTGTGAAATATAAACAGGGACTGCATGCATTGCTGTATAATTGGCAAAAGGATGCAAGCATTTGCTCAAAATACTGAAAAAATGCCGCAAAATATACAAATACCATGTGTAGTTATTTGAAATAAGGAATATATTCAAGCTGCAGCAACAACAACAACAACAAAACTTAGTGGCAAAACCATATCTTCATTAGTTCCAGGTTCGTATAGCATCACAAATAATCCCTTTCCATTGTTCAAGGTTTTCGGAGGCGTGTAGGGATATGTTAGAACATTGACTTAACTATTGTTTCCAAGATAAGGTCCCGACCAAGATGGTGTGAAGACCGTCCCAAACAGCATCCATCCAAGTACGTTTCTGACCACATTTCCTCTTCTTCCAATCGGCATTTGGACAAGCCAAAGTTACGATACGTGAGATTGTATCAGAATTTCTACAAAGAACGTGTCCAAACCGGCGCAATCTTCGTTGTCGCGGTACTAATGATGGAAAATTGGAAATAATATCGAATTTGGCTATTGCTGATCTTTTTCGTCCAATCCCTTGATACGGAGGATACGAAATGGGTGTTGTACCAAATGTATCTGAGACATCTTGCTTCAAATTTGTCAAGCTTCGTGATCTCTGACCCTGTAAGAGTCCAGGTTCCAACTGCATACAGAAGCACTGAGGAAATAATTTTCATCTTTGTGTTTGGATTGGCGTTTTTCGTCTCCAAAGTGGATTGGCAAGTCTTCCAAACGTAGTAAAAGCTAAACAAATTGGACAATTTACTTCGTTGGATAAACTGCCATCAGAAATAATTGAAGAACCCACATACGTAAATTACTTTACATTGGGGAGCACAACATCATTTAATACAATCCTCGTATCATGAGCATGAGACGACATGATAACTGATTTTTTTTTGAGTTGATCTTCAGACAATATTCATTCTCAGCTAGAAGAACAGTATCGTCAGTGTATTCCAAGTCGGTAATGGGCGTTGTGTCAATATACAAACCTTCCATTTGTACGGAGATCTTGACAAATACAACATTAATTGCATAGTTAAATAAAAGTGAAGCAGTCACGCAGCCTTGATGAACACCACTGTAAATTTTGAACGGCTTTTTAGTATATCTGTTGCAGTTGAATTCTTATACAGAGCACGTAGGAGATTCACAAGTTTCAGAGGGATTCCATCACGTAACATAACGGTCCAAAGTTCTTTTCTATTCAGCGAAACAGGCTGCTATTGTGAACAGTAGTATCATCACACCTCTCCATTATATTCTCATCTGTACATGTTTGACATTCTTAATATAAATCAGAATGACTACATAACGTTTCCATACCTTGCACTAATCTATCCGCAATTTACCCAATCTCGTTAAAATATACCACAATCGATAAAATATTGTGTACTAGCAAAAGCTACCGGTCATAATGACACCCTGTATCTTCAAACTGGATCCATCAAGGATGCATAACATTACAATGGAATTCTGGAAAGAGGACAACATGCAACCGTTGTTCCTGTTCACAAAGACGAGTCGGCACAGTTACCGAAATTGCCACGTCAGGCTACAGTTACACGAATCTACCCAAAAATGTTAAGACTATATGTCCGAATCCAACTGGTTTTTGGACTAGTATAAAATGTATTGACCAAATTCATGAAATTTCGAGTAAAATTTTAGTCTTCTAGGTAAAATGTTTAAAAGAACAGAAAATGCTTATAGGATGCTGTAGTGTGTGCACATGGTTCGTTTATGGCTATGCATTTAAAACCGATTTATTTACATACCGTTACTATTCAAAATTGTTTTAATACCGTCAGCATCAAAGATGCCACCACTAAATACACCTACAGTTTATCTACTGCAGTTTACAAACAAAATATGATTCTGGTTAAAATAATTATTTTTCCTGTTTACAAGGAAATCAGTAAATAGTTGCTAGCTACATAAGCATTAGTTTACTTTACACATCTGCCAAAATTGCCATTTCAGTTGAACGGATTCTGTTTCAACGTCTTAAGTATGTGGCGTTCATTAAATATTCTTCAGCCTTCGACCGACTGAACAAAAAACGACGTAACAGAAGCCCGCTAAAACTTGAGTCTCTTACGTGCTCTGTACAAGAACGCAACTCCTACAATCCGCATTTACAACAGATCTACTACAAAGCGCTTTGAAATTTGCAGTGATCTACTTACTTTTGACCTTCGATTTTACGATTGACCTGGTTTTTATACTTCTGTAAAAATCCTAATAGAATCTTAAGTATCATAACGTTGGCACGACCAAATTTGAACTACATTGAACTTAGCTTGGTCGTAATGATTATGTAAATGTTTGAGTTGTTCCAATTTAGCTGTTATCTGTACCCCCCCCCTTTTTTGTATATATATATATATATATATATATATACTAAAATGTTACATGTTTGTGACTGACGAGAATATACGAAATGAATACATCTCACAGTTTACGTCTTAATATATTTTTATTTGTAATTATAAAGGGCACCCAATGCTTTAAATTTGAATAGCTTTCCGAATTCCTATAGGAAAAGATTATCGGATGCGAATTGAATTTGGATAAACGAAGCTTCTTGGCTAGACCACTCCCTTGTGACAATGCCAGTGTTTACAGGAATTAACGAAGCTATCTTCTTTAAGGTTGTTGGATTCACAAGCCTCGCCGGCTGCATATGTTAAGTAGATGCCTTGAGATACCTTTTAAACATCTTGGGTGTATTCTAGCACCCATTTACTGAACGGGAATCCAGTAAAAGCCCGGTAATACCGCTGTGCACTCAATCCTTGCTGTTATTAGTCTAGATGCCTGTTGACACCTAGTCCAGGAAACACTACATGGAGAAACAGTTATGAATATCATCGTCAATGGAAATGACCAAATATAGATTAAAAGGAAATGTAGTCAGAAACGATCTTCACGCTACTTTATTTTAAAAGCAATGGCCAGGCTGTTGGGCTGACAACACTCAATAAACCCCGCCCCCCCCCAAAAAAAAACGAAAACAGTGGAAGGATATTATTCGGAATGTCATACAAACGTGCAACTAATGAATAGCTCTGCCGCTAAATATTGTTGGCGTTAATCCTTGTAATATTGCCCACTCGGGCAATATGTTGAGTTGGGTAATATTCAATGTCAAATCACGTAGGCTAAATGGATGATTGTAAAGGTCTGTGTTAATTCCGAATCACAATCTGTGCAGATGTGGTTCGTTCATGAGCCAATAAGATGGGTGCTAGCACACACCCAAGAAGATTAAAAAGTGTATTAAGGGATTTGCTTGCCATATGTAACCGGCTAGGCTAAGGTAGTTCACCCTAACAGAAAATCAGGCTACAGGTCCTTATACCCTACGTCAATTTTAATAAAACTTCAATCGCAAAAAATATATGAGACGGAATCAGTTGCTAAGAGCCTTAGGCTTTGCCACTAACTTTTGTTATCGTTGTTGTAATATTACCACTATTCACAGAAATTGATACCACTTGATTCTTTATTAGTAGCTACATATGATACACATGAAAATATTTTTCAAGTAACCTGAAAGTATGGTTATACTATATAGGCAAAAGCGGAAACCACGTGCTCCACACTTGATCACTGATCCATATTAGTACAAATCCAATATGCACTAGATAGATACAGAACCAGAAACATTACCAAAACTGAAAACATTCAAATCCGCAGGATCATTAGCTTTCCTTACTAATACATCTATGAGACATTCAATAATAAAATCATAAACTTAATCACATTAACAAATTTTCAAAACACTTTAATCGATAACCCCAATCAAGTAAAATTAGCTTTTTATAAACATTCATCCATTAGGTTGGTAACATAATAACCTCTTCATTATTTTCATGTGTACAGCATATCAAACAATTGATTGGTTTGTTGACTAGTAAACGGCGCTACTATTTGCAAAAACTGACAAAACCGCCTAATTTTTTAGCCCAAGAACGGAATATGGCATACAAATACCGTAAGATACTTTTTAAGTACCCTGTATGTATGCTTGTACTCACCGACCAAAGAGAAAACTCGGTTATGCCGCTATGTACTTGGTCCCTGTTGTGTTAATTTAGGTACCTGCATCACCTAGTCTATAATGGGTCATGTGAAGCAGTCAGATTTAATTGGAAATTTGAGACCTTACAAGTATTATTCAAATCCTCAACATCATTAATTAGCATTACAGTCAATTTGCCTAAATCAAAAAGCATATCGTCATAATTTTTTATTTAAAAAATTACAATAGAGTAAACAAAACCCTTAAATAAACTGTTTAATAATACATTTATATAAATAAGCATCATCTTTAAGAAAAAATTAGCTTTCTACATGTAATCATTTTCAAAAAAAGTGAAAATTAATCATATGCAAAGAAGCAAAATTAATTTGTTAATATTCAAAAAAAAAGAAATTAATCACAGCCTTTAAATAATCTTGTAATACTTTTATAAATTTGAAGCGGCAAGTACAGCCCAAAAAATTTCGAAACCTCTATCTTTGCTTGCTTCAAGAAAATAATCAAGCTGAAGAACATTCTCAATACGCTTTTTGGCTATATCATAATCGACATCGGATAAACTTGATAACGCATTTTCCAATACATCACAGTGGTGAGCAAGTATAACTAACATAAACAAACGTCTTTCAATTTTAGAAAGATCAGAACTCCATTTGTTTAAAATGACATCCTGTATTCGATTAATAAGTCGTTCCTTAACACTAATATCTGCCAAAGGATGTGTCATCATGTCAAATAAAATAAAATTTTGCTTCTCTGCAACACATATCCGTTTTTCCACGAGATTTTTTGCTAATCTTTCGCGAACGTGGCGTAACTGTAATGGCAATTTAAAAGGATTCCATGTTTCACCTAGAATAATCAGTTAAACAAACTTACCACTTAAATATTCAATCCATTGATTAACGCCTTCCGGAGTATTTTGTTTTATATGATTTAAAGCTTCATCCAACAAGGCATCACCAGTAGGAACTGGCGACTTAACAATAACCGAACGGGATAATAAACCACGACGTCGCGCACCAGTAGGTTCTAAAGCAATGCGGTCTCGCAAAGATAATTCAACTAAAATGCAAGACCTTAAACCAGAGCTAATTTTATCATTCCAAAATGATGTGTAACCCTGAAATATTCATAAAATTAAAATAAAATACATACACCGCGATCTTTGATACCTAACAGTAATATTTCTTCCATCAATGTAAGTTTAAAATGCTTTGACTCAGAGTAAATATCAGATGTCTCTTTTAAATCATCTTCCACATTATTTTCGCAAGTGGAGTTTCTTGCAACACTTCTACGGAAAACGACAGCACCACCGTCCTCTGCCATATACTAAATACGAATAGCCAAATCAATAAAAATAGTTACAGAAAAAATAATATGTACTTAATTTATTGTTACGGATGTAATTTTGCTATTAAACAATTACTTAATTTAAAATATTGACGTTACCTATATTTTATATTTTTGAAATATGCATTACTCTAAATTAATTTAATTTAATTTTTTGCTTAAAATAATTGCATTAATTTAAATTTTTTAAAATTAATTTTAAATGTTAAACTTTTTTTAAATTATAATTAATTTTTTTGCAATTAAAAATTCGGTTTAAAATATCAAATATCAACAAAAATGAATCTCGAAAATTTATATTTATATATATATATATATAAAAATATATTTTTATATATAAATAGGAATATAAAAATTAAATATAATCATGGAGAAAATAATTATCATACGCCGATTTGAAAGAGTCAATGGATTCAGGATTTCAGGATTTTTTACGAGTTGAGTAGACCAAAACGCCTTTTAGTACTCGGTTCTCAAATTGTCTCAAATTTTTAGGGGGAAAAATGAAATGGATGGTGAGGTAAAGGGGGATTAGTAACAGAAAAAAATATTTGAAATCAAGATAAAATCAAGGTAGATAGTGGAAGTTAACAATTATAGAAAACGAGCAAAGATTATAAATATGCAAAAATAATAATAAAGCAAATTACGTATTACAATTCAAAAACACTGCAATAATTATCAAAAAAGAAGAAAAGAGAAAAGGAGGAATAACGCTCCAATGGACGTGTAGCGTGACGCGCGAACCATTTTCATTGGTCCAAATTATGATCATAAAATTTTATAATTTTTTTTTATATGACGGTTAACACTTGCCGATTACACGCGGATATGATCCTATACGAGAAATGGTTTAGACGTAGCCAGGATCTTACTTTTGGTTTGAATAACTTAAAAGGGTGCCCTTTTCGAGTATCATTAGCAGGAACAAGAGGATGTTCAAAATTATCCGACTTTAATATTTTATAAACTAAGATGAGATTATCTTTAAATTTGATAATGAGTATACTATTTACAATAAAATAATTAGATTTTAAATATTAGAATTTATAATCTTAATTTTTTCTACTTATTTTGACATAATAGTTATATATATATATATATATATATATATATATATATATATATATATATATATGTAGAAAGAGAGAGAAAGAGGGGGGAGTTAAACATATTTAATAAGTATACAGACGATACATGATGGTTAAATCCAAAACTTAATAATAATCTTTCTACATAAATTATAATAGCAGAAAGCATATAAACTTAACCTAACGTTTATTTAATTTTGTTATACTATTATCAATTTTACATAGTTATACAAACTAGGTTTGTAACGGTGGCTATATTTCTAGAAAATTAGAATCAACAATGATAAAAATTAATATTTTATTTTGTTACAAAAATAACATGAAATTTTTGGAAACAATATTTTATTAATATTGATTTTTTTGTTTGAATGTATTAGTAACGTTTTTGTTGGAACGGATTTATAAACAACCGTTTCCAGGCTATTCGCACAACCGCTTCTGATCTAGTTATTTTTGCTTTTATTTAAATTTATAGTTTGTTCCCGTTGTTTTGGTCCTGTTTTTATTCATTACTTCAAGTAATTAGTACTGACGTACTTTTGGGAAAGTCGACTAGCACAACCTTTTCACAAGCGACACCGTTTGTCAAATTGCTTTATTGTTTAGTTAGTGATTTAGCTACATAACTTTATAAAGTATAAATCACTAAAAATAAAAAAATTAAGACAATTGCCAGGAATTATAAAAATGCACTTAACCAGTTCACACCGTATGTTTTTTAGATTTTGATAACGATGAAGACATGAATGTGATTCAAAATCCGGAAATATGTATTAATGACATTTCTGTATTTAAAGTAATCTATGCGATTCAAAAATTAAAAAATATTAACGCAGGAGAAATTAAAGAGATAACCGTTAAAATAAAACTATAGAAATGACGTTTAACATGTGAGATTTGTGCTTTATATAATGTTATACAGTATAATGAACAAGTTACAAATGACTAGAGATAAGCAGTAATTGTTACTCTTTTAAAAAAGAAGTTTTAATGATTGAAACAACTGGCGTGCAATAATCTTATTGTCTGTTCCTGCTAAAGTGTTTTGAAAAATTATTTTTAACTGTTTAAGTAATGCGGTGGATAAACATCTTTGAGAACAACAAACGGGTTTTGAAAAGGAAAAAGTTATGTTAAGAAAATACTAACTCTCTGAAGCATTGTTGAACAATGTCAAGAATTTCAGCAATTAGTTACAGTTAATTTTATTAATTTTGTAAAAGATTTTAACAGTGTTATTTAAACATTTTTGTAGAAAATTATCAAACTTTAAGGATTATCGTTCGTTATAACAAAATTCAAATTGTGTTTGAACAAAAAGTAATTACACTAATATGTTCGGAATTGTCACAAGGCTACTTCTTTCGGTAATTAATTTTATTGACTTAGTCAATAGAAAAATGTCTTATAGCGTTAAATCAAACCGTGATAGATTATCAAATTTGAACTTTGCAAATAATATTATATTATGACACTTTGTTGTTGTTTTTACTGTTATTGTTATTTTACTGCCCAATGTTTTTAAGCAAAAGGGTTTTGTGAAAATTACTAAAAAAAATTATTGTTAAAATCTTACTTTCGTCTTTCATTCAACATTGTCATCTGTGTAACTCTGTCATCCAGATACGTGCAATCACTTCTTTCAAGTTGTTAACCGGAATGGCGTCCTTTTATTGTTTCCGTAGCAGTATAAATTTTTTTACAGAGGCCAGGTTGCTAACTTTACGCTCAAACCCTCCTCCTTTATTCAAACTTGGGACTGGCACGATTGAATCATTTCTAATCCCAACCTTCAATGAACTTTTAATGCCAACGAGACTTTGTTGTTGTTGTTTTGCTGTAATTACTGTCTTATTGCTCCATGTTTATTTTTTAAAGCAAAAGGGTTTTGTATAATAATAATTTTAAAAAATATATTTTTTTAATTTATAAATTTTAGTAAATTTTAAACTTAAAATATTACCCCGTTGAATAAGGTGCCAAATATGTTGAAACCAATCCGCAACAGCATAGTTAAAATGTTTGTTGTATGTATGTTTGTTTTTTATTGCTCAAATGTTTTTAAGATTTTAATAAGTAGAGGATTGTAAAAATTAAAAAAATAACCTGTAAATTAGTTTGTACTTTAATTTTTAATTTTAAGAAATAAATTATTATTATTATTATTATTATTACACTAGATTGTGTAGCCAGCTTGGTTAACTACGTTGCAAAATTACTCGATAACAAAAAGGCTTCGTCAGCTGTTTGTTTGTTGATTATAAATCCGCATTCGATAGCATATGCAAAAGCAAACTGCTTAAGCGTTTTATTGAACTCAATGCTCCTAATCACATAATCAAATGGCTTTCCAATTATTTTAAAAACAGAACACAATACACCCGAATTGGGTGTAAAAAATCCAATTTAATTCAAAATAACAAAGGTGTTCCACAAAGTGTGGTCTTATCTCCTTTTCTTTTTTCATTATACGTGAATATTCTCCGACCAAAAAAGCCTGCTGTACTTTTCAAATATACGGATGACATGGCGTTATGTGAATCCATCTCTTCAACCGAAAATAATGTACATTTCCTGAAGACAATTGATGAATTAGTTGATTGGTCAATAAAACATAGTCTAAAATTAAATCCTACAAAATGCAAAGTAATTAATTTTAGCTCACACAAACCTTCAACACAATTGACTCAACTTCATCCCAAGGTTTGCATTAAAAACGTGGAGATTGACACTTATGATAGTTTTCAATATCTCAGTGTTTTACTGAATAACAAACTTACCTGGTCTGATCACATTGACCATTTGTTCACAAAAACTCGAGGTTTATGTTACTACATAAGACGTTTAAGGAACCTGCGTGTTCGCCAACATGTTATTAATACGTATTTTAAAGCTACATTTTATCCAATAATATTATATTGCTCCCCTGTAATATTTCCGGGACTAAAAAGAAAGGATTTTATAAAGTTAAAAAAATGTATTACCATTATTAGCCGATTATCAGGTACTCCTTACAATGACATTCTTTATAAAATAATTCATCGACACTTCAAGGAATGTTTTCAATTGATCAGTCGTATTTCCAACAACTCCAATCATCCACTTTATCGTGATTTCAGCAAATCATTTGCATCAGAAATGACAAGATCACATATACACGTTAAGTGCAGAACCAATGTGTACTTAAATTTATGTCTGCCGTATTTAGCAAGGTTACTATCCAATCCCAACAAAGTTTAAAGTGACCTTTACATTAGCCTATCCAAATCATGAGTATGTTTTTTTTGTTTTCTTTGGTCTGACTAATTACCGTTGTTTGTAATCTGCCTATTTTAATTTGTGACCAATTACTATTCTTTATCCAGAGTATTATTTTATTAACCATACTCACTCATGAGTCATGAGTCATTTGCATTTCATGTATACTGACATATTTGCACACTACTAATCATAGTGTCCCCTAAATAATAACATGCCTCTTTACACATATTATATTAAACACAACTTTTAAATATACGTTGATTTTAATTTTTTTCTTGTTTAGCTTATGTAATTTAACCTTACTTTACTTATTTATTTTTGGACTGATGTTACACACTGTTAATTGTATTGTATTTTTATAATTGTACATATTTTTTGTATGCTGAAAGCTATTTCTACTGAAGTATCTAAGTTAATAACCATAAATAAAATAAATAATAATATTACAAAGCTAAAAACCAACAAAAAATTTTCTTGTTAAACTCATGTACAGATATGAAACATGTTACAATTTACACTTGGCTAATTTATATGGTATGATAAATTTTTAAGCGAGTTAAATGCAATGTAATCATTGTTTATTGTTGATTTGATAAAAACAAATATTAAAATCTAAAAAATTAAAATTATATATATATATATATATATAATATTTTTAGTAGTTTTTTAAAAGTTTAAAACAGATATTAATCTTTATTTGTGTTTATGTTTATATAAAAAAATTTTTTAAAAATAATAATATAATTTTTGTAATAAAATGTAACGCATTTATTAATAATTTGTTTATATGAATCTTTTTCTACTTGCTATTAATTATACTGTCAGTTTGATAATGTAATTTTATTTCAAATGAATAATGACGGATATTGTTTTGAAAGGTATATTAAATATAAAATTGGTTTTTATTTTGTAGGTGTAGTTGCGTTTATTGATGTTGATTCGAATCGTAAAACAATTGAAAGAGTTTTGTCTTCTTTAGGAGCAGATATTTCTCTTAGATTAAATTTTTGTGTGACACACATCATATTTCGTAACGGTTCTGAATCAACTAAGTTGTGGGCACATCAAAAAGATGTACATATTATTTCTCCAGAATGGATAACTGCGTCATCTGCAATGAAGGTATACCTATATTAACATACAAATTTTGTTGATAGGAAAAAGTTCAGGAGTCGTTGTATTCAATTAAAGCATTGAACGTTGATTTAGATTTTTTAAAAAATGAAACGGCATTTGGATATAGTAGGTTTTTATTATATATATATATATATATATATATATATATTAAAATAAATATAATGATAAATAATATTTATATAATACTTGTAGAGGATACACTAATAGATGATGTACCTTTACTAAAGCCCATCCGTATTAGCCACAAGTTTGAACCCGTTAGAACTCCTCCACAAATGAAAAAGTTTATGCAACGTTTAGAAAAGCGCAATAAATATAATAAAAATAGAAATTTATTTTCAAGTAGCGATGAGTCATTTGAAGATGAGAATGAAAGCTTGGAAACCTGTGTTAAACAGACAGACGGTAAATTGATGTTTTTTGGTGCAAATATTTAAATCATGTTTGATTATTATAAGGGATGCATTTTTAATTTTAATAATTATTTCAAATATTCTAGAGAATAATTTAAAAATTAATTTTTAGTGATTGTACTTGACCAATCTAAATACAAAGTGAAAGATAGAGATATAGATTTATTATCGTCAAAACAGACTTTTAATACTTCGGACGTCTCACTGTCTCAAACTCAACGATTAAACGATGTTGACAAGTGTCAATCTGAGAGTCAGTGTGGTATGGCTGAAATTGTCAAACATTCTAGCGTACAGAAGTTGACTCCAGTCAATTTACATTTTTCATCCAGAGAATTAATTCATCCTATTTCAAAAACGTCGGTTTCAAAATCATTAAACGTTGCAGCACCGAATACTAAACGTCGTTTTCTAACACAGGTATCTTCTAATCTTACACTTACCCCAAACGTGTTGATGGATTTAGTTCAGTCATCTCACACTCCAGTAAATATGAAGAAGTTACACATAATAAACAAACCAAAAATTGTGAGCACTAAGAGTGTAAAATTACCTATGAAGAATACCTGCATCCCTGTGAGAGTTAAGTCTAAGGATGTGAAAAAATTACCAAAAGAACAGGTTACTACAAACAAATCTTTCTCTACCAATCAATTATTGAGAAAAACAGATGTGAGTGTAATAATGCAAATCACGTTATAATTTAACATTATTTTTTTTAAACACTTAATATGAGAGTTTAATATTACACAATTTTTGTTTGCATTATTTTATAAATCTAAATTTGTATGAATAATAATGATCATTTGCTTGAATTCATAAACATAACAGTTATTTACCAGTTGAACTTATTTAATGTGTTGTATAGTGATGATTATTTAAAATTTTTTAGGTTTTATGTTCCGATTAAGTAATTTGTTTATAGTATCATTTATTGAAGGCCATTGAGCGGTTGGTTTGCAATGTTGAATAAGACAGTGAAGATTGTGGGTTAATTGGTTAAATTGATGTTACAAAAGTATTAGGCTTAGCGACTGAATTAAAAAAACAGATTGTTGGTTTGCGATAATATAAACTTATTAAATGTAATATCATTCTTAACACAATTTTAGCAAAACTGGTAGTTTATGAATTAAACTTATAACGATAAACACTGTTTTATTTTACAATGCTAATGTATAAGATTTAAATATAAGTTTGTTTTACCTTTTAGGATTTTGGTTTAGATTTGGCTAATGCATTTTTTCTGTATATATTTTAGTATATATATATATATATATATATATATATATATATATATATATATATATATATACTATATCATATTTATTTACATTTTTGTAGTTAAATTGCAAGCGCAACAGTCTTGATGATTTTGTTCCTTCATTTAAAAACATAAACAGTAAAAGTATGTTTAATTATCTTGTATGAATGTGTCATTAGTTAAATACGATATTTAGAGTAGGCTTGTTTCCAATAATATAATTGTTTTGTTTTACGGATAAAATGTTTTTCAGATAATTTGCATGATGCACAAACGTTTTTATCTCAGGAAAAGTTATAGTTGGCATACTCATATACTTTATTAGACTATTTAAGTTTTAAAGCTTTAATTGTACGTCATTTCTGAGGTATGTATTACCGATATATAACTGTTTTAAAAAAATTATTGTATTTAGTTACTTGTCAGTTCATATATGTATTAAAGTTGAAAGTGTAATTAATAAATTAATATTACTGAAATTATGTTTTCTACTTTTGTTTATAAAAATTGCATAGCATTGTAATTGTAAACGATTTATTATTACCATTATTATCATTATCATATGTTTGGTGGAATTGTCACCTATTCATCTTTTCCATAATTCTAGAGCATTTCTAATTATAATTTTCCAGTTTTATGATACGGGAAGTTTGTGTGGAATAAACGTAGGAAAATAATGGTGCTTCTTAGTCAGTTGGGATGCTAATGATCCTGAGGATTTGAGTAATGCTTACAAAGTCTCAATTTCCAATGATGGTGATATTCCTGACTGTTAGTCCTCCACGTGGTGCATCCTGGACTAGGTGCCAACAGGCATCTAGACTAATAACAGCAGGGTCCGAGTGCACAGCGGTATAACTGGGCTTCCGCTACGGCGGGTGGGTGCGAACATACACCCAGGATACTTAAAAGGTATCTAAAGGTATACGCATACCATATATAGCTCTTGGGCTAAGGGAGATAACCCTGACAAAAAATCAGGCGACCTCGTCAATCTTTGCGAACAGTGGCGACGTCACAAGGATGCCGTCTACCAGCCAAGAAACTTTGTTATTCTTCCACGTTTTTCTACGCTTGTCAAGCCATCGAAATCGATCGTTCTACATGTCGTATAAATATGGGAAATAATGAAGAGGTGACCACGTCACCAACCAAAATGAAATGAATCTTAGTCAGTAAACGACATACTTGTAACGGTGTCATGGTTTACAAAGATTGACGAGGTTGTTTGATTTTTATTAGGGTTGTCTATTGTAGCCCGATAACTACATCTTACATATAAACATCTTAAGATGTTTTTTAAGTATTGTAAGTATATACCAGCACTCATCAGTCAATGTGAAAACTCACATAACCCACACTCGATTTCTGAGTCTAGGATGCATCATATGGAGGTACAGAATTAAGAGTATAATTGGAAGTATTATTGGAATTGGAGGCTTCATAAATATTTGCTTAAATCTGAAAAAATATTTCTTCGAGAAATAAAAGTTATTTTCACCTGTATACTGTGTTCAACTTTTTTTTGTATATTTTTAAAGAAAAACTAACTTATTGATTTTAGAATAATTTTTTAATGTTGTTTTAAGCACGTTGTGTTTATTATTTTTCCCCTAATAATATACACGCTGGATTGTTAAATTAAAAGTTAAAAGTTTTTGATTTTTTTACCTTTGGAAACATGAACACTTGTGAATATTCTGGCTTTAAAAAATAATAGCAATAGTGTGGTACTTAGTTTGTTTCAATAATTTATTTTTTAATTTTCAAACTAGGAGAATCAAAACAAATAATAAAGATTTTATTCACTGGAATTTCTCAAGAGTAAGTCTTCAACTTTCCATTTTGTGATGAAAATGATACATTTTTAACATTAGAAAAATTTTAATCTTATATATATATATATAGTTCAACTTGAAAACTTGTTTTACAGAAATTTTTCTCTGTATTTTGCATTATATTACTCTCGCTTAGTAGATCATTATTATATCAATAGCCCAATATTATCTAAATTTGCTAGTCATTTATAGTTCCTTTATTTTATAAACGGTGTTATAAAACGGATTACCAGTAAAAACATTCGCGGTAACAAAACATATTTATAATGTAATTCTGTAACAATTTTAAACAAAGCAATATGGTTGTTTTTTTGTTTGAATACGACAAAAATGTTGGTATAACAAACGCATAATATTGACATATTGCAATGGTATTCTGTAAAGCTTGACAATCTTTTACGGATATTCTTGATGAACATTTAGAAGTTTAGGTGATTTTTGAACTTTTTTGGATTGCTGAATAATATTAATGAGAGTGAGTATTTGCCTAATACAACTTCTTCCTTTTTGGAAATTTACTTGTTATTCACAAAGATATTTGTCTATTGCATCAGTTAAACAGATATAAATTATTTGTTCAGAACTTGCATTTTAATCTTCTTGTTAAGTGAATTTGGGGGCAATTTTGTATGATGTAAGTTATGAAATAGTGAAAATTTTGTTTATATTTTTGAAATATAGTTTTGATATTTTTATTTGATAGAGAAGAATTGACGTTGATAACTTTATTGAAAACCAGTTCTTTGCAGTCGTACGCCATAGTTACTTTAGATCGTTGTAAGCATGGTACAAATTTGGAAGGTCACTTCAAATCGGTTTCGGCAAATCGTTGTACTGTTAGTGAATTTACCCACTTGGTAACTCAGTCAAATGCCAAGCATACGTTGAAATTGTTCAAAGCTTTGATTTTAAATGTGGATATTGTTACATTCGACTGGATTCATGATTCGATTAAGTCAAATATGTGGCTATCCGAAAGGCAATACAGAGTAAGTGTTTATGTGAAATTTCTACTTTAGATGGTCACTTTTATTAGAATTGTTGAGTAATTGTTTTATGAATTTCGCCTACAGAGGATCTGAAATTAACAAATCTGAACTTTGGACAAAGGAGGCGAGTTTGCAATAAGAATGCATCTAGCAGTAATGACCCCACCACAACTGTTTAATGGTCATATTTCAAATTGATTTAATTAAATAGAGTAAACAAATTGAAAACAGTGACGGCTTATAAAAGAGGTATAAGTTGTAAAAGAAGAAGTGAAGTGTTGAATGATCGTTTAACGCAAATTGAATGCAGTTTTATTATTCCAGTCAATTTGGGATTTTTTTATAGCGATATAATGAAAAGCAAAACTAATTTAAAAAGTTTTTAAAAAAAACAGAATATAGGATATGTTTTATTTATGAAACTAATTTAGTTAATTTACATTTTAATAGTTACTGCTATGTAATTTATTCGCTTGAATTATTAAAATGTTAATAGAATGTGAATTTATTTTATCTGTGTAGTTTTTGGAAAAATGGTAGATTTACTTCAAGTTCGGTTGATGATTAACTTGCGTTTAACGTCTATTAATATTTGATATGCACAATTAATTTATAGCCTTTTGGTTTACCTCGTTCTTCGAGGATGGTTTTAATCGGTCGCTTGTTTGTTAACCAACGGGTTTATGTTGGATCGGAAACTAATCCACCTAGGTCGGAACTTGTGGCATTGTTGAGTTTGGGTGGAGCAATGGTAAGTTAAGTGTAGTGTACTTTTTGTAACCGTTTTTAGTTGAATTTATCAAAAGTTTGTGTGGCTTGTTTTAGTTTCGGTTTCTATAGTTGGGAAGATGTAGCATACAAGACATTTATTCGACAGCTCGTGTTATTTATTTTTTAAAAGACTTTACCTTTGTTGAGATAACAGTTACAGCAAGAAAACAACAACAGACTTTCAGAAAAATTATATTGCTACCGAAACAATGAGACACCATTCAGGCAAAGAAGTGATCGCGCGTACTCAGATGGTAGAGTTGAGTGAAAACCGAAAGGAAGCTCAATCTTCGATTTGCAGAATTTTTAATGCCAAAAACTTGACCAGTGTTGGAACATGGAATGTGTGCACACTTTTTTGTACTGGATAGTTAGAACAAGTCTTTTGAGAAATCATTATTATTGGGGATGAAAATCTCCTCATCGGTTATTATCGCCTCGGGTAGTCCAAATTACCAACTTTTGCAATGTGCACTTAATGAACGACACTTGGGATATGCTGACTTTAAATGTTAATTACATCCCGAATTGAACCATTCCAATGATCTCTATTAATTGCAAACGATAAGAAATCGGACGCCCAATTAAGTAATTCATTTGGACGAGTGGGCTTACCATAAATAAAAGGGACTGAGTTCGCGTGCTACAATTCCCGTCCAAATTATTCGTTGACAATCCGGTCTTTTTTCCATCCAGGTAATGGATGAGTGAGCAATTTACGTAAAACATGGCTAATTGGTTCTCAGGTTTGCCGTCTCGAAGAGCAAAAGTTTGCACTACAGTGTTTTTTGCCTGTTTTGTTGTATTATTTTTTGGTATATTCTACTTTGTGATAAGACAACTTAAAGAAATAACGTTTATTTGCTGTTTTTAGTTAACAAATAGAAAAACTGAAGCCCGCGTTGCCGTTGGTCTACGCATTCCAGACAAAATATGCGTTGATCCTAAGTGGGTTTTGAGTGAGTTTTCGTTTTATCGTATGGAAGAGTTAATTTAATATTGGTATTTCAGATGATTAGTAATTTGTTATATTGAATACTGGTTTGTTCTATCAATTATTATTTTATTGAAAGACTACTACAGTTTAATTGAAGAAGCTGTTTGTGTGTATTTTTATTTAAAAGCTATTTTAGTACCTAATAGTGTTTGTACATAATTTATATGCTGATGATAATGTATGTACTATTCATTCGTTTATTTATTTTGGTTGTTCACATGGTTACTTTTTTATTATTATTAAACGATTAAATCCGATGACTTGATAAGCCTAACAAACGTAGGACAATAACAAAGGTTTTTATCTAATAGACGGCATCCATGTGACTGCGCGCCACTGTTCGCATTAATTGATGAGGCCACTTGATTTTTTATCTTTCTTATCCCAACATATGGTATACCATAGGATAGCTTTTAAGTGCCCTGGGTGTATACTTGCACTCATTCGCCGAAACAGAAGCCCAGTTATATCGCTGTGTATTTCGTTCATGCTGTGTTAATCTAGGTACTTGAATGCACCACGTGGAGGTGACAGTTAAGAATATCATCATAATTGGAAATTCAAACTTTAAAAACATTACTCAAATCTTTAGGACTATTAGGATACAATAAATTATATTAAAAGATAAAGCTCAATGACTCAGTGTTAAACCTTTGGTCTCCGGTCAGTTAATTCTTGGGTTTCAACCTGGGTTTTGGCTTATTTTTAGATTTATGCAACTTAACTATATTATAGTCGTAACATTGGAATATATGAAACTTATTAGTAGTGCTGCTGCTTCTTCACAATTGTAGATAAAATATTGAATTGAAGGTTTTACGAAAGGAAACATCGAATAATGTTTTAAAAATGGATGATTAAGTCAAAAGTAATCCATGTTTTGACTTTTAAAATTGTTTTATATCGTATACATCACAGTCAATGTAAATGGCTTTATTTATATGTGAGAAAAAGTTTGGTATTTGAGTATGACCGTTACGTATTTAAAATTTGGACAGTAAATTGTTTGTAATATAATTTTTTAAATGCATGAACGTATAATTTTGACAATTTAAGAGTTAGCCTAGACGATTTGATGGAAATCAAAATTATTTATTTATTTTTACTAGTCAAGTTTATATGAAGATAGTGAGAAAATGTATATATTTTTACAAATTATGCTAATTTACACCGAATCATAAAACTATCATGTTTGTGACAATTTTTTAATCAAAGTTTTTGTTTCATAATCCGATTTAAAAGTGAATGATTTTATACTTTTTATTTATAGTGCTTATTTATATTGTTACCTTTTTATTGTACACGTGTTTTAATAATACCGTTAATTCATTTTTATACGGTGTATTATCAATGATATTAGTAGAAATTACAATCATTTAATGAATTTCTAATTAGAATTTTTAATCGGATATTTTGGATGAAGTAAAATGATGTTTAAACTATTGTGCTATTGGTTCGTTTTCTCTTTCTCTCTCTCTCTCTCTCTCTCTCTATATATATATATATATATATATATATATATATATATATATATATATATATATATATATATAGTTAACACTGTTAGGTTAACTCATTGTAAAATGATGGTGAAACTTGGGAAGTAGAACTATAGACGTTTCAATTTGGAGTGGCCAGAACTTTTATCACCGATCTACATCCATTTCAATAGGAATCGTGGATATGGGTATTCTAAAATTATTCATAATATATGGTTTATTGTGGTTACCAAATTATGTCAAATAGATTTTCATTCCACTCTACTAATAATTCAATAACTGGGTTGATTTTAAAATATGTATGCTCTGGATTTAATGTGTTAATATTATTATAAAAAGTCTACCTTTTATTGGGTGATTGAATAGAGAAAATAGTCGATAAAAATTGTGTATAATTAACATCATTTTGTGTCAACTTGTATTGATTTAGGTTCAATTCTCAAAGCACGACTGGAACCTTTCAAAGATTATTTGTTGTCCTAATTCGTTTGGGTTGCAAGCAATTTGAAAAATTACTGCAATTGGATGTTTTCAAATAAATTATGTTAAACGTTGTGTAATTAGCCTTCTGTACAGATTAAAATTTTACGTATACATATTTTTTTATTTTAAAAAGTTTTTTGTATGTATGTTTATATTTTATTTGTGTTTGATTTAATTGTATTTTTCTGTAAATATATTTTATTGTTTTTATGCATGTTAACTTGAATTCATTTTTCTTGATAATATATGTTATAATTTAATAGCGTTTTTTGCTGAAATTTTAATTTGTAAATGAGCATGAAGTGTGTATTACAATTTTTGGTATGTTTTGGTATTATTTTGTTGACGTTATATTTTAAGGGGGTGCTAATGATCCTAAGAATTTGATTAATGCTTATGAAGTTTCAATTTCTAATAAAGGTGATATTCCTGACTGCTCCCCACGTGGTGCATTCTGTATTAGGTGCACCCAAACACAGACTAACAGCGGTATAACGGGGTTTCTGTCTTGGCGAATGGGTCCGAGCATACACCCAGGGTATTTAAAAGGTATATCAAGGTATACGTATACTATATATAGCCGTTTGGCTAAGGAGGATAACAGAAAAAATCAGGTGACCTCGTTAATCTTTACGAATAGTGGCGCCGTTTACTATCCAAGAAGCTTCATTATTCTTCTGTTTGTACACATGGAAATAATGAAGAGGTGAATACTTCCAACCACAATAAATTATAAAACAAAAATTTATTTTAAGTTTAATAATAATAATAATGGTTGGCACCAGGATTATTTTTTTATCGGTTCCAACTTCTCATGGCATCTTGGATGATTACCTTCTATCAATTACGATTTGCGAAGGCATTCTGAGCTAGATCTATCTAACGGTTTAGCTTTTGCTTTTGTGATAATCTTCTTACTAAGTCTGTATTTAGAACGAATTTAATTTTGAGCTCTACATCCTCAATTTAGTAGTGCTATTAATTATATAAATAAAAAATAGAATCAATTTTGTGTACATTGATAATCATGTGTAATAAATGTACTGTTACTGAACTATTTTTTGCATTAAATAACACTGAATGAGCTATTCAGTTTGTTAATATAATATTATTACTTGGCACTGGAACAAGAGTGATCACGAATGCTCTGGCTCCAGGTGGAAACTCATCGTTGTACCTCGGCACGTTGAAGCCTCCGATGATTCCTAATCGGGCTCGCTCGGACGTGTCGTTTTTTATCAGTAGGAAGGTCTACGATCATCCCCTTCTTTGTGCCGGGGTGATCTAGCGGTACAGCGTCTGATTTGGATGTGGACGGGTATGGGTTCAAATCTCACCACCGGTACTAAAGTGTGGGTCCACGTTCGGCTTTGCTAAAATGTCCACTGCTGTAAGATGTTTCCCGTAGCAAACATAAGTAAAAAATAAATAATGTAAGTAGTCACTTGGTTTAAAAATGCGGCGTGTTTTGTTCACACTATATTTTCTACCTTACGTGAATTTTGACTATTTTCAGACATTGTTGAATTTGGAATTCTTTTATTTCATATTTTATTTTTTTGCTAGTTTTACTTGAAATGAAATTTCGCATTCACACGAACGATTCGGGTTGCGCGGAATATTTTTCAGGGTGTGCATTTATGTTGTTATTATTGTTAAAAGCAGTTTATTGAGGAACGGGTTTTTTGAGTTTTTAATTTAATTTGAAATAATGTATCTTTTACTAATTAAATATTTCATAATCTTGGATACATTTGATGGGAATTGTTTTAATGGTTTCAACTTTTGTCTTGTTTTGTAGGTATTGTTCAAATGATTAGTGGTTTGACGAAAAATGTTGTTTTACGTTTGAATAAAAATCAAATGTCATTTGTAATTAAAGAACGCGCAATTTATGGCGGTGTATCGGCCTACTGTGAAGTTGAGCATGTAAGGACCGCCCCAGTTTTATTCATAGTTAGTATTTTGAAAATTGTTTATTATATTAATTAAACTTTTGTGTTTGTACAGAATAACTCAACTTTTTTCTACAATCACAGTTTAATTTTAGCAATAGCTTATTGGTTAGGGGTCCGTTCCCTGATTGAAGAGGTTCGACTCGTTTTTTTGGACAACCTTGTTTAGGTTTGAATTATTTGGCAGTATTATAGTTCGATAGTGGCATTAACGTAGCAGCATTTGAGGATACTGGGCAATTAGCATTGATTAGATTTACTATAAATAATAAATTTACAGAGTCAGTTTCAATTTTCCATAGCTCGGTGATTAAGACTTTGGCTTGACACCAGATATGGCGTGGTTTCAAGTTCGTATGTAAAACTGACGATTCTAAACAACGATAAAACAGCTAAACAGTGCTCCTGGTTGATCAAAACAAAATAGACTTATTATTTGGCGAATTTAACATTTCTAATATATCATTCTTGAAAACTTCATAATGAATTGAACAATGATAGTTTTTAATCGTTTATAACACAATTGTCCTAAACTCGTTGCAAATAATAATTTGGAATGGCTAGAGAGATAGACTTGAAACTAGATGCGGACCCTGGTTTGGTAAATGTTGGACGTCATACAATTTTTAATTGGTCGACATTTGAGTAAATTTTATTGGATGTGGGTTTTGTTCTCTGATTGGTACATTTTCTAATTAAGCTGTAATTGGATGTTTTAAGCACTATTTAATGCAAATTTTTTTGCTTTCGCCTCATTTTGCAATGGCGTTTGTTTGTGCACCGGACTGGACTCGATGTACTTATTTTAATTGGAAGGAGGTGAAAAATGTTATCCACGCTTTTAAAATAGATATCAACAGTGAGTTTTATCACTGTGTATCTGAACAAAACCATGGAGAAGATGAAGGTTTTTTATAAATGCACTTTTTATCAGAAGCGAAAATCAGAAAGCACCGGACTTCGTAAGACCAAGTAACGTAATTTTTATGTAATTTCTTGTAGAACTAAAAATTTAAGTTATCTTTTACATTTTACGGTTAAACTTAAGAACGATATATAACCGCACCAAATTTGAAGCACGAACACATGCTCCAGTGAAGAAATTGCATTAGATCCTAACAGGAGAAGGCTATCGAAGGAGGAAGAATTTAAATTTAAAGTATTATTTATGCAAAAATTTCCTATTTCCCAAATTCAAATTCGCTTTGCTAAATGCCCACTTTGGGAAAATGTTTCTCTTAAAACATTTAGGCATTAACGACTAGGCAAGAAATAAATTGTTGCAAAAGGGAAATAGAATTTTTTATAGTGTTTTTATGTAATCTGATTATTTTAACTTCATTACAACTTGTAATGAATTCAATATTGTAAAGTACCTTTAACATAGTAATAATAATATTACGGCAACTTTGAGTTCACTTAATGAACTCCATAATTTGGTCTAGCAACTGGTTTGGACATGGGTTCGAGTTCCGCTACCGTCATTAAATGTGGCACCCCATTTGGATTCGCTAAATATATACTTACTGAAAAATATAAAACATTCAAGCAATAAACCCTAAATAATAAGTATATATATATTACTACAAAATCCTTTTGCTTTAAAAATAAACATGGGACAATAAGGTAAAAGTTGTAGCAAAAAACAACAATAAAGTTTCATAATTCAAAACAAACATGAGACAACAAAATTTTTCCATGTATTCGAACATTTTGCCAAACGTTTTGTTTGATCCTATGAAACATTCATTGCAATAGTTCTTAGCCAAGTTTTCTGTGGTCTACCCCAACCTTTCTTTTACTATTTTCAATCGTCCATTCCAAAACAGTTTTTGCTGGTAGTTCGGGCGGTAAACGTAGAATTTGACCAACTAATTTTCCTTGTCTAATTGTAATGATGTCATGTAATAAAAGAGAGTTAGTTCTTCTCATGATCTCATTATTTGAAATTTGATCGTGTCAGGTAATCTTTAAAATACTTCTAAGACACCGGTGATGAAAAACATCTACCATCTTATCAATCTTGTCCGTTCGCTTCCACGTTTCACTCCTATATATTGCCGTAGGAATGATTATTGATGCGTACAAACGAAGTTTTGTCTTTAGGCGAATGGAAGAGCATGATCATATTGATTTGAGTTTATGGAAGACTGACATTGCCTTTCCAAGTCTGACTTTAACATCAATTTCGGTTTTTCCGTCTTTACCAATGATGCTTCCCAGATATTTCAAAGAATCAACAGTATTAATATTTTATATATATATACACAATATTATAGTCTAATTTATTCCCAAATCGTGTATGCGAGGGCTTGTCTGCCGAACATGATGAAATATTCTTGGAGCTTGCTGTCGATAACCTCTTACACTGCATTCGTTTGAACGCAACCAATTCCACATCCAATTCTGTCAGTCATTCTATGACTTCGCACACAACAACAGCAACAACCAAAAAAGCGTCTGTTTTAAATCGCTTCACGAATACGAGCAATATGGTGCAAACGACGCTAATATCGTGCATGAACTCGTTGCTTGGTTTGAAAATCAAACTGGTTCGACGCAAAACGCCTTGTTTAGCAGTCGAGTTGGAAGAGGTATGGGTAGTTGGAATGTTAATGATCCTGATGATTTGAGTAATGCTTTTAAAGTTTCAATTTGTAATGATAGTGATATTCCCGACTGTTCCTCTTCCATGTGGTTCTATCTGGACTGAGTGCAATTAAACATCTAGACTAAGAAAAGTAGGCACCAAGTGTACAGCGGTGTAGCTGGGCTTCCGCTTTGGCAGGTGGGTGCAAGCATACACCCAAGATACTTGATAGGTGTGTATACCATATGTAGCTCTTGGGCTAAGAGAGATAACCCTAACAAAATATCAGGTGGTCTCGTCAATCTTTGTGAACAGTGGCGCTGGCTATCAGTCAAGAAATTTTGTTATTTTCCTACATGTGTTACGCTAATGGGATTCGATTGTTTAATATGCTGTATATATAGAAATATTGAAGATGTGTCTGTATCATAAATTATCAACGTGATTTGGCACTGACGGATAGGTTTTTTTAGTAAACAAAATCATTATCATTATATGCAACTTATTGAATCGAATTTTACTGTATTTACAGTATTTTGTGTCTAAAATTACACATTTAGAATATAAATACACTTTCGGTTCAAAATAACAATAATCCAACATTATTGACACCTTAGAAGTTATCGCGCACATTTTTCACTACATAGGGTCGGGATGTTTTCAAAAAGACTAGAACAATTTTGTGAATGATTTAGAAAAGCAGAACACTTACTCGATTACGAATTATATTTGAAATTTGATTTAGTGTTTATTAACTTTGAATGATTGGAAATTTTATTGGGGTTATATATATATATATATATATATATATATATATATATATATACGTGTGTGTTAGTCAAGTTATACCGGACGTTCCCGTTCTGTTTGGCATTTTATTCCTGTTCAAGTTATTCCAGTTCGCTTATTGGACGAATTTGCAGAGCCTCCAGATCCAGAGTTTGACGTGAGTTGCTTTTATCAATTACTGTGTCGAGATGACTGAGCTGGTTAAGGCGCCACACTCCTAATCCATAGTGGAAGTGGACGTGGATTTAAATCTCATTCATGACCCGATTTTAACAAGGTTATCAACACTAATCAATGAGACCGGCATCTCTATTATTAATACCTTGTTATTTTGCAGTAATTCTCTAAGTCTGTCAAGAGGAAATTGCTACAGGTCATTTAGTGTTTAATGTTGTTTTGGAATGCTAATGGCGAAGTCTAAATTTCCGATTATTGTGATTTTTCTCATTTTGTCTTTTCATATGATTTGGGTTAACGCAGATTGATGATTGGATGCACAATATCTAATTAACTTATTGATTGATTCATTGTTACGAATTATTTTGCACAATTTGGTCTAGTAATTATTACATTATATGCCTGGATGGTCTAGCTGTACAGTGCTCGATTTGGATCCGTGGTGAGCATGGGTTCGAATTCCATCACTGCCGAATTTTTTTTTGGTTGGTGACGTGGTCACCTCTTCATTATTTCCCATATTTATACGACATGTAGAACGATCGATTTCGATGACTTGACAAGCGTAGAAAAACGTGGAAGAATAACAAAGTTTCTTGGCTGGTAGACGGCATCCTTGTGACGTCGCCACTGTTCGTAAAGATTGACGAGGCCGCCTGATTTTTTGTCAGGGTTATCTCCCTTAGCCCAAGAGCTACATATGGTATACGTATACCTTTAGATACCTTTTAAGTATTCTGGGTGTATGTTCACACCCACCCATCGTAGCGGAAGCCCAGTTATACCGCTGTGCACTCGGACCCTGCTGTTATTAGTCTAGATGCCTAGGGGCACCTAGTCCAGGATGCACCACGTGGAGAACTAACAGTCAGGAATATCACAATTATTGGAAATTGAGACTTTATAGCATTACTCAAGTCCTCAGGATCATTAGCATCCACTACCGAAAGATGCGTTTACTGTCAAACCATTCAAAGTAGTAAATAAATAAATATTTTAAATATGTTAAATAAAAGAAACTATGTTATGTTGGTAATTGGAATTCCTTGAGAAATGTAAATTACAATTACAGGAGATTGAATATAAATTGTATTGTTTAACTTTCTTTCTCGTTTTACCAATCAGTTAAGGGTTTGAAATTTATACGTTTTAGTCATATTTTCAGCATCTTGTAAATAGAAATAAACGTTTTCATTGCTTTAAATGAATACCTTAGCAGTTATACATTACCGGGGTGGTCTAGCGGTACATCGCTCGAATTTGGACCTCGGTGGGCATGGGTTCGAATCCCACTACCGGTCCACTAAAATGCGGTCCCACGTTCGGCTTCGCTAATATGTCCACTGCTAAAAGATGTTTCTTGTAAAACATTCAAAGTAATAAACATAAAATAAAAAAATTATATATATATATATATATTGAAAACAATAATCTACTATGTTGCATAAATTTATAAATAATTTACTAAAATGTTAAGACAAATGAAAATATTTAATTATTTCACTAATGTACTTTACATTTATCTAGTTTACTACATGACTGCATGACTAAATTATCATTAAAATTTTTATTTACATTGCATAGTTGATAGTAACAATAAACATTCTAATCACACAATAATTGTTTAGTCACCTTATTTGTAAATTATGTACGCACAGAAAAAATAATCGTGCGTGTAGAGCTTAAATAAAATTAAATATTTTCTAAAAATGTTGTGTGTGAAACAAAATATATTTTTCGTTATTTGTGAGTGAATTAACATATATATAAATTGTTTCTATAAAAAAATGTATGTACAAAAATATGAATAAGCGAAATAATCTCAAATATTATTCAATAAAAAGAATAAAGACTATTTACATATTTTTAATTTTTACTACAACTACAAATTGAATAACACTTGTGGTATTAGTTGTAATTTTTAATCAAATGTTGAAAGTAGTCAACGTTCAATATTCAACAATTACTTTTGACATTTTAAAGAATTTATTAAATGTTTAACATTTTTTAATTCAAAATAATTAAAATTTAAAATTTTTGATGGTTAGGTCAGTATATTTTTTCCACCTATCAAAACATTACGTCCATTTGTTGATCATGTGAAAAAGTTTGCTAAATTTTTGGTATGTTTACATATTTATGCTATATATATATATATATATATATATATATATATATATATATATATATATATATATATATATATATATATATATATGTATATATATATATATATATACCACCCTCACAACAATTACTACAAAAAAGTGATTATTTAACTCAAACCTCTCTAGCAAATTAAGTTGAAATTACACAATTTTTATAATAATTAGATTATTATTATTTTGTGTGCTTAGTTTCATTAAAAATGAACGACAACTAATTCTTAAAATTGATGTTAAACATACATTCGAATCTCCTCTGATTGTGATGTCATAATAATTATTAAAATAAACATTTAATTATTCTAATCTATATAAATAAAAATAATTAAAAAAATTTCTTTTAATTTTAAAACAAATCTAATAAAGTATTATTTACGTTTAACCTTGAAATTCCGTTTATCCGCTAATTTTACTTTCTGATTGCATTGTTTTTGAAATGGAGAATAGTGATAAAAATGTATTTACCTCATGGAAAATGAATACCGTGTTATTAAAGAATTAAAAAATGAAGGATTTTCAACCAAAAGATTGGCAGATTTATACAGAGTTAACTTTTCAACAATTTATCGGATTATCAACGGTCAAAAACCACGAAATTATGATAATGTTGGAAGAAAACCTGTAACTACTACTGCAGATGATCAAACAATCGTTGTAGAGTTAAAATAATTATTATAAACCTATTTCAGAAACCAAAAGAAATAGTTTAAACAATTTTACTTATTCCACTATAAGAAACAGAGTAATCAAATCTGGTTTAACTCTACAATCACCAAAGATCAAGCCATTCATTACTAAAAAACAAAAGGATGACAGATTAGCTTTTCGTAAACTATGGAGTGAACGACACTTGTGTTATTGGCGTTCCGTATACTTTGCTGATGAAACAGTGATTCGGGACGAACCATTTGGTTATAAAAACAAAGTGGTGTGTAGCTCGAGTTTTCAAAAACATTCACTCCCGGTTGTTAGAAAGAAAGCCCACCCTCGACAAGTAATGTGTTGGTTTGGTATTAAGTATAATCAACCTATCAAATGGAAAATTATATCTGGTACCTTAAATAGTGAAAAATTTGTTTCAGTTGTGAAGGATGTTTTTCATTATGAAATGCAGCACACTTACACGGGGGTTACTACTGTTTTTCAGGACAATGCTCCATTTTATACGTCCAAAAAGGTAACGTCATATTCATCTAAGTTCACTTCATTTGCTTTATATTTACATTTAGATAGTAGAGGGGCTAACATCGAAAAACTATTTTTTACTCAATTACCACCTAACAGCCCGAATATCAATGTTATCGAAAAATGTTTCAGTATGCTAAAGCGCAACATCAATAAGCATACTGAAATTGCGGATTTATGTGAACGTATTCGGTTTGTTGTTCAATATGAGCTGAAACAAGAATATATCAACACTCTCATCGACAGCATTCCAAAAAGCCTGGATCAGGTTGTTCAAAAGAAAGGCGATCACATAGATTATTAAATTTTTTGAACTTTCTGATGTCTTTGATTATTTGGTAACTGAAAAAATTGCATGTAATCCGTATTTTTGTTAATAGTTGTCTTGATAAATTATGTTAATAATTTTACTCCATTTTCGATTTTGCACCAGTTGATATTTTATTCAATTTTTTTACTTACAATATATATGGATATATAATTATAGTTTTTTTCAATTATTATATAGTATTGTATATTTTGTAATTGAAGTGACGTTTCTCTTGTATTCTATGTAGTTGCTAGAGAGGTTTGAGTTAAATCATCACTTTTTTGTAGTAATTGTTGTGAGGGTGGTACATATATATATATATATATATATATATATATATATATGATATTTGCATGTGTGGACTGTCTTAAGCATTTTATTTTAACAATATATTAATTCGAGATAATCAGCGCCAATGGATTGGGTCAATTGAATGTTGGCGTAAATGTGGAGACGTTGGCTTCAGTCAAACTAACGTTCAAGGGCTTGAAGGCCAAAAGTTGGATGCCCACTGAGTCCATGTCAGTCGACAATGAAGATGTCGCTGATATTGAATCATGTCGGCGGCGCTTGAACGATGCAGTTTGCGATAGTCGATTCGTTTCGGCCAGTTTAGATATTCGGCGTTTTGGTCAGTTACTTAGCAGCTTGCGACATAACGTGTCATTTTTTGTTTGCAGTAAGTGCTTCATTTTTGCAAAAAGTGGTCAGTTTTTCATAGGCTAATTAGAAGATTCCGAAGTCAGTAAACTGTCACTTTTTAAAACTTATACAGTTAACGGTTGTATATTCCTCAAATAATTCCTACCCACGGCAAGGGAAAGGATTTTGAATTATGTATAAATTGCTGAGCGAAATGCATCTACGTGTCAGAACATTAGTTTTTAGTATGGTGTATACTATTGGAGAAATAAATTCTATTAATTATGCAATTTACGTAAAATTACAAATTTAAACATCATTAAAAACATTATTGCATTTTTAACAAAAATTCTCATTTCATTTTTTTTGCACAAAATGTATAATTGTTTTAATGATTTTTTTATTAATGGTATTTCTAACTAAATACGTAAACATCGAATTTTTAAATTATTTTAAAAAGATTAGAAAGTTTTCATACGCTTTTGCAATATTTTATTAAACAATTTCTTCTTAACTTACTGTAGGGGAGTAATCGCTCCTTTTTAAAGAAGTTGTTCTGTATGCTTTTTTAGAAAATCTTTAAGGTTAGTGCAATAGTCATCAATTTAATGATAAAGCAGATTCTAGCTTGCATGGAAGAAGTCAATATTTGTATTAAGTGTTTATAGGACTGCGATAAGATATGTACTTACACTTAAAATTGGTGAAAGGGTCATCAATTAGGTTCAAGTTTAATAGCATCTCAAATAATTTACTTCAGTTATTGGGGTTTTCAGAGTTTTTTTAGTTCAACTACCTAGCCATTGTTCCTTGATAATATTTTGGTAGAAATAACCTGAAGGTCATTCCAAATTTTTATATTTTCTAGAAATTTAGATTTTTATTACGTTAAATTGTGAATAAATTATCTCCTTCGTAGAAAGTTTACTTTTAGATTAATTTGGTTGTGTAGTACAACGCAAACAGCTTTTCTAGTCAATTATGTGTCACACTTTAAAGTTGACTGAGAAACTCAGGCGTTATTTGGGTAGAAAGGAAAAATACATGGATTTATATCAGTGAATGGTGACTAAAATGGATTGGCCATGTTTTACGAACATTACCTACTCATTCATTCAGAAGAGCTATAGAGGCCCAATTACCAATTATCCGTATAGTAAAGGGAGATCTAATGGCTAACGAATAAATTAGACGGAGATTATATCATATGAACTCAGTTTTTTTATTTATGCTAATTGGGTGTCCGATTGCTTACCGTTTACTGGATGAAATTAACATTTAAAGTTATCATACTTCAAGTATCGTTTATTATGTGCACGTTGTGAAAGCCTTTTTGGTGATTTGAATTAACCGCTGTGGGGTGCTTATATCTGATGATGGGTTTATATGAACAGATATTTGTTTTCTATATTTTTCTGGAGACACTTCTAAATCAGTTTACATATTATGCTACTGTTTACACATTTTTTGCAACTAAAACCGACGGAGGGTACTCATTAATGGTACCTTACATTAAAAGCTGTTACAGTTGATAGGGTACATACAGGGGCTAAAATGGGAGCTGTCAAAATTAGCACATTGAAATTAATTGACTTTCCTTACATCACTTAAGCATATTAAGCATCTTGTTTTACTAAAATAAGCATTAAACATCACATTAGCAATATCAATATTCAAAACACTAAAAATATTTCCTTTTTACAAATAGCATTATCAAATTTACGCTTAGACCAAAAACCCAGAATTTACACATTTCGTACTTATAATAATGTTGGGATTGTGGTTATTTACGGATGCGAGATTAATTTATAGTAAAAAGAACTTATTATTATTTTAAAGACAAATAATTATTTCGTGTATGAAAGTCATTTTTACATGTTTTACCTTTACAGATATTGTTCATGAACAGTTGGTCCAGTTTGTAATTCTCTATGACAATTGTAAATTAAAATACAATATACCGTCTTCAAATCTTTAATTGTTTAATTCATTTATTAATTTCAGAAATACATTGACACTCATGTTAATGAATGTTTAAAAATTTATTGCTTTTGTATATATTTTAAAATATAATTTAATTCATTTGTTATAATTTTTCGCTTAGAAAACAATGACTAAATTAGTCGAACATTAGTGGAATATGATAAAATAACTTGTTTATATCCTGTCATCAAAGAATTAAAAATAAAGGATTTTCACCTCAATTTAGCGAATTTATAGAGTTAACCTTTCAACAGCTTATCAGATTGTTAATAGTTAAAAACCGCGAACTTATAATAATGTTGGGAGAAAACTTAAAAACTACTACGGATGATCAGAAAATCGCTACAGAATTTAAAAAAGTATACAGTAGGCAACATATTTCATAAATATTTCAAAATGATTTTATTTGTTCAGAATTAGAAACGGCAATAGAATTTGGTTTAACAGATTTCAGAATTTTTTACAAGTTGAGTAAGCCAAAACGTCTTTTAGTAAACAGGTAGTCGTTGAGAAATCGCCCTTAGTGTTCTATGAGAGGTAGAGTCTGCATAGCATCCGATCTCACTTAGGCAACAATTAGGATTTTACAATAAGTCACAAAAAAAATTTTAAAATTTAAACTAAATCAAAGTGAATGATAACGGTTAACAATTATAGAAAACAAGCAAAAATTATAAATGTGCAAAAATAGTAATAAAACAAGTTACGTATTACAATTTACAAACACTGTAATAATCTTTAAAAAACAAGAAAAGGATGAATAAATCTCTAATGGACGTGTAGCGTGTCGTGTGCCTTATCTCGCAAATAACAGATAGTACATACTTTTGGCCACGCTAAAATCTCTATTGCTATAACATTTTTTTAAAACATTCAAGTAGTAAAAATGACATTTTTATTGGTAGTTTTCATCTTTACTGATTCTTATATTTTAAAAATTTACAAAACTCTATTTTTAATAATTGTAATTTTTGACTTAAATTTGCATAAATACATTTTTTTAACATTACTTTATTTAGACATATTATAATAATAGTATATGGTGTTCCTCATATATTTATTCATATGATTGTTGTGGTGTAATTTTCTAAAATTAAATTTTTTTTAAAGTTATAAAAGCTAAAAAAATAATTAAAATTGTAAATTTATTTAAAATAATTTTGGTTTAATGTAAAGATAATGTTTTATTAACATTCCAACATACTTATAAATTATTTAACACAGCTACAGTTGTCGACCTTGGGAAATTATTTTGTTTAACAGCCAAAGTATGCATTATATACATATATGTGATATGTGAATATAGATATAAATAATTTAATTAATTTAATTATATATATTTATAATGTTTTTTAGATTAAAAATGCACATTTATTGTGGTTTTATGATAAATATTATTTAATATTTTTTATATCGTCAACTGTTTTATTATTTTTATTTAAGAGCAATGTAATTATTTATATCTATAATGTTTATGTTGTTGAAAATTATTATTTATTTAAGTGATGAAGGCAACTAATTATTAAAATGTTCTTTACATTTAACTTTTAAATTTATTAATTAATTTATTTTACTTTGGAAAAAATTGATAGTTACACATCGAATGTAGTTAAATTTGGTATTGGTAATAGAAGTATTTATTAAATTGTAAAAATATGAACAAATATTTTTTTAATTATTGAAGATGAAAATTTTCTCAGTCGTTTTTGATGAAATTTTAACTTAAGATGTTTGTTGATGTGTAACAGTGTTACATATTTTTCTATTTTGTAATGGGTGTAGCCTAAGCGCTTTTAACCGGTCAGGATATGTAACATTCTTAAGCGATTCAGGCATTTTGGTAAAATGTCTCTTATCGTCATCATCATCATCATCGGAGAAAAACATCTCCCACCGGTTATTATCACTCAGGGTAGTTCAAAAAACCAAAACCTCTGCAAAAACATTAACTTTTGTAGTGTACTTAAAGAACGATATTTGAGGTGTGCTGACATTAAATGTTAATTACATCCCGAGTTAAACCCCTTCAATGATCTTTGTTGGCTGCATAGGGTAAACAAATGGACGCCCATTTAAATAATTTATTTAGACGAGGGGCTTAGCATAAATAAAAGGACTGAGTTCGCATGCTACAATGACCGTCCAAAATTTCCGTTGGCCGCCTGGTTTTTTTTCTATTCAGGTAATGGATGGACTTCTATAGTCATTATGGCTGGATGAGTGGGCGATCTACGTAAAACATGGTCAATCCATTTTAATCGTTTTTCTTTTACTGTGCTAGAGATACATGGCTAATAAATGTTAAGAGACTTACAAATATCTGGGCATGGCCGAAATATTTTACTAGTTATTAAATAAGTGCTTTTAATAGAGGATAACGAGCGAAACCATATGGATCTTAAACAGCTTTGCTCAAAATGAATAAGATTTTGTGTATCCACTTGGGTGAGAGTCCAAGTTTCGCATTCATAAAGTAGAATGCACCGGTTATTAAATCTAGAAAATGTTTCTACATCTTATCAAGTTTAACAATGTTTGTCCTTAAGATAGATGTTACTTGAATACAGTATTCAAGGTGTATAATTGACCGGGATATTACATGAGGTGCTTTTAAAAAATTTAGTTATTAGAAAGCAGGTCAGAGCTGCTTTACTATGATGAGGTGAAAGATTAAGTGTAGGGTTAAAGGTGACACCTAGATCTTTAACCAAGTTAACATTTGTGATAGGTTGAGAACTTGGAGTTCTAAACTGTCTACCTGAATGTTTCCGAAACGTGAGATGATTGCACTTGGAAACATTTAGTGGGAACGCGTTATCTTCGACCACTTATAATTGCTATTACATATTAATATCCTCTTATAATTGTTCGGAGTTGGTACCCCAGATTTTGACATTGTCAGCAAGGAGCAGAATATCGGATTGAACAGTGGAGGGCAGGTCAGTTATATTATTGATAAACAACAGTGGACCTAAAATCGAACATTAGGGGATTCCTGAGGTAATCTGATTGAGGGAAGGGTGGCTGAAACGCGACCTAATTTATCACTAACATGTCGGTTTTAGAGGAATTTACGTATCTCTTTTAGGAGTGGAGGACTTATCCCATTGTTATAATTAAATTTTGTGCACATTTTACTGAGTAAATTTATTTTGGTGCCTTTATATAATTTGTTATTAGATATTATTAATTTTTTATGTTAAAAGGAACTAGCATTTTAAAAATATGTAACTCAGTTTTATGGTTTATGTTTATATAAGTTTTGTTTCGCGATATAATTAAGTATTTATTATTTGGTTTGTGTAGAAAAGCAGGTTACGCAAACATTGATTATGCATTATGTTTTGAAGATATACTAAATACGAAGCCAGAATAATATTAATTTTAAACGTGTTAATTCTTGGTTAGTTCTAATTAGCACTTGTAATTTTTGAAGTTTAATGTCTATTTTTGTAATGTAGGATTTTTTCGTTTACATAATATAATTTGTTGTCTAAAGTTACTCGAATTTTTAAGAGTCACATTATAGCTACAAATGATAAATTGATATTCATTTAATTGGAATTTTCTTTGTTGTTTTTAAATAAACGATGATATATCGTTATATTGGTTAGAGATACGTTTTAGTTTTAGAAAATTTTGTAGTTAAAGCATGTGTTTTATTGAGTATATTGTTTAATGTTGACTATTTAATAAGTTGATGGCTAATTCAACTACAATTACTTTTAATTTGTGCTTGTATATTGCAAATTTATCTTATTTTTATCTTTTATTTTTAATTTTTACTACTTTTAAGATGTTTTTGTTGCTATATTACTATTTTTTTATTAAAGTAGTGATAAAAAGTGTTTAATGTCATGATTAAATATACTTGATTAGTTAAAAGCGTTTTCTTGAACAAGACATTGATTTTTAAAATTTTGATTTATACAAGTTTTTATACATTAAAATAAAATGTTATATATATATATATATATATATATATAACCGATTGTTTAGAATATGGTTAAAAATGTATTGTTTATGCGAATATGGTTAAATATATATATATATATATATATATATATATATATAACCGATTGTTTAGAATATGGTTAAAAATGTATTGTTTATGCGATACTGTTTATTTTCTATTTTTTTAAAATAAAACGTAATTAAAATTTTTATTTTTATTCTTTGTAGGTTATGATATATCTGTGAATTGAATGTAATACCTTCTCCAATTAGTTCAAATTTTGAATCTCATTTATAATGTACGTAGTTTAATGCACATGGACGTTTTTTAATATTTTAAAATATACTGTTTTTTGAAGATTTTGATGTTTATATTTAATTTGAGTGGAATTTAAAAATGAACATTTTATCCCAGTGTTATTGCACTTATGAAATTCCTTATCGAGGAGTATCCATGATTAATCCTTCTGGTCATTTATCTATGGCTTTAAGAAATGTGGGAGAAAATCAAACATTTGGTGATAATTTAAATTCTATTTTTAAGCAAGGATCATTTCAAATTATTGAGAATCAATTAAATTTAAATGGTGTTTTGGGTATGTCGGACTGGGAATTGATATTTGTACCCTGTGTCAATCGGGATTACGTAGATGAAAATGACTTGGTGCAAACAAGGTAATTATTTTTTAAATAGGCATTTTACATTTTTATCTACTGAGTTATAGAACGTGATCACTAACAATTTATTAAATAATATGTTTTAACTATAATATATTTTTATGTTTTGGTGTTTGCGTACTAAGTAATTTTCAAAGATATTCCAAAGTAGTTATATTATTGTGCGACTATGTTTTGTGATATGGAACGGTGAAGGTTAATTGCATACAGACATTTTATACACAAGTTTATTTACGTTTTAATCTAATTATTGATTTTAATTGAAGTAAAAAATGTAATTGTGCACTTTCGCAAATATATTTTCAATATAGATTAATAGGCACTAACTCATGTATTGAAATGCCAAATTTACTAGTTGATTTTTTGTCATATGATTGGTGAATAGTATTTGAATCTTATTTAGAAGATTCTTTGCACACATAAAATGTTCAGATTGTGTGCTATGCAATTTATATTGCATATATTTAAATAACACGAATTTATATTGATTTTTAATGTAACCGCTCTGTATTACTGATTGTACAAGTTTTATGTTCATAGGTTAATGAATTTCATTTTTCTACACATAACACAACATGACTTAATTTGGTGGCAGAGCCATCTTTTGATTAATTTCAAGTTTAAACAGATTTTTGAATTCCTATACAAAAAGGTTGTCGGATGCCAGTTGAACTTGGGTGGAGGAATAAATGAAGTTTCTTGGCTAGAGGACCACTTCCTTGCGACGACGTCAGTGTTCACAGGAATTGACGAGGTGATCTTTTATAGGGTTGACGGATTCACAAGCCTAACCGGTTACATATGATAAATAGTTATTTTAAGCATCTTGGGTGTATGCTAACAGCCATTCACTGAACGGGAATCCAGTGAAAGTGCAAAGATAAAAAAATGTTATAAGTGAAAATAACGTCTTTATGCACTACCAAAATATTTAATTATTGTAGCTACAGAAAAATTAATAACTATATTTAGAACATAATTATAAAAGAAATTATTTGATTAGGAATTTAAATGAATCAACAATATTTTTGTTTTAAAATAAATGCTCACATAGACAAATATAAATTATTATTATGCATTTAATTAATCAGTTATTGATTTAATTTAAAACTATATTAATCAATTTTTAATTGTGTGTGGTTGATGACGCAGTTACGATTGATTTTGATGGCTTGATAAGTGTCACAGAATAACGAATTTTTTTGGCTGGTAGACGGCATCCTTGTGACCTCTTCACTATTTACAATGATTGACGAGGTGGCTTGAATTTTCGTTCGGGTTATCTCTCTTAACCGATCCAACATGTATGGTCTACGTATACCCATTTATACCGCTGTGCACTTGGTCCCTTCTGTTCTTAGTCTAGATGCATATGAGCACTTAGTCCAGGATACACCACGTGGAGGAGAAACAGTTAGGAATATTACCATTGTAAATTGAGACTTTATAAGCATTGCTCAAATCCTCAGGATCATTAACATCCCACGAACAAGTTATCAAAAAATTTTTAATTTTATTGTATAAGAAAATGCATAAAAATTTCTAATTTGGTTTTAAAGTAAATATTGGTTTAGCCACACACAAATATTGGGGTAGTTTGATTTTTTTCAACAGTATGGAAGTCGTGTTTTATATTATATCATGTTGTGATTAATACAAAACTAGATATTCAAAAAATGCTTAAATTTGTTAATATTAATTTCTTTAAATATGGTTTTTGTTTCAAAACAAACAAAGTAACGATTTGTTTTAATATAATGACCATTTACTGTAATTTTTGTAGATGATACCATTTTTTCATATTCATTGGTGTATGTAGGCTCACTTATGGACATAATAAACTGTTGCACTTATAAAATCAATCGTTGAATTTTTATAAAATGGCCATATTCTATCCAGTTTTTTCGATATTTTTAGTAGACAAGGGAACTTTGGCTAGATCAGGTTGCCATAAAATTGATTGTTTTTGAAAAAGATTTTTTTTATGACTTTACGTTGAATTGATTGTTCTCATTGTTGAACACGTCTTAGTTTTAGCTAGTTTGTCACAGTGGGAGGTTTGCCAAGTTTAAGATTGACTTCGAACCTAATAATCCGATACTATACAATGTTGGTTGGAATTTATTTTTTTGAGTCTACTTACACGGTCATTAGTTGGACCGAAAATAAAGGTAGAGGTATTTTATTTATCGTATTTACTACCCTTTTATCAATAATACTTTTATACACCAAACTGACATATTAACCTACAGTTTGTGCATATTTTATAATTAAAAACAACTTATAAAGGCTTTTACTGGTAATCGGTAAAATTTATTAACACTTTAGTACAAGAGTGGATGATTGCTACAAAGCGGGACGTATATTAAATGGACTATTTAACTATAATTAATTGGACAATTTTAATAGCTTAGAAAATTAAAAAAAATCAAATGAAACCAACGAACAATTATTTGTTTATCTTAAGCAGAACTGGATTATAATCTCCTACTTGTAATAGTAAAATGTTTTTTGTTTAAAGGAATGTCACTTTTGCATCAATATGATAAAAATGTTTATTTTGATTCAAAGAATTTTAACAACTTTGTATTAATTTGGCAAAACATTTAAATTAACTTTCATTATTGTCTATTTTTTCATATATTGATTGGTTTTTGCTATTGATATATTTTATTGAAAAATTACATTATGGAATGCCTGTGTATGATTAATCTTAATAACGAGTATTAATGTCATAAGCAAGTTTCATTATTATTATTATTATTTGCATAGATTATTTAATAAATGTACGCTTAGAATATAAAATGAAAAATAAATGGAATTGTATTGTATTTTCTAAAGTTTATTTTATTTATTGATGGGTTTTCAAGAATTAGAATAAGAATGAAAGCATCACGTTACTTTTCCTAATGTATCGTATTCTTTGCAATTGTGTTTCAAGAACATATATTAGAATATATTAGAATACATTATGTGTTTTGTGTAAGCGGGTTTTAAAAACTAATTTATAAACAATTTAATAATAATAATAATATTAATATTAATAATAATAATAATCAATACTATATATATATATATATATATTGTGTTTGGTAATGTGGTCACCTTTTCATTATTTTTCTATACTTAAAGAGCATATTAGACGATCGATTCCAACTACTTGATAAATATAGCAAATGTTTGAAAATAATGACGTTTTTGGCTGATAGACGGCATCTTTTTGGCGACGCCACTGTTATAAAAGATTGATTAAACCGCCTGATTTGTTGTCGGGGTTATCTCCCTACCTCAAGGGCTACATTTAGTATACATACGGTTTGAGATAACTTTTAAGTACCGGTGAAACCACCAAGGTGGAAACCCAGTTATAATACTGTACATTCGGTTTTTGCTGTGTTAGTTTAGGTACTTAGATGTAGCTGATTCAGGATGCGCTATGCTGAGCTTACATTCAAGAGTCTCATAATTATTGGAAATTGACCGTTAATGAGCATTACTCAAATTCTTATGATAATTAGTATTCCTATATATATATATATATATATATATATATATATATATATATATATATATATATATATATGTTTGGCCAATGTAGACACTTATTGTTACGTACTCTTAGTCGAACGGAGCCAAACATTTTGCGCAAATGGATTTCCGGTATGCCTGGATCTGTATTATTGGCCAAAATCGACTATATATTGTTGGAAGACAAACACAGCCATTTATTCAAATACAATCCCATCACCGCTTTGTGGGTTCCCACGTCAGACGGCTTGAAGTCGAAACAATTTTCCAATCCGCCATTTCCAAGTTCGAGTCGAAAATTCAAACATTTTATAAAACGCTTGATATTGTTTACTACCGATTTCGAAGTGTACAGTTTTCAATTTTGTTATCCTCGTGAAGACTTGCTTATGCTTGCCAGTCCTTTATTTGACCATTCCATTGTAAATGTGGAAAAATTCAAATTGTCCAATAAGGGATTGTTGAAAAAGAATCTCGGACATTTTATTAAGAATTTTATTTTTCAATTATGCTCACGAATCTCATTCGTTCGTCAATCTCCTGCTTACATTTTGGCCGAAGATTATATAGTCAAAATAAAAACGAATATGACGTACGATCATGTTTTAGAATCAGCGCCGTCAAATAAGTTTAAATCTATTGATATTTTCAATAGAGCCAATTTGACGATGAATTGTTCAAATGAGAATTATGAAGTGAGCATAATTCATTAATTGTCATTTTATCGTTTTGGCCCATTCATGTTAGTAATTTCTACTTTCAAATAAAGATCATATTGAAATAATTATATTTTATGTATAAAGTTTTGATTGTAAGTTGCAAGGCAATTTATTGATTGATTTATCCTTTTGACGTGCAATTAAGCGGTATATTTATATAATGTTTAAAAAGGACAAATAATTTTTACTTGGCAAATAATGGAACGGTTGGATGTGAATAACATTTTAGTAAATAAACAGATGCCATCTAATTGGATGCCTATATTTAGATGTTGACTACAAGACATTTTTCGGCATCATTATGAGTGTTACCAAGCTGCTTTACTGACCGCTCTGCGTGAAATAAGATATCTAAAAATTGTGGCTTTAAAAAGCATTTGTATTTTATTGATCGATAGCAATCAAAATGTTTACAAAACCAAAATCTAATGTATTGGGTTCCCTTTATAATTCCAAATAAAAATATGAGAAGACGTAAACTGGAGATGAATTCATTTCGTATATTCTCGTCAGTCACAAACAAAATATTAGACGTATATATATATATATATATATATATATATATATATATACAATATATATATATATATATATATATGTACAAAAACTGGGGTACAGATGACATTTAAGCTAGTACAACTCACATGCATACACAAACACAAACATTACGATCAAGCGAAGTTCAATGTGGTGACGAATCTATGTTGATAACTGCTCAAGCATATAATATGTTAAAAACAATTGAATCTATTTACAGTCACACATTAAAACCCACGTGTACACAAAAACAATTTGTAACTTTATTAAATTTAGCTTGAATTTAACATAGGTATGGCTTTTGTTGTGTGTATATACCTATGTAGTTATTAATGTTATATGTTTGTGATTGAAGAGAAATGAATTCATCTCACGTTTCATGTCTTCTATTATTTTTATTCAGAAAACCAAAATCGTTTCTATATTTGCAATAATCGGCGGGACAAATTTTTATCTATTTATTTATTTAAAAAAATATTATGTTTATTGCTTTGAATGTTTTACAAGAAACGCATCTTTCAGCAGTGGACATTTTAGTGAAGCCGAACGTGGGCCCACATTTTAGTGTCGGTGGTGGGATTCGAACCCATGCCCACTGAGGTTTAAATCGAGAGCTGTACCGCTAAATATTAATGTTACGACATGACATTTTGTTTACTTACTAAAGTTGGCTATTATTAGGCTCTTGATTTAAGTTGGATGCTAAATGATCTTGATGATTTGAGTAATACTTATATAAAGTTTCCAATTCCAATGATGGTGACATTCCAGACTGTTGCTTCTCCACGTGGTGCATCCTGGACTAGATATCTGTAGACACCCTGATTGATAACAGTCGGGACTGAATGCACAGCGGTATAACTGGGCTATCAGTGAATGGGTACTAGCATACACCCAAGATGCTTAAAAGGTATCTCAAGGTATCCACTTACCATATGTAATCGGTTTGACTTGTGGATCTGTCAAACGGCATCAAGCCCCAATTACCTTGAAAACGATTACTTCGTAAATTCTTGTGAACACTGGGGATGCTATGCAAACTTGGAACTAATGAAGAGGTAACTGTGCTACTAACTTTTGTTGTTGATTCAAGTTTAGCTTGTTAAGGCAAAAAATAAACGTTTTCACACAAAATGTGTACAACTTCCAAACTAATTACTGTTAAAAACGTAGTTATTAAACTAAAACATAACTTAAAAAAGTACTCAGTTTAATCATGATATATATACAATATTATATAATAAATAAAATACAATGACAATTTTATTAATATCTATTGTTAATTAAAAATTTTTTTTATAGAAGTTGAACTTGTTCAAAATTAAAAATTGGATGAAATTATTAATATAAAATATTAATAATTTTACCTAAATATGAAAATGAAAACCTGAACATACGGAATATTTTCAGTTATCAAATGATTGATTGAATAATAAGAACAAAATGTTTAATTATTAATGTGATTGCCTTTCTTTTTAACCACTTGATCAAGGCGGTTTGGAATGCTGTCGATGAGATTGTTGATATATTCTTGTTTCATCTCATATTGAACAACAAACTGAATACGATCACACAAATCCTCAATTTCAGTATGCTTATTGATGTTGCGCTTTAGCATACTGAAAAAATTTTCAATAACATCTATATTTGGACTGTTAGGTGGTAATTGAATAAAAGATTTTTTTTCGATTTTAGCCCTTCTGATGTCTAAATGTAAATATAAAACAAATAAAGTAAATCTAGATCAATATGACATTATCTTTTTTGACGTATGGCATGGAGCATTGTCCATTAGTAAGTATTAGTGAGCATTAGTAAGACCGGTGTGACTGTGCATTTCATCATGAAAAACTTCCTTCATTATTGAATCAAAATTTTTACTATCTAAGGTACTGGATATAATTTTCCATTTGATAGGTTTATTATACTTAATACCAAACCAACACATCACTTGTCAAGGGTGGGTTTTCTTTCTAACTACCGGAAGTAACTGTTTTTGAAAATTAAGTCCGCATAGTACCGAAATGGTTCAATCCGAATCATTGTTTCATCAGCAAAATATACAGAGCGCCAATAAGACAATCTTCGTTCAATCCACTTGTTACAGAACATAAATCCACATTCTTTTTGTTTTTTGTTAATAAATGGTTTAACTATTGGTGATTCGCGTATTAAACCAAATTCTTTTGCACGGCTTCTTACTGTCGAATAACTAAATTCATGTAAAATATGTTTTACAGTATTCGAAATAGGCTTGTTGTAACTTTTTTTAATTCCATTAAACTTTTTCGATCATCGGTTTTGTTTTTCTTTTTCTTCCAACATTATCATAGTTTCTTGGTTTTTGTCCATTTAAAACACGATAATTTGTTGTAAGACTTACTCTATACAATTCCGCTAATTGTTTATGCAAAAAGCCATAGTTTTTTAATTTTTTTATAACATGCTCATTGTCATTAATATTCTAGTCTTTTCTATCGTTGATATTCATTTTACAGAACGAAATTAATCGAATTCTCAAGGTCAATTATAATAAAAATTAAATCTTTTTCAGATTACCAAAAATTTATTTAACAAATGTTTATAAACATATTTTCAAATAATTAACTTTTAATTAGCTTTAGGATGTAACAATTAGATCAAAGTTGAATGCATAAATTTTAGCTATTAACCGTTTTTTTAAATGAAATTAAGCACACACATTAATAATAGACCAATTGAAAAAAATTATGCACATTCAACTTATTATTCAAGTTTATGTGCATTGTTTTTAAAATATGCTATTTTAGCCGACTCAGCATTTAAAAATAAACATTTCTAAGTAAATATAAATATTTTACATTATTTTAAATTCTTAATATTTATTTTTACCAAAAGATAATTAGAGATAACAAATTAATTCAGATTAAATTAATTTTTGAATTATTACACTAAATTTTTCAATAGGTGTAGTTTACTACAATTTGTGTAGGTTTCGATAACTTTGTTTTTTGTAAACTATTTTTTCAACTGCGATTCGTATATTGTTTTATAAAACACTTGAATACTTCAGTTGACTTTGTCGTCAGTTATAATTATTTAGTTCGTTACATTAAAGGTCGATTTTGACCAGCAATTTGCAATATGTCAGCATGACACGTTCATTGAGGGTAAAACATGAACCAATCATGACTTTAGTCTGGTTACTATTTTTAAAATAGTACAATAAGCATGATTCTAAATGATTACTTTTCGTTTAGCGAGGCTGTATAGAAATCTATCTTTAAGAATCTAATCAACTAATTCATTCCTTATTTCTGTATTTATTAGGCCAATAGGCTCCGTTGGTTTGGTAAGTGTGACAAAATTTATTGATTGGTAGACGTCATTCTTCTGACAGTGTCACTAACCAAAGATGTGTTTGAGCATCCACACTTTCAATTTTGTAGTTGATGCCATATATTTGAGGTCTGTATAACTCATGATGGTCGCAAAATAGTGGATCTTCAATATGCAGATGATGTGTGGTTCTTATGGTAGAAACGGAAGAAGATCTACAAAATGCGATTCCACTTGCTCGAAGAAATACGGTTTATATCTTAGTACTAAAAAACAGTGGTTTTAGCGAATGTCCCCTTTACTAATCCAATCACTGTTAATGGCAGCCTACTTCCGGTGGTTGACGAATTTACGTATCTGGGCTTGGCCATAGATAACAAAGGATCCAGTTCTTTAGAGATTTGGTGTCGTATTCGCGTTTAAGTAGACATGAAACAAAAGTAATATTTCTATTAAAACCAAGATCAGAATATATAAGAGTTTGGTGCATTCTATTTAATTTTATACTTGCGAAACTTGGACTCTTACCAACCAAAGTGGATATACAAAAGATGGTTTATTTTGAGCAAAGTTGTTTCGCTCATTATTGAACGCAACCGTTCGATAACTAATAAAATATTTCAATCATTTCTAGATATTTGTAAGACACTTAACATTTATTGGTTGTCTCTCTGACACAATAAGAGAAAGACGATTAAAATAGATTGGTCATCTTTTACGTAGATCGCCCACTCATCCGTCGATAATAACCGAAGGAAGGTGTTTATCCCAGATGATGATGGCTGCATTACCGTTTGCAAAGATTGACGAGGTCGTGTGATTTTCTTTCACGGTTATCTCCCCTAGCCCAACGGCTATATATGGCATATGTGTACCTTGAGATACCCTGAGTTTATGCTTGCGCTTATCCGCTAAAGCTCAAGCCAAGTTTTATCGTTATATATTCGATTTGTACTGCATTAGTCTACGTACTTAGATGTAACTAGGCTAGGATGCGTCACATGGAGATGACAGTCAGTAATGCCAGAATTATTGGACACTGAGACTTGTAAAACATTACTCAAATACTTAGGATCATTAACATCTTATTTATAAGAATTGAAATATGAACAAGTTATTTATATTTTTAGACCACAACTTGATCTTATAATGATGTCACAAAGTATTACTTTCAAATACGAACATTTTCAAAGTGAATTAAAATCGCAAAGCAGTTGTTTGAGGATTGTTTATTGACATAAATGAATTAAGTATTTTACTTAATTTTTATGTGTTATAAAATTATATATTACTGTGTAGTTGTGTATAATTCAATATTATATATTTATTCATTTATCGAATTATTTTTGTTAAAGCCAATTAATTTGAATCCTGTTATGCCAATAGAACGATTGAATGATCTGTGGTTTGAATCTATCGATGACTGTAAATTTGTCAACAATTTGAATTTTTCATTTTGTCGCACGTATCCTCTAGTTGTTCCTTCGGTGCCATTTCATAGCAGTGTACGTAAGATGATTTCGTTTTATTGGCACACAATTCCTATTCTATTGTAGTCATTTTGTTAAAAGGTTATTTTTAATTATGTAGTTTTCTTGTCGGTCAACAATTGAGAAACAATTGCATGAATTAATGTGAGACAGAATTGTGTTGGTTTGCTGGCCAGAACATCTACAATTCGCATATACATTGGTCGTTGATTTTGTATAGGTTTGGATAATCTGGTAGTATTGTATTACGAAAAAGATGTCTAAAGCAATATACAGCTCGTACTAAATCTAAAGCTTCTGAAAAGCTCGGAGAATTTATCTGCACTTGTGAGCCAAAACTAATCGATAATCATGTCTGCTATATTTATTGGGAGTATCCAGAATAAAAAAAAATTGAGGTTCTAACAAATCTATGACAATAGAATTGATTACATCTTACCGCCCACGCATTTGTTTGAACAATTTCGTACATGCTACACCATAATGTAACTTTGCTTTACGATGACTCTTCAATGTTTTGTAATTTTGTATTTTTTTCTAACCACCGGTTTGCCTTATTGATTGAATTCATATTCACTATTTTGCATATGATTTTCTATATCTCATTTTGTTCCTATTATTTGTTGTTGTAATTCATGTTTTCTTTGACTAATGGTAATAATGCATGTATTTCTAGTGAGCTATTAAAACTCAATGTAAATAGTAAGGATAATGCTAACTGCGCCAATGCAAATTAAAACTAACTTACAATATGTTCTACAATCTAAACCGATTTTAATGTATTTAGGTCAGAATCAACTGTTTGTTGACCAACTTTACAACTATGATTATGTATGCACACTTTTGTAATTTTGATGAATGGCATTAAATTTAACTTAGATTTTGGCCATTGATAAGATTGATTAAACATTTGAAGTATGCTAAGTATTTTGCTGATTCATGAGAAATTCCAAAATTGATGCAGTAATTAGTGACGGAATGGTTTAGGGTACTAAATGTATGAGTTTTTGTTGGATTTTTTAAATTCTTTACTTGTTGAAAAATGTTTCGAATAAAACATCCAAGTATAAAAAACTAAATAAAAAAGTTAATTGTACATTGAAAAAAGTTATTGTACATTAAGTCTACGGTCAGTTCATATAAAATATAATGGTAGTAACCGAACTATGTTGATAAACGTGAATTAAAAACACAACTCAGACATGAAACAAAATATCGCAATTTTTTAAATAATCAGTTTCTTTGTAAAGAATTAATAATCTTGTGTAATGAAGAATTTAGATAAACAACTGTTTAATACAACCTTATTACTTTTTTATAGCTTGACAGTTTTCGCAAAAAATTTGACGGATTTCGTTTTCCCGTTGTCTCATTTTGTTATTTGTCCGACCGAGCAACGAAAAAAACAACGCCACCCAAACACAATTTGACCAATTCGCCTGTGTTTGCTACCAACACGAAAATGACCACCAACCGACTTGTCAAGGTACATCGCAGTTGTCGCAATATCCAACTGCCAACCGTCGCCAACAGTGTTGTCGGGTCGAATCAATCGCCAAATATGAAAATTTGGATTATGCGTTCGGGACAAATTGCCCAACATTCGGATGCAACGTTGGACGAATTGTTCGGCTACGACGCCAATTCGAACGACAGCTGCGCGCGTTTCATTCACATCGCACTGCAGTACAGTTCGGCCGACGTGTTGTCGACCAAATTTCACGTCACTTCCAACGACCAACACGCACTGTCCATGTCGGCTACCGACATCCTCGACGGCCTGTTACCACCCAGCTGTTCGTCGGTCAAGTCCAACTACACTTGGTCAATTCCGACGTTGGCCCAAATCGACAAGAGTTGGTCGAAATTGAAAAATCTTTTGCACTTGTCCCAAATACACATACCCAAAATTAAACTGTCGCTTCCCGATTCGGTTGTTGCCGACGATTCGCTTGGTTCCATTCGTACCGACAAGATCGGCCATGTCACGACGTCGAGTAGTGACGACGAAATGGACGATTTGTGTTCGATCGATGAGGCAGTTGGCGTCGATTATCTAATCAAAAAGTCACAGTTGGGTAGGAAAGCGTCCAGTGCTTCGGTTGTTACCAAAGCGTCGTCCAAGTTGCGCACAAATAGATCAAAATGGGACAGATTTGTCAACGTCTTTCGCCGACGTTCGTCGCTTAGCAACAATTCGTTGGCGATGAGTTATTACAATTCGTTTTTGACACACAATCAGCACAAATTGAAATTGGTTGCTTCTCAGCGCAATTTCCATCGTTCCGTTTGGTTTGCGCATTTTCTAAATACAAAATGGCTGGATTTGGTGCAATTTGCAATAAATCAGGCCATGAATTTGGTTTACTTAATTGGTGATGCTGATGCTGGATCTATTTTCAAACGATGCGAAACGTACCTACTCATTAGCGGCCCCGATTCCGGCCGAATATGGCAACCCATTTTGCTCAGTCTGACTCAGGCAAGTTGCTTTTGCACAAAGATTGTGTGTTTGTGCTAATCAATGTCGTTTTATTGTCAATATTTTGTGTGTTGCACGATAGATGTTTTAATTTTTCAAATTCAATATGTATTGTGTATTTCGCACATGCAGAAATTGCTTATGAATGTTTTACATATTTCAGCAGTGGACATTTTAGAGAAACCGAACGTGGGCCCTCATTTGGTGGGCCGGTGGTGGAATTCGAACCCCCATGCCCACCGAGGTCCAAATTCGAGCGCTGTACTGCTAGACCCGGGGTTGAGGTGTTAAGTATTATTATTATTATTATTATTGCTGAAGAGTAAGTGGAATTTTGTACTACCTGATATGTAGATCTATTCTTTATTTTTTTCTAATTGTTCTAAATAAGTTGATTGGCTACCAACATCCGTAATATTTTTAGATATTAAGGGCGGGGGATTTCTATTTTACGGATTGAAAAAAAAATAATTTAGAATAAGATGTAGTTGTACATTATACTCCCAAACTATGGCAAAACGTATCGTCTATTCGAAACGAAAATCAGATAAAGGAAAGTTTTTTTTGTTTCGCCACTTTGTGTAATTGTGATGTGAATATTTTCAATTGAGTTTGTCGAATAACAGGGATTCACAAATATATGTAATGATTTTGGATACACAATATACAAATAATATTGTTATTACTTCTTCGAATCGTATATGTTAATAGCACTTGTCTGAATCCTCTAAGTATAAAGCTTTAATATATGAAGTTTCACTAAATGTACGGTAGTGGAGGATAAACTTTTGACAGTCATAAATTTATTTCAAAAATATACAAAATACGAATTTTGCAATTTTATACGTCTTCAATATTTTCAGGTAATACTCTTACCTGAAAGACGCACACTAGAAGGATTTGAAAATCTTATTGAACGCGAGTGGGTACGCTTGGGGTATCCCTTTACACCTGATCCCACAGATTGGTCTGATGATCCTATTACGGAAGAATACGAGCATGGCGTCATATTTACTTTGTTTTTGGATTGTGTTCATCAGTTGTTAATCGAATATCCCACCGACTTCGAATTTACCCAGGTTAATTGCACTAATTTAATCGTTTCATTTATTTGATTGGTGACGTAGTTGCCTCTTCATTATTTCTACATTTGTACGGCATATTGAACGATTAATGTCGATGGCTTAATAAATGCAACAAGAATAACGAAGTTTTTTGGATAATAGGCCGCATGCTTGTAACGGCGCCACTGTTCGCAAAAATTGACGAATCCGCCTGATTTTGTCAGAGTGATCTCCCTTAATCCAAGGACTACATACAGCATACATATGCGTTAAGATACCTTTTAAGTACCCTGAGTCTATAATTGCACCTACCCACTGGAGCGGAAGCCGGGTTATTCTACTTTGCACTCGATAACTACTGTATTCGTCTGGGTGATTGGATGACTCTTGTTCAGGATGTATCACGTGGAAGAAACTGAAACTTTATAGGCATTACTCAAATTATTAACATTCTCAATTTAATCATATTTGTAAATATATTAAATTAAAAATGTGTATTAATGATTTATTTTACTTATATTTTTGCCAAAAATCAAGTGTTTATCTTCACTTTAATTAGGAGTCTTAAAATGTACTGTTGAGTATTCGATTTATTGCCCAAGTTCTTATGTAAATTTTTCAACCTATTGCTACGTTTCAAACTTCACTCTTTCTAGCCAATTCATTTTTTATTGTTTTAAAGGACTATCTCGTTTTGCTGATGGACTGTGCTTTGAGTCGTGGAGGTGGCCTCCCTCCATTCGCCATTGAATTTTGTGGTTCTTGTGAAGCTGCCCGATCGATTAGTGATAAAGGAAAAACATCGAAACAACTACTAAACAAATCAAAATTGTTCGAAAAAAAAGGCGTATGGCGTTCGTTTCGCAATTGGCCAAATGTTCTAACTCCAGCTGGTCTGGAATTGTTGCCTAATTGGTTGTATTGGTGGAAATTTAGTAAAAATCCTTTAGAGGTAAACAAAATATAATTTATCACTTTATGCCGAATGTCAAATGTATAACTTTGACTTATTAAAAAATAGTCTAAATTTTTGTCATTTAAATTAGCAATGTTAATATTCGCATGTACAACATGATGAACTATTTAAAAAAATCTTCCATTATGTTCACAATTCATCTAGTATCCATCAAAATCCAGATGTACAATTACATCAAACGCAGCAAGTGAATTGGATTCGTCTGCTGTATTGCATCCGTTTGGCTATTATAGCTTCAAGCAAATTGCTCATTTTCACTATCCGCACATTTGGACGTACGTTTTGCTTCGGTGGAATCGGTCGACACGACAAACCAACGGCGGCGGCTATGCTTTCGACTCCGCATATTATCGCAAAACGCTCAAACCAAAACCGGTGAAATACGACGATAGCTACCATGTCGTCAATAGTGAGGCGAACGAAGACGTGACTTTGGAACCACGCACTAGTTCGAGTCCGTATACGGGATGGCTATCAGACGAAGCCGTGTGGAATGCGCTCAACACGGATGATAAATCGTTTTCAGATTGTGCAGCTGTTGTAGAATGTAATATCATTTATGAGCACCTGTTTAAAGTAGCAGATTTTTGGGATTATCACGTTGATAACTAAACTGTTGCGTTGCTGTTTGCATGGGTAGACGCGAGCCGTCGGCTATTTACACTATTCCAAGTGATACGCTTCATTCCTTTCCATGATTTAAACTAATTTAAAGACTTTATAGCTCCTGTATAAAACCTGATATTTTGTGATTTGTAGACAGTAATCTCAGATTTTTTATGGATATTTGTTTTAACCGAAAACGTAGTATTGATTTATCTTAATTGTACCATAATTTAATCCTCAATGTCTTTCGACTTTTCTATTTACTTTTTTAAAAATAAATGTTTTGTTCATTTCAGTAGTCATTGTGTTCTCATATTGTATTGTGGTATTTATTGAGTAGAAATGATCAGTCTGTTGAATTTGCAACAAAACCCTATTACTGGAATATAATCAACTCTAGTAAGAAAATATACATCGGATAAAAAACCAAACTTTCTTATTACAAGGTTAAGACAACCCCTTATTTGAGCAGAAGAAATATTGACAGTCTAGTAACCACTACCAAAAGCTTTCACCAGTAGGTTTTATCACTTTGAGATAATTAAATAAGGCTGTAGGCCGACTAAATACATACTTTGAACGACAACGCAACTGCAATGTAGATTCTTATCATTCATTCATTTTGGTTAGTGACGTGGTCACCTCTTCATTATTTCCCATATTTATACATGTAGAACGATCGATTTTGATGACTTGACAAGCGTAGACAAACGTGAAAGAATAACAAAGTTTGTTGGCTGGTAGACGGCATCCTTGTGACGTCGCCACTGGTCGCAAAGATTGACGAGGCCGCCTATTTTTTCGTCAGGGTTATCTCCTTTAGCCCAAAGGCTACATATGATATACGTATACATTTAGATACCTTTTAAGTATCCTGGGTGTATGTTCGCACCCACCCGCCGTAGCGGAAGCCCAGTTATACCGCTGTGCACTCGGACCCTGCTGTTATTAGTCTATATGCCTAGGGGCACCTAGTCCAGGATGCACCACGTGGAGGACTAACAGTCAGGAATATCACCATCATTGGAAATTGAGACTTTATAAGCATTACTCAAATCCTCAGGATCATTAGCATCCCATAGATTCTTATGTTTGTCCTAGTTAAATAATTTCTTTAAACTTTTATATAATCACTAAAAAATTGCAAGCCAGTATATGCAGCTATTTCATCGTTAAATCGCCACGAAGATGATAATTATGAGGATACTGATAAGGCTTATAATTTTTTTATGCCCAACGCACAGCGGAGTAATTGAACTACCTTGAAGGATGGAAGCGAACAGGTAATTAAAAGGTATCTATAGGTACACATATACACGTAGGCATTGGATTCAGACAGCAATCTATAAAATGGCGCTGTCAAGGTTATTGTTTAGAAAGATATCTTCGCTTTGTGGAAATAAGATAAACTTCTACAATTAAAAATGTAGAAAATTTGTTAGATTTAACAATGTAATTATTATCAATAAATTATTGAATGCTACATCATTTGTTTAAACAAGATTCTGCTCTATTTACATATTTCAATGGTCTACCAGTTTATTTTTTATAATTCCAATAAATCTTTTCCAACGCATTAAACATGGTCAGGCCAAATAAAAGGATGTACTAATTTCTATGAACTAGAAAGCCATGTAATTATTAATCTACAGTCTATAACAAATAAAAGTCGAACATGTATCTGATAACGCGTCACTGTACTACTAATATAAAAATCTACAATTCGGAAATAAGTTTGTATTGTGGTTAGATTAGGTTAATGGACTGTCGTGAATAAGTTCAAGCACCTCATGCATTATCTCAGAGCACATTGTAATAAGCTTAATAATGGAACATTCGGTTCTATGAAACTCCAAACTAATCACAATGTACAATTTAAAAGACCTGTTTAAACAACCATTCATCTAATTTCCTCTAAGTCCAAAAATGTACAGCTCTTAGTAAATACATTCTGAAGTTTGAATGAAAGCCATCCACTCTAAATAGTAAAGACAAGCATTAAATGAAATTAAAAACCTGATCCAATACATTACATCACAAAATAAACCTAATTTTCTAAAACGATGCTCCATAATCCTGATACTGAAGTAAAGCCATAATTCAATTAGTCTAAAACGTCTTATTTAAATTTCTTGCATTAAAATGATAACTACATACTAAGTGATTTGTGAACCGCGAAATCAAAACACGTAATGAAACACAAAATTTTATAACAGGTTTTTACACGTTTAATTTAAAAATAGCCACGACCTCGGTCATTATAAAAATTATTAAATCCTACAGGAGACCTAAAACAAAAAAAAAGAAATAAGTATATTTAAATAATAAAAACTAGATAAACATTTTTTCAACCCAAATCAATAACTTACGAAATAAACTGATGCAAATTGTAAGATTTCAATTATGGCGGCTGTCTGTAGTCACGACAGAAGGTCGGCGGCTCACAGATGCCAAAAATATCCAGACATGTTTATGATGGTTGTTACCAATGAAAAATATGTAAGTGAGGATACAGATATTGTGACGAGAAGATAACTAACAAAGCTAGTGATAAATCACCACCTATTCATTTTCTCCAAAAACTGCATAAACGTCTACTAAATAGTAGATTTAGCAGTTCAACCTTCCGTATAATTAGCAAAAACTTTGAAACGATAGGAGTCGAGATGCGTGCATTAATTACCTCGACCTTCTTCGGCCGTTAAACCGATCGCGTGAGTTAGGTCCATAACCCATTTGAGGCCTATTGCAATCATAAGCATAATGTCCACGTTCTCCACACTGATAGCAACGGTCAGATTCATCAAAACGTCTTCGTTGGCGATCATTGAACGTCCCACGACGAGGACCTCCATTTCGAACATCGCTTCTAATCCAAGGCTTTTGACGAGATTTACCACTGCTAATTTCCACTCGTACACGAACACCGCAAATAACCCTGTTAAGCAGTAACAATTTAGAAATTACTTACGTTCCATCCAATTCTTTCACAGCGTCACTAGCATCCACAGGATCTTCAAATTCAACAAAAGCAAAACCAGGAGGATTTCTTGCAATCCATACATTTCGTAATCTTCCAAATTCTCTAAATATTCTCTCTAATTCCTTTTCAGATGCTCCGCCCGATAAATCACCAACATACACAGTGGTGGCCGTGCCTCTCGGTATGGTAACCATTGTTCGCAATAAAACGAAAATGTGTTCTTTCAAGGTTATAAACGCTAATTAAGAAAATACAAACAAACTATATTGTTAAAAACTACTTTTTTAATTAAAAATTATTAAACAAACAAAAAAATTAAAACAATATATTTTTTAATTATATATATATATATATATGCAACAAGTTTAATTAAGTTTATGCCATAACAACACCTTGTTTTAATTACATAAACCATTAATTTTTTTAACAACAAACATTATGAAATAATTTTATTTTAAAATTTTTTTATATTAAATACATATTTTATTTGTAAAATTTTAATAAATTAAAAAATGAAAAAGCACTCTTATACCAGCTTAAAGTATGATTACATTATTATTACATTATTATTACTTTTGCATAAAAAAATAAGCATGGAGCAATAAGATAACAATTACAAAAATAATAACAACAACAAAATTGCGTAATTTAAAAAGAACATGAGACAACAAAATGTTTTCATGTATTTAAACATTCTGCCAAACGTTTTGCTTGATCCCATGAAACATTCATTTCAATTAAATCTTCCCGAATGGTTCTTAGTCAAGTTTTCTGTGGTCTTCCAACCTTTTTTTACTATTTACAATTGTTTATTTTAAAACCGTTCCTGCTGGTTTTTCGGGCGGAAAACATACAATTTCACCAAGAAATTTTCTTCGTCTAATTGTAATAATGTCATGGAATGAACGACAGTCGGTTCATCTCACAATCTCATTATTTGAAATGTGATTGTGCCAGGTAATCTTTAAAATAATTCTAAAACACCAGCGATAAAAAGCATCTACCATTTTATCAATCTTGTCCGTACGTTTCCACGTTTCACTCCCATATATTGCCATAGGAATGATTATTGATGCACACAAACGAAGTTTTGTCTTCAGGTGAATGGAAGAGCATGACCATATTGATTTGAGTTTATGGAAGACTGACATTGCCTTTCCAAGTCTGACTTTAACATCAATTTCGGTTTTTCCGTCTTTACCAATAATGCTTCCCACATATGTAAAGGAATCAACAGTATCAATATTTTGTCCATTAATTTGATGGGTAAATAATCGTTTGACTTGGTGCTTAACACTTTTGTTTTTGAACAATTAATCTGTAAGCAATACGAGAACTGATATCACTGAGACTTGTAGTCATATTTTGCATCATTTCTGGAGTTTCACTGAGTAGACCAATATCATTTGCAAAATCCAAATCTGTTATTCTGCCTTGATTCCATTTGATACCATAAGACAAATTATTTATGGATCGCGTCATAATGAAATCAATTACCAGAAGAAACAAAAACGGTAATAAAATACATACTTGACGTACTCCCGTGACAATTTCGAACATAGTAGTATGACCACTTTTTGTTCGAACACAGCAACTTAAATTTTGGTATAGCGAACGCATAATATTCACATATTTCAACGGTATTCTGTAAAACTTAACGATTCTCAGTGAAACCTGTCAAAGGATTCCTCTCTTAAACGATTTAAAATTACTTTGTAAAACACCTTACCAGAAACAGACAATAGCGTTTTTCCGCGCCAATTATTACAATTGGTCAGACTTCTTTTTTTGGGAAGAGCAACAATTACTCCTTACCATCAATCATTTGGAACTTATTTATTATGCCATATAACATTAAATAAATAAGCAAGCTCAGGTGCTACAACGTCACCTCCATGTTTGAGCATCTTTGCCGTTATCTCGTCAAGTCAACCTGCCTTATTGTTTTTCAACTTTTTAATTGCATAAATCACTTCAGTTACAAAAATATCATTAGTACATATTATTTCTTTGTAGAGCGACATCTTCTACTTAGCACATTTGCTGCACAGTTTGTAATTGTTTTATGAAACAATTTTTATTAATTATCAGACTTTTCTACCCTTTTCAGATTTTGAAGTGAATTTTTTTAAGGAATTGTAAAATTGATTTGAGATATTTGACTGCTCAAGTTTCTCACATGAAAATGGATGTAATTTTTTAGTGGTTTCTATTGTCTTTAATATTAAACAAAATTTTCCAACAAGATTGTAATCAGAACCAACATCTGCACCGCGATATGCACGTACATGTTGCAATGAAGATCGCTATTTTGTGCTAATACAAATATAGTCAATCTCGTTTGTTGTTTTTCCGTCTGGAGAAACCCACGTCGTCTTGTGTATATTTTTGTGAGCGAAAAAAATGTTGCCAACATTTATTCCACACTGGCTGTTTAGCATTAACAACATATAACCATTATCATTTATGCTATCAGCATAGCTATGTAGTCCAACATTGAAATCGCATTAAAATTACCAATCAAAATTTTGATGTTTTTTTTTGGCACATTATCTAACAAACTTTGTAAGTAATCATAAAAAATATCTTTTTGGTTTTCCTCAGTAGCCTCAGTAGGAACATAGACTTGCACAATTGTTACTTTTGCAAATCTGGTGTTGAATCTAGCTGAAATAATACGGTCGCTTACAGGTTTCTATCAAATTATAGCTTTAACAGTATTTTTAGTCAACATAATACCAACTCCATTAATATGATGTTCTTTATGTCCAGAATATAAAATTGATGTATCTTTATTCTTGAAATGGCCTCGGCATTTCCATCGCATTTCATTAATACCCAAAATATCTAAGTTGTACTATTTCATTTTTTGAAGAACCTGTTCTAACTGTCCAGTACGAAAAAGTGTGCGCACATTTCATGTTGCAACACTAATTAAGGTTTTAGCATTAAAGATTCTGCAAATCAAAAATTGAGCTTCTTTTTGGTTTTCACTCAACCCTGTCATTTGTGTAACTTTGTCATCCAAATACTTGCAATTACTTCTTCGCTGTTGTTTGCCAAAATGGCGTTCTCTTGTTGTTTCTGTAGCAGTATAAATTTTTTACAAAAGCCAGGATGCTAACTTTGCGCTCAAACCCTCCTTCTTTATCCAGGCTTGAGACTGGCTAGATTGAATCATTTCTGATCCAAACTAGGAGTAGTTTGTTTATAGTATACAAACATTTATTTGACTACAACTATTTGATAATTTTTATTAATAATGTACAAGTTACGTGTTACATGTTGGTTTACAAGTGGTGTAAAAACAATATTTTTGATCCTTGGTTTAACTCCTTAATACCCATCAGTTTAAGCACTCTTTTCGTTTTCTTTAATGAATCGCGTAAAGGAAACCCTTTTAAAATTTCAAAATTTAGAGTCCAGTCCCGTATGAGTTTTTACCATTTTTCCTATCGGGTTATTTTTGCTTGAAATAGATTACCTGTACACGTTGTCTCGGCCTCATCCCTCAAGACCTTCAAATTGGATTATAATTAATATTATTTGCACAATTTTACTTAATGTTTTATTTTTATTTTTCTAGTTTATTTTATTTTTAATTTATTTTTATCTATAATACCTGACATTTTTAAACCGAGGATTAAAAGGAATTTTTTTCTTATTTAACTCATGTAAACCTGAAACCTGTAGGTTGTACTGAAAAAATTATGTGAAACTGAGGAGGACACAAAAATCATAAGAAGTCTTAAATAACATAATGTAAGCAGGTTAATTATTATACATTTTAATAAATAAACAATTTAAAATTATTTGCATAATTACTGTATAATTAATTGGTATAGCATTAGTATATTAGTATAATACTTTAATAGAACAAAATTTTCAAAGTTAGAAAACATATTTTTATGTTTCTAAAAATTAATAACGGTGTTATACAAAAACGTGTATTAAATTTTATTTTTTAAATGTATATTAATAATTTTTACAATCTGATAATGTGATTACATATATTTTTATTGTGTTATTGTAGATAAATCCCGACGACAGTTCCCATAACCGCAGAAGATGTTTGAATAACGTTATAGTTTTGTTTGAGTGAACTAGTAATAAGAATGTTTAGCAAATATTTGCTTTTTTCTTTTGTACAAGTTCCGTTAAAATATACACGTGGTTTTCCGTCTTTGTGTTCTTTCATTTCTTGATTCATGAAAGCCTATATTATTACTGACTAATTGATAGTTACCTCATTTTAGATTAGTCAGACTTAGGTATCCTTGAAATAACAAACTACTAGATATTGGAAAGCATTTTAAAACCCAACTAATATTTAAACAAAAATCCAGTCAAGTGGTCATTAATTACTTTCCCAACCTACGAGAAAACGTATTTAATCGAAAAAAACATTACAATAATATTTCTAAAGTCTTTACATGTAGAAAGATATTTATATTTGTGGATGACATTAAAATCACTTACAAATATAATGCTACACAACTCAATATTACAACATACAAGTGACATTATTTAATTTCTAGTAATAAAACAAAAACCATTAAATTGAAATAAACATAAATAAATAGTTTTATAATTTTCTTGCTTTACATTTTCCACAACAAATTAATATGCGTAATCAACAAATTAAATCAATTCCTATGATCAAAGTTTTAGAAATCCTTTACTGCAAAGGCTTACGAACAAGTGTTCCATATTAGTTGTAAATGCAAAATATTAGTAAGACAAGCAAACAATATATTTGTTGTTTAAAAAACCAAACTAGCCATTTTTAAGTATGTAATTTAGCTAAAGATAGATTATTGATGTTTTCCTTATAATTTTTCTTCAAAAGATTTAATAAAAAGTCACAATATTCAAAAATGCCTTACAGAAATAATTACTACCTATTCATTAAATATAAATTACAAAAACGTCAGATATTCAATTTTGATTTTTTGTGGCTTATACAGATAAAAATAAACCTAATGTTATTCTAAACTTTCATTTTTAATAACTTTTAAAACTAGTTCACACAATTAGATACAATCAAATTATTTCATAAAAAGTATTTTTTAATAAAATATTTTGAAGTATGGAATAATTTACTAAACCATATGGAAAAATACAAAATATTATAAGCGCTATGTCGTCAGTCTTTAATGTAATTGTGTTGATAATTTCTATCAATATCAAGAATAAGGCTTTGAATTAAGATGAGTTTCTTACTGTTTTTAATTCTAATTTAAGCTATTAGTAAAAGAGTTTCACCAAACAATTAACTGCAAAATAGTACATTGTAGTATGAACACGTTTGGTCCCTAATAAAATTGTATGGAGTTTTATGTAATAAACAGTTTATTTGTTTATTTTAAATTTAATAAATTTGTTAAAACTTATGTTTAGAAACAAATTGCGTACATTGAAAGTAGAGTAAATATAAATATTAAATTTAGCAATAGTTTTTAAATTTTTTGTGGCGATATAATCTGTTTTGTTTTCAAACGTGTTTATTATGCCATCATTAAAAATATTAAGAAAAGTATAACTTATTTAAAATTTTACATCTGTTTTGTATATTAATAACGTATTTAAAATTTAAAAAATAATAACTACTTTTTTAAATTTACGAAAAAATATTAAAAAAATTTATTTACAATACATACTTTAATAATAAATTAAAAAATTATATGTAACATTATTTACAAGTAGGTTCGAAAATGTACACATTTTGTTGTTTGTTAAAGTGACAATAAACTTGGTGATAAATTATTGTTATAAGCAGTAATAATGGTTATAACAATGATTAATTAACAAAGTTTTTACACATAACTCTGTGTTTATAATTTAAACATATAAAGAGTAAATATTTTAGCAAATAGCCTATTAAAATAGCTAAATAATGAACCACATTTCGTGGCAACAATAAAACCTGAAGGTCTTTTGAATCTAAAGCTCTAGCAGCTAGTATGACTGTCAAAAATGTACACTAAGTGAGGTAGGTTTTTTGTGCGTTATTCTCTTATATTTAGCTTATAAGTAATCATATTTTAACTCCACCTTAGCCAGAAAAAGGTTAAAGCCTACGAATGTCAACATGGCTTTTGTAAAACATATTGCTATAAAAACAACAAAAAAAAACCATTTTATTAAACTAAAGTGAAAAGTAAAAACATGATTCCAATAACGAGGTTTGGTGGAATTTGAATAGAATTTTAGTCGTCAATTTGTACAGTCTTGAAAGTCAAACCTTTAATTTCCAATCACATGTGTTTTATAGCAAAATGGTTTTCAAATATTTAATTATATTTTCCTCTTTATTTACCTTAAATCATCTATCTTATAGTGTTTAAAGTGCTAGACGCAAAACATGGGTTTGCGCCCAATGACCAGCACCAAGTACAGACCTCCAGTTGACTTTGTTAAATGTTCACTCGGTAAAAATGTTTTTTAAAAACATTACAAGACTGTACAAATTACATAAAAATTATATAAAATAAATGTTTGAAATATAATCAACTATTAATGTATTTAAATATTAGCTCATTTTACATTTTTTTTAAATTGCATTTTATTAATGACTCATTTATATGATTATCTACCAAAACAAATTTAAATTAGAACACGTCCTGTGTACTATAAAAGGAGATAAAGTTTTTTGGATGACCGATTGACCTGAAAATGGGTATGTATTATACAAAGTTTTATTTAAAATTATTAGAACTATTTACTTAAGCTTCTTTATTATACAACAATTAAAAATGTTTTACAATACTATTTTAGTAAGTATGCAAAGATTGTATAATGGTTAACATTTATACATGCTTATTATCGACCGTTTATTCAAAACATTTAGTTTTAAATTTTATTTACTAGCATATAATTATCTACGGAATTATACAAACAACTTAACATATTTGTTTAAATTAGTATGTTTTTTAATTTAAAAAGTAAAATTACAGATTAAAAACTGCTATATTTATTTAGTTAAACAAACAATTATAAATTATAAATGCTAATATTGACTCAGAAATGTTAATAATTAGTTGATTGAATTTTAAAAATAAATTTTGATAATTTGGATTTACAAAGTTGAACAGAAATGACCTATGTAGGGCAAGACTTTTAATTTATTAATTATTTAAATAAATGTTACAATATCTTAACGTAATAAAAAACAAAGTATATTGTCTATTTTTAGGGTTATTTCTAAGTTAGTTAAAAAATAAAATGTTTTGTTTCTATTTTATTTACAATATAACTTATTTTTTAATTTAAAAATATAAAAGTATTTAAATGTAATTTATTGTTTAATAATAGTTTATATTATAAATAATTATTTAGTTTTAATGTTGCACTAGTAAAAATAACCAAATTAAAATTATTATAATTTTAAATTTATATTAATAAATATATAATATATAATTACGTATATTAATTAAAAATTAATTAATTAATTTCTATTATTGCAATTCATTAATGGAATCTTAATAAACTATAAATTAATAGCAAAAAGCAACTAGGCATTTGTTTAATAAATAAATACAATTCTGAAATTAAATTACCCGTGAGAAAAGTTATTGTGTATCTAGTTTAAGTTATGCATTTTAAATCATTAAAATAATTATATCTCAGATTTCAAAAATGTATATTTTAAAAACAAATGATTATGATTTACTATTTTGTAATGACCAAAGTATATGCAAAGAATTAAAATAAAAAACGAATGATTGAAAATAAATTACTCTTCTGACTGTTTATTTTAGTAGTTCACCAAATTTTTAAAATAAATATTTATTATGAAGAGCCAAATATTTGTAATTAACAGAAAAATTATGAGTAAATATATGTGTATAACACTAAATATCAAATTTGCAATAACTACAATTTATACAATAAAAGTAAATGCGATTAAATTAAAGATTATAAATAATATTTTTATGTAAATTTTATATGACTGTTAGTGATCATGTTTGGATGATATCGTCTGCGTCGATTTCTATTTGTCTTATGCACGCACGATCCTTTCCAACACTAAAATTATATATATATATATATATATATATATATATATATATATATATATATATATATTAGTTTATAATTTTCTTTTTTTTTATATATTGAGTAATTACAAAATAATTATCTCTGTATTTTGGTAAACAAATATTTTAAAAATATGTAATTATATTAAACATATGATAAAACAAAATAAACAAATATTGTTTTATAATTATGTTGGATGCAAAGAAACAATATTTTTGGTAAAAAGGTTTTGTTGTGTTATATATAAGTATGTTGCATTTAAATTATATATTTAAAAGTTTTATCTATAATATTAAAATTTATTTTTGGTTAAAATAACTAACAAATTAAAATACGTATTTGCAGAATTGAAAAATAAGTACATAAAGCAACAAGTTTTTTTAAAAATTATAAAAACAGTATAAATTGTAAAATGCTATATATAACCAAATGTGACTAATTTCAAAATTTTTTATATTAAATTATTTTTAAAGTAGTACAATCATTAACTATTCAAAAATATAGCGTAAATTTATATGTATTTATGTAAGCACTTATTTTGTTTTAAAAATTGTTATTTAAAAAAAATTAATATAGTTTTTAATAATTATTTTTATAAATAAATTAAATATTTTGTTAACTGAAAATAATTAAAGTTGAGGTATCGCATTACTAGCGTGTATATGTATCGACGTCATACAATTTTAAAAAAAATGTATCGCACAATGTGTGAAAAATGTATTTTAAAAATACAAAATAATTCATTTTCAAAACAAAAGTTACATTTAAAAAAATGAGATCTAATCAGATTCATTGCCTACTATATATATATATATATATATATATATATATATATATATATATATATATATATATATTACAGTATATATATATATACAGAGTTTTTAGTATATCTTTTAACACGTGACAAAAAAACAGTTTTTTTCGATACATGCAATGTTTGTCGTGATTTGAAAGAATGGGTCATCATTAAATATTTTTTCCCAATTGTAATTTCATCTGAACATATGCATTGAAAAGGCCACGAATAAGTTAAAATCATTTTTTCATCGTACGGATGAATATCAGAATCAAATGTCTTTAAAACATGAAATCGAAACAGCGGTTGAAATCGATTGGATTTTCCGAACCACCACAATGTACCAGAAATTCGGATTATCGCAGCTTTGACAAAACAAACACAATTGCAAAATTATAGAAAAGTACCACATTATAATAATATTTGTGTAAACTGACAAAAATAATAATATTTAAATAAAGAAATAATTATTTTGTTTAAAATTATAGTGATGTAATCACTTTACATATTTTATTTAATTTTTATATAAAATTTAATTATAACTAACGTTAATCCTTTATTTAAATACTATTTATTAAACAGCCCCAATTATTTAATTATAATTAATTAAAATGTAAGTTATTGTAGAATCTGTTCTGTGCTAAAAATATAGTTACCCTCAATTAAAACAAAAATAAGACTTACTGACAGTAGCTTGTTTGCCAATTGCATATTTTGTTGATGTAAATTTAAATTCAAATTATTAGCAAGCATTTAACGATAATTACACAAGTGCAGACATTGATTATAAAATAAACCTACCTACTGTAAAGTTGGCTTTGATCCATTGGGACCTAGTTAGCGCATGTGGAAACATCGTATCGCATATTTCATTCATGTCTGCTGGACAACCGAAGTTCACTAAATAATTTGAAATATAAGTCACTTTATTAAAACATTTTGTTATATATATATATATATATATATATATATATATATATATAAAAACTTTTTTGATTTAAAAATAAGCATGGGACAATATGACAACAATTACAGCAAAACAACAACAACAAAATCTCGTTGGCATTGAAGATTTTGCAAATCGAAAATTGAGCTTCCTTTCGGCTTTCACTCAACTCTGTCAACTGTGTAATTTGTCATCCAGTTACATGCGATCACTTCTTTGCAGTTGTTTGCCGGAATGGCGTCCTCTTATTGTTTCCGTAGCAGTATGAATATTTTACAGAGGTTAGGTTGCTAACCTTCCGCTTAAACCCTTCTCCTTTATCCAGCCTTGGGACTGGCTAAATTAAATCATTTTTGATCCAAACTAGGCGGAGTTATATATATATATATATTTGTTGCGCTCTACTTCTTCTTTGACAGCTTTTCCATCATTTATGAGGGGTTGGTTTTTTCTATTTGCTTTTGTTAACACCAACACTCATCGTCAGTCATTTTACTTTTATATATTTAACTCCACACAATATAACCATCTTTCCTTTGATTAAAGTCGGGTTTTTTACTTCCTACTTCTATTGCCAAAATGTGCTTTGTCATATAGTTTTCTTTTCATCGTAGAATGTAACTGTAACACCTTAATATGTTTTCTTAAATCTTCCTATAAAGATCAATAGTTTTCGACTTTTTTCTGATAACATCATGTTTTATTTTATCTAATTTCAAAAACTATCAAAGCATCTTATTACGTTGTGCATGAAGTTTTTTAATGAATAGTTAAAAACTTTGTTAGTTCATTGAATGTTTTTATTACATCAAATTGTTGTTAAAAAAAGCAATTTTTATTTAATATTATGTTTAGACTTGGTTGTAAACCCTGATAGCCTATAATTTCGTAAACACAATTTTCAGTTTGCGTTCATTGGGTCATTTGGCGTTAATAAAATTTTATATCTAATGTTCCATTTGGTAATAAAAATAGTTCAATATAATTTATTTTTATTGTGGGTGCAACCTTTGAAACAATTAACCGAACAAGATTATTATTACAAACAAAAACATCAGAAAATGTGTAAACAAGACATAAACTGTCTTGTGATGATTTGATTTGGAAATATAAAGGTAACCCAATGTTTAAGAACTTACAATTGTTTATTATTATAAATGTTCGTAAACAAATAAATTAATAATAAAACAATGCCATAAATTAATTAAAAAAAATAGAGATTAAAAAATGGTTTTGTAAAAATATTAGCAATATATATATATATATATTATACATACACATACATAAACAAAACTCCAATTAGTTTGGATCAGAAATAATTCAATCTAGCCAGTCCCAAGCCTGGATAAAGAAGGAGGGTTTAAGCACAAGGATAGCAACCTGACCTTTGTAAAACATTTATACTACTACGGAAACAATAAAAGGACGCCATTTCGGCAAACAATTGCAAAGAGGTGATTGTACGTATCTGGATGATAGAGCTACACAGATGACAGGGTTGAGCGAAAGCCGAAAGAAAGCTCAATCTTCAATTTGCAGAATCTTTAATGCTTGTTGTTGTTGTTTTGCTGTAATTGTTGTCTTATTGCCCCATGCTTATTTTTAAAGCAAAAGGGTTTTGTATAATATATAATAATAATAATATAATACATACACAATAGTATATTTTATTCGTTGAATGTTTAAAGAGAAACGTTTTGTAGCAAGCATTGTGTGTTAGTAATAAAATTCAAAATTATTTTACACGATTTGGGTCTAGTGTCTTTACTACCTTTACTTTATTTAACAAATAAATATCCTAAAATACCTATGTATTCATTTCATTTTATTTTGGTTGGTGACGTGGTCACCTTTTCATTATTTCCCATATTTATACATGTAGAACGATCGATTTCGATGGCTTGACAAGCGTAGACAAACGTGAAAGAATAACAAAGTTTCTTAGTTGGTAGACGTCATCCTTGTGACGTTGCCACTGTTCGCAAAGATTGACGAGGCCGCTTGATTTTTTGTAAGGGTTATCTCCCTTAGCCCATGGGCTACATATGGTATGTGTATTCCTTTGGACACCTTTTAAATATCCTGGGTGTATGTTCGCACTTACCCGCCGTAGCAGAAGCCCAGTTATACCGCAGTGTACTCGGACCCTGCTGTTATTAGTCTAGATGTCTAGGGGCACCTAGTCCAGGATGCACCACGTGGAGGACGAACAGTCAGGAATATCACCATCATTGAAAATTGAGACTTTATAAGCATTACTCAAATCCTCAGGATCATTAGCATCCCACCTATGTAGGAGGCAATACAAAAAACGAACTATTTTGTAATAAAAACGTTTTTAAATGTATGTCGATTTTTAAATTTATTTTGATAGAAATATGTATATTTTTGTTTAAACGCAATTTTATTCCAACAATTTATTGCAGCACAACATTCTATTTTAGTAATATATCCACTGGTCAAACTAGATATAATACTAATTATTAATTTGGATATAATAATTACACTAAATTAATATAATTATAACATTTTGCAAATACACACAATAAACGTCATTTACATAAATAATTTATATCACATTTTCTAACAAAATAAAATTTTTTTAACCTTTTTTGTAAATATTTAAATAAACACAATTATAATTACAAGAAAAATCATAAATATTGATTTTTATCAATATGTTAGCTAAATATTTTTGTGATACAAAATAATATTTATTCATTCAACTTTGTTTGCAATTTTTAAACGAATTAAACATTTAATGATATCAAACTAATTATCGTATATAACATTTTGACCACCGTGCTTACTGAACAAAAAGTAATTAGTGTAAAATAAAAATGTTGAACAAATATGATTTGCATCAAGTGTGAATTATTAATTAACAAAATGCAATAAAAATAGAAATTGAAAAAAAAGTTTTTGTTTTGCAAAATATCGCACAAATGCAGACCAAGTAAAAATAAATAACCATTTAAAAATGTTTTTTTCTAATCTATAATCGTTTTTAAACTCTCTCTCTCTCTCTCTCTCTCTCTCTCTATATATATATATATATATATATATATATATATATATATATATATATAATTCTTACGTGTACAATTAAACATACATTTTTGTCTACAACATTTTCTATATTTTTATCAAAACACTCTATTGACATGTGTTTTTCCTTAAATAGAAATCGGTAAATATTATTTTTATTCCATTTATTCCTCTCTAATTAGTAGAAAATTTTAGTTAGTGCACTATAGCAAGTTGATTATAAATTGATACATTAATATGCTAATTGCAAATAAAATGTGCTATTTAAAATAAAGCCCCACCACCCCCCTTTTGTTTGTTAACACGTGCACCATTTAAATGTACCTACTTTGTAATTTATTGCGAAAGTTGGGATTTTGCAATTGGTGCATATTTGTCAAATGATCCGACCATTTGTCACAACCGCCAGGTGGCAGAAGCAAACAATCTTGTTCGGTGAGCATGTATCGATTGGCGTTTGGAGTATGCTGCGTTTGGCCAACTGGAGAAAAGTGCAATTTGCTTTGTTCAAATGTATCAAAATTGTTGTAATAATTATTGGGCTGGTTGTTGTGTTGTGAATAATAATGGGCCATATTGTGTTGCTTATTGGGCATTCGTCTCATCAATGTTCGTTTGAAGTTGTTAAACCGACTGGCTTGTCGAAGAGATCGACGCAGAGTCCATTCGGCCGACCGAGTGTAGTGTGAAGGATGAAATGACGTTGATGGGGAATAAAGACTAAATTTGTTGTTAGGATAAAATATGGGATGTTGTTGCTGCTGCTGATGATGATGACGTTGATTATAATGATACGGTCCAATCAATTGATTGGGATAACGAGCAAATCTTCGGCCATTGCGAGTCATTGAATGCGATGAATGAAAGGGAAATGACTGATCTTTGTCGATTATTGGAACATTGGATTTATAGGGTTTGTAAAAATTGTTTTTGTTTATATTCCACATCCATTTTTGTTGAGATTGTGTCGATGAGGCGCTTGGGGTAAGCAAAGAACAACCAATGGGCAATGATGACATTTTATGAAAGTTTGTTTGAGTGCATATTGCCAGCATAGCGAAACAAGATGATTGACATGGTATGTCATGAATCTGTCACATTAAATAAAACGTATAGATATATATATGTGTGTGTGTGTTATTTTTACAACTTTAAATGTTTTACAAGAAACATCTTTCAACAGTGGATATTTTAGCGAAGTCAAACGTGGGCCAGCATTTGACGTCGGTGGTGCGAACCAAACCCATGTCTATCCCGGCATATATATATATATATATATATATATATATATATATATATTAAAATATTGTTATTACATTTTTTCGTTTGACCATAAACATTAACGTTTTATAATCAAAGTACAATTTAACAGACAAATTACTTTTTTTAATAACATTGCCATTAAAAACGTACACATTGGCTGCATTTAGTTTATAAATTTTGTTATTATTTTAATTCTCTCATTTGCACAATTACTAAAAAATGTGTATGTATGTAATTATATTAAATATTAAACGTATAGAGTAGTAAATGAAGATTTCAGTTTTTGTGGTGTAAGCAAATGCAAGTTAAATTTACATTTAATAAAATATTGTCCAAGTTAAACATTTAAACAAAGAAGTAAAATAGACCTTTCTGTTTATTTAATGACTTTTTATTGGGTCGTTACCGTTTAAATGTTTTACGCAACATATGTTTAGGCAAGTGGACATAATAGGCCACTAAACCATCCCAGAAAATTAACAATTAATTAATAAATTAACCCATATTAGTCAAGTTGCCTGTTGTAATACAACACAAAAATACTATTTTATTTTCAAGCATTTTTAAAATTATTATTTAATAAATAAATAATAAATATTAATTGATTAATAATTAATAGATTCAAATCGTTGGATTGACAATTAAAAAGGAATAATTAATCTATTAATCTAATATTAGTAAAACTGACTGATAAAATAGAATATAAGATGCTATCATATTTTCAACCATTTTCTAAACAAAATAATATTTTAAATTGAAATTTACTTGAAACGACAAAACATCGTTGGATTGACAATTGAGTTTGTCCAAAGTACAAACAATTTTTTGCATCAATTTGGCATAATTGGGTTTGACCAGTTCTATTCGATCGATTGCTTTTTGACTTAGCAATTTCATACTGCACTGCTGTCCAAAATGTTCGCCAATTTCAGCGCATTTTTCAAAATATCGATTTTTGTTGAACCACAATCCCGACAGAAATGTTTTTTCGGTCGTTCGGTTGTCGTCCAGTCCATGAACCAAATCCAATTGATTTGGTTGTTGTTTTGGTCCATTTGCATCGAATTCTGAATGTTTGCTTATCGTTCCATTTGCGCTTAGGACACACTTTAGAACAATTGAAAATATTAACAAGCGGTGTAGTCGAATTAAATTGAAAACAATCTGTTTTTGGGATTGATTCATGTGTTCGATTTTTAAAATTAGTATACAATATAATATGAAATTAATAATTTGTTTTAGTATGTAATAACTATGTTTCGCATTAAGTTAAATGAAAAATAAAATTGATGAATGTACGCCTTGGTTTTTATAATAGTATTTATTCAAAATAACAACAATAAAATGCACCAGATTGAAACCAGTATAGGAACAAGGCATGGTGTATATATATAAATGGGCCCAGACATACAATTGCTCAATATTTAATTAGATACGGTTGGTTTCCCACATACCTACAAAAAACACAATTTGTGCATTTGTAGTTGGTCATCGAGATTTGCTTCCAATTTTATTTATGCTACTATTTTGATTTAGGCCATAAACTATATTAATTATGAGGATAAATTCATATAATTAGTTTTTAAGCTTCCTTAACACATAGGTAAATGTGCAACACATGTGTTAACTCCCCAAACCTAGATAGTGTGCACACATAAACGGTTATTGGCAAAAACTCACACACATTTTGATCCAATAGCGTTGTAATTACATGGGATTGGAATAGTTTTAGAGGGGTATTGTCGGTTTTATGTAAATGTGTATGTGTGTAACTAGTCAACACAAAAAGATAATTAGTTTGTGTACGGAAAACAAACACTAAATAATAAAAAGAATAAGAATAGTGTATAAATTATCTATCCCTTTGGTACTTATTTGCACATATAGAAACACAACAAAAATAATAAAATCTAAAGTAAACACTTCGGTTAATATATATATATATATATATATATATATATATATATATACATGGCGCCGATTAGTGAATACTAAGTTTAAGAGACGCCAAAATAATACACATTATAATGGTTTACAAAAACGCTTAAGTTAATTTAACTTATCATTTTTAATAGTGAATTTATTAGCACAATTATGTTTCAATTTTGGAGATAAACTAGGTAACATTTTGTAACATTTTAAGCGCAGCAAAATACTGAAAAAATATATACAAAAAAAGTATGCTTATTTATAAAAATGAAAAATAATCAGCATATAAATAAAGTTTATTGAAAAAAAAGTATTAGAGATGTACAATATATATAGAGTTTGGTTTGCATTATATTCAATCAAATAATCTAAACAAGAATAAAATGGCAAAAATTTTTTATAAGCAAACAGTAATAGAAAGTATATTCGAATAACGTAATAAACAACGTTTGTTAAAAAAATATTTAACCGTAAATTAAAATAAAAATAGTTTTATATATGTGGAACATGTGAAAATGAGCAGTTTGGTAGAAGATTGCTTTTCAACCAAAAAAGATTAGGGTTACGTTTTGTCGTTAAGCTCTAATTAGTTTGTAGAATTTTAAAATACTGTTAAACAATAAATAAATTATTAATTAAATCATTATTATTATTATTATTATTATTATTATTATTATTATTATTAATAATATTATTATAGTGGACAGCAAAACCAAATCCAAATATAATCACCTTTATTTTGGGGCATTCAGAACTTTTTATTTATCTACAATATATCTAATTCTTATTAATGTATACTTTAAATAATATGTTAACAATAGTTGTTAAAAAACACTACTTGTATTTGTAATTTCTATTAATAGTGTACATCAACTTTTATTTTAGCAATAAAACATAATACCACTTTTAATTAAAACTTAATAAAGTCCACATAATTTTAAGTTCACACTTTTTATTATTTTTTTAAACTACTTAGAATAGAGGCCTATCAACGGTTTACATATAAATATTTATAGCACGAGTGATTTCCTCTGCAAGTAATGTTAGGATGACACCGAACCACGATTGATAAATGACTCATCGGACCAATCATAATAAAGTCCGTCTCTGGGACGGACAGCCAGTGGAGTGGATATCAAGTCTACTCCTATATATATGTTATGTGTAATTTGGAATATCTGATTCTGGTCTAAACTTGCGTTTTAGTTCTTGTTTTGAACCCTGGGACTAGTGGGTTAGCAAGTCAAAGTATTCAGACAACAAGTAGCTCAGTTGAACACCAATCCGCCCAACACCCAGGCATAACAAGTAATATGTTTTTTAAACGGACAACCTATCGTTTAAAACAACTATGAGAACGTTTTAGTAAAAATCCGGGTTATAAGGAGGCAAAAGTATGAAAGTAAACGTTTTGCTTTTTAAGTTTTTTGTGATTAAAATAGGTTAAACATATAGTAAATTGTAAGTTATAAATATTCATTTTAGCTGTACACGAAGATCGGTAGTAATTGAGTTTTCTAAAAAAATATATAAGCAATTTTCTGTAGTTTTAAAAGTAAATTAATTATAAATTTACGTGTCGTTTTAACGAATATTAAACTATTTAGGTTGTTGTTAGTACAGATCCATTTCTGTAACAATATTTTATAAAAAACGTTTTGTATTTTTATGTAATATTTGCTCTATCAATTAACCATTATTACATAATAAACAATAATTAATTTGATGCTTTTTTAAATAAAAAAATAAAAGTGATTAATGTGTTTATATATATTCAATCTATCTAAAATAATTTACAATGATTTACAAGATACAATAAAATGGCAACTATTTCTGTGAATACAAACATTTGCACATAAATCAAACCAACATATGTTTAATTTTCTTTAAGAAATTTTAATTACAACGTTAAAAATTTTCATAAATCATTTCCTTAATAAATTTTTAATTACTAAATCATAAACACAAGTGCATCGGATAAACACCAACGTAGCAATGTGGTGTGAATTTTGCAATAATATAGGCAAGACAATTTGAAAACATTTTGAAATTAGAAATATAAATCATTTTGTGTGTAAATGCTAAAAAATAACATATTGGGTAAAAAAAATAAATTAATTTTTACATAACCAGTGTAAGAATATATTGGTAAAATGATAAAAAACTATAATACACAGTTTGTTAATAATTAATTAAATTGTGCAATGCACTAAATACATTTTCAAACATCCAAAAACTAATTACGTTTGACGTTGTTACTTTTTTCAAATTATACAAAATGTACTTTCTGCACTAAGAATGTTCTTTTACAAACATTTTCTACTAAAATTTATTAATTATTTAGTTCTATTTGCTGCTGTAACTATTTCCTGTTTCTTCTATCTACTTCATTTTACCAATATGTCTATGCAATATCTTATTGTTTTTGGTGTTTAATATCTGTTTTATCACAAGAACGTGTAATCCCTTTAGACTTATTTTTAGTCTTATTGAGTAGGTTCTCAATATACTGAATAGTCCTTTAAATGCCACGATACAGTTGTCAGATTTTTCTTATTTTTTTGGGGGGGGGATATTGTTACTACTAAGCAGATGTACAGGAAACACTACTTTTTTAAGTTATGTAGGTTTGAGGCTATGGTTTGGTTGTATGTCAGACAAGAAACGTTAGAAAGGCTGTTTTATCAAATATAGAGGTAATTTTTAAATGAGATTATGTCAAAGTGAAACAGCATATAAACTATTTAAAAATGTTATCAGGAGTTGCGCAAATTGAAAATATTTGTCTGTTTCCCGATTGTTCTTTCGATATAAATGAATCTCAATTAAGTGATTAAATTTTCAATATAGCACTTGTATAAATTAAATGAAATTAAATTTTTACATCATAACGTTTGTTAAAATAGTTAATATTTGTAAAATTAAATTTTTATACAAATAAATATTTTCGAACATTTTAAAATTAATTTTTTACAGTGTCTTATAATATTTACAACTACTTCATACTTATGCTGAGTTTCTATTCAATTACAATATTTAGGTCTTTTACTTAGTAAAACCAATTAATTGTAAATTATGCAATATAAACGTTTAGAAAATAAAAATGATATTATTCTTATTATTATTTCAAATCATGTGTAGAAAAAGTACGTTTCTTTCAATTAAATAAATATATAGTTGGCAATATTATATTGCTGTTTTATGAGTATTAAGTTTGATTTATAAACATTCTAGTCAGTTAATTAAGCATTATTAATAATTACAATTATTGATTTTTTTTTCACATTTTTGTAATTTGTGAGCTGTATTTACTTGCTGATTTAAATACTGTAGTTTGTGCAATTCTATTGGATTGATTCGACTTTAATCCAACTGACTAAGCCCCGCTTTTAATTTGTTTGCCTTCTGGGCCATTAACACTTAGACAAGTGTTGCTAATTAAAGAGTAATAGATGTGATACAACGTCTATGTACCCGTTAAACTGGTGTCCAAGATCGAAATCTAATTACATAATTAATTTAGCAATGTAAAAATTGTAAAAATAGTTTATTTTTATTTTGGTTTAATGTTTTCATAGTTAAATTGTGTATAATATTTTTATTTACGCAATGCAATAAATGAAATTATTTTGTTTTATTAACTATTTGTTTTTTTGACGTAGTCAAATAATACACCAACATTTTGAAGATTTTTATTATTAAAAAACATTTTTAAAAATTGGTTTAAAAGAATAATGGTGTACAACAAAATATTTAATATGCACATTATCTTAGATTAAAGAAGTTATTACACTAAAATGAATAAAATGTATTTTTTCTATTTTAACTGGAGCAATGTACATCATTCATAGTTGATTTTGCATTCATATTGGCCGGCTTGTATTGCAATCGAGATATGTGTGAATAGGCCGATGTACATCCAAGAAATGAATTCAAACGGGGCAAACCATTTAATGCAAAATTTTGTACCGCATTGTCGCTAGTTGGAATTGATGGTTTGAGCATGGCAAGCGCATCAATTAGCCATCCTTCGGTGGTATCCGACGAAGGCGAAATCGGGCCATCTTCCCAGATCAAGTCGAAATCACCAACGCGAATTTCCGATCCCGACATATATCCTTCAAGATCAATTATATCCAACATGTCGTTCAGTATATTGGTCTTGTATAAACGACAAAATTGTATATAAAACATTATTTTTTGGTAAAATGTACACTAAATAAAAGTTTTGCTTAAATTTTATGTACAATACAATTTGCTTGTGTAGTTACATTTAAAAATGTAATTAGTAATGTTCAATATATAAATGTTTGGGCATTAGTATATTAATCATGTTCCATCTTTTGGACACAAAAAATTGTAATCACGTATGTTCGAATTACAATTAATTTCCCCCAACTTTTAACATAACGTTTTTAATTTGAATAAATAAATATTGCATACATAAATGTAGCAGTTAAAATTAGCAAATTTGAACAATTTCATAAATGTACTTTTTAGATACAACGTTAATGAAACTTTTGTCAAATTATCTATCTATGTATGCATAAATAATTAATACTTGCCTTCAACGTATAATCTTCTTTAGACGAGGCTGTTAATGATGGACTTGCATTAATTTCCAGTAACCACGGTTTAAGTTCTTTATCAATCAAAATGTCGTAACCATATAATTCAAAACAGTGTTTGTCATTTATAATTATGTTTTGTACACTTAATAAACTGCCTATAAAAATGATATCAATTTTGTGAAATAATTTAGCCACCTAAAATGGAAAAATAGAAAAACCCATTTACTTATTGTATGCGTAAAACAATAAAAAAAGTAAAAAAAGCGTTTAGTTTTATACAACAATAACTATTCAATTATTAATAATTTTGTTTAAATAAAATAATTAGAAAATTCACAAACATTACATTTTTAAATCCAATTATTGTGTCTTAAAGTCTGGACCACGTGACTTGCTATAGTTGTATTACAATGAGTACAAGTCCGATTTTACTTGTGGCAATAAAACACACCCAAGTTTTGTACTTGTTAAGAACTATTTTGTGTAAAATATTCAAGCAATAAGCGAAAAATAATTATAAATAATAAATGATATTTTGAAATATTTAATATGGACAGAAATAACGTAAAAGTAAATATTATTATTTATTTCATTTTTACTACTTTAAATGTTTTAGGGGAAACAACTTTTGGCAGTGGACACACATATATATATATATATATATATATATATATATATATATATATATATATTTAATAATGCTAAATTCTATTTAATACTATTAATATTCTTTTATATTAATAATTATTAAATTCTTTACTATTATTATAACTATAACATTTTTATTGATTAATCGTTTAACTTGAAACATGTTTTAACAAGCACACATTTAACAAGGGTTTCGAATTTATACTAACTCATTTTTTAATTTAAAGTTCTATTCACCTCAGTTACCGGATAATTAATATTGGCAATAATATATATATATATATATGGTGGAACGCTATTGATCCTGAGGATTTGAGTAATGTTTATACAGCCTCAATTTTTAATGATGGTAATATTCCTGACTGTTCCTCCTCTATGTGGTGCATTCTGGACTAAGTGCTAACAGGTATCTAGACTAATAACAGTAGGAACTAAAAGCACAGCAGTATGACTGGGTTCTTATCGGATTCCAGTTCAGTAAATGGATGCCAGCATGCACCCAACATACTTAAAAGGTATCTCTGTTTACCATATGTAGCCTGATAGGCTTGTGGATATGTTAACCAACGTCAACCTTAAAGGAGATCGCTTCGTCATTTCCTGTGAACACTGGCGTTGTTGCGAAGAAGCGGTCTTTTAGCCAAGAAACTTCATTTGTCACCCCAAGTTAAATTTGCATTCGACTACATTTTCGTATAAGAATTCGAAAAGTTGTTGGAATATGGAATTAATCAAGAGGTGGCTCTGCTACTAACTGTTGATAGGCCTCTATTCTAAGTAGTTTAAAAAATAATTCAATGTGTGGACTTAAAATTATGTGGGCTTTATTTAGTTTTAATTAAAAGTGGTATTATGTTTTATTGCTGAAATAAAAGTTGATGTACCTATTAATAGAAATTACAAATACAAGTAGTGTTTTTTAACAACTATTGTTAACATATTATTTAAAGTATACATTAATAAGAATTAGATATATTGTAGATAAATAAAAAGTTCTGAATGCCTCAAAAATAAGGTGATCATATTTGGATTTGGTTTTGCTGTCCACTATAATAATAATAATAATAATAATAATAATAGTAATAATAATAATAATAATAATAATAGTAATAGTAATAATAGTAATAATAATAATAGTAACAATAACAATAGCAATACTGATAACAATAACAATAGCAATAATAATAATAATAATAATAATAATAATAATAATAATAATAATAATAATAATAATAATAATAATAATAATAATAATAATAATAATAATAACAATAATAATAGCAATACTGATAATACTAATGATACAAAGTGTTAATAGTGCTAACAATAATAATGATATTGAATACATTGATGTTGGTGTTTTGATGGTCTAACGAAAATTGTGAACCTATTAAATTTTCGAACATATCGAAATAAAAGCAAATTACCTTGTCGTAACCGTATTGGGCTTGGAGAAATCGCCGTAAACGTCCAACTGACCATTTGCAACCTTTTTCTGCATCATAATCTGGTGCCGTTTTTTGTATTGCTACGTTGGTCAAATGTATGTCTAAAAACATGTTAAAGTCAGTCAAGGATATGCAAAGATTACTGCAAAATTGTTTACAACAATTTAAAATAACTTTTTTCATAATAAAAAGCAGATTAAAAGGATACACTGATCGTCGATTGAATCGAGAGAAAATCGTGTGTTTGAGAAACGTGCAAAACCATCTCGATAAACCCAAACTTTTAAGGGATTAAACTTTCGTTCAATTAAAAAACAACAATGTTATTTAAATTTGTAAATTAAATACTAAAAATGGGTTATTTTTAATACCCGTATTTACAATTAATTTTATGCTTTACAATAACAATAAACAAATTAAAAACCATTTGTTATCAACAAGATTGACTATCACATTTTAAAGTGCTTGAAGCACAAATAATTGATATTGATATCTTACTGATGTCACTAATACATATACTCGTAAATCAAATTTTCTTCCACATAGTAAATAAGGGTTTGTAATATAACGTGAAACAACATAATTTTCTGGAGCTTCTTTTGGTGGAACATCACCGGTAGATTGCAGTTCTAGCTAAAATATAAATAAATAAATATATTGATTTTGAGTTAAAACTTAATTTTTACCTGTTTGACACGTTTCCAGGCTTCTATGTCTTTCAATTTACGAAAAAGAAATATTCCACGACCTTGAGATTTTGCAATTGGCTTCATAATCCATATTGAACCTGGTGATTTTCTAAATTCTTCAATAAACATATGATATTCCATCTAAAGTCAACAGATATAACATGTATTACAGCAAATGTAAATATATCCAAATAAAGGGCATTTTATATGCATAACCTTTTAAACTTGCTGTAAAACATGTTACAGTTTTATAACAATATAAATATATAATTACTGATAGGATTAATAAAAATTAATTAAAGAAATAAAAAACAATATAATAATTTATATAGATAAATAATACAATTATCTGCGTTACTAGGAGATGCTTTTCTATATTTCTTAATATTTTTAGTTTATATATATATATATATATATATATATATATATATATATATATATATATATATAATACATTTTTGCACAACTAAGTATATACAGGATTATTATCATTATCACATTGTTAAAATAATGAACTTTTTATTATTTCTAAATTTGCATAACACAATTATTTATTTGTTTTTAATGACTTAAATAGTTTATCAATAAACGTTTTTTAAAAATTAAAAATTAATAAAAACTTAACACGGACCCACATTTAATGCTGGTAATAACACTTGTACTTATGCCCAATTAAATACAAATCTGTCTGTTTAGTCAATTTTGCTATTTTGGTAAAACTACTTTGCATGGTTTTATAAGCACACTTCATGTGTGCAACTAATGTAGAAAAATGATAATAAGGGTTGTTAGTTAATAAACGAAATTTTTGTAACAATTTAACCATTTATAAAAATTGATTTAAGTGCCTGATATTTTACCTGGATTGTTGCATTTTGTTCAATATTTACATATTAATTAATTAAAAAAAACATTTTAAAATATAAATATTTAAATATTAATTACTGATATATATATTCTATGTATATATGTGGCTGTAAATTAATATTAAATTATTAATAAACCTTTATAATAAAACAAATGTAGACTAACTGGAAGTTCGAAGGTTGTAGGAAAGAAATTTAGTCTAAAAATATTTTATACATAATGGAAAAAAACAATACAAACTGTTGACTTTCTTTTTTTCCATATTCCTTGTTCCACTTTCTTTTTAATCGTTTTAAATTTTTTACCATCATGTTCTTGCGAGTTAACTAAATTAATTAAAAATAATTTATATTATACAGCTTTTAATTTTTATAAATTTATTAACTAAAATTTAATTAAAAAATAAATTTTTTGTTTATACAATAATTTAATACGCACATTATTGTTGTTACAAAACCCTTTTTCTCTTAAGTTTATTACACAACAATATTACAATAATAATTTATTCATTTATTTATTTTATTTTGGTTGGTGATATTATTATTTATTACTTTATTTATTACTTTTAGTATTTATACGGCATATAAAACAATTGATTTTGATAACTTGATAAGTGTAATAAACGTAAAAAAATAACAAAGTTTTTTGTTTGGTAAACGGCATTCTTGTAACGTCGCCACTGTTGGCAAAGATAAACGAAACTACCTGATATTTTTTTCAGAGTTATCTCTCTAAGCCCAACGGCTACATATGTATACCTTAAAATATGTTTTGAGTATTCTGGATGTATGCTTGCATCTAGCTACTAAAGAGCGAACCCAGTTAATACCGCTATGCATTTAGTCTTTGCTGTTATTAGACTAAATCTTTCTGTGCACCTAGCCTAAAATGCACCACGTAGAGGAGGAACAGTCAGGAATATCACAATTATTAAAAATTAAAATTTTATAAACATTACTCAAACCCTCAGAATCACTAGCACTTAATAGCAACAAACATCTTATCGCTTAGAATGTAACATTAACTATCGGTTGTAGAGTCGTTATTATAAATAATTTTCTTTCATAATTTACAATTGTTGAAAACACGCAAAAATATATCAATTTAACAATTTAGTTATTGTTTTCAAAATAAATTTTTGAGAAAAATAGCTTAAAAATTGCTCCAAAGTACGTTTTTAACTACATTTATTTTTTTTAGCTGGCTATCGAGTACACTAAAATTACAATACGTAAATTACATTGGAGTTTTTACGACAAACGTGTCAAAACCATTACAATTTTTGCAATAAAATATTAATAATGAAAGATTGTTAAAATAGAGGTCATTTTGAATTTAGTAAATAATAATTTTTTTTATTTGATGAATTAATATACATAATGCAAAATACATATTTTATTAAATGTATTTAAAACATTTTTTTTAATTTGTAGATTTTTTTAATTTTTAACTTGGTAAAAATTCACATTTCAGCTGCACATAGTAGTATTGTGCAAATTCTTAAAAAATAGATCATTTTAGTGTTTACATTAACGTTTTGTTAGAAAACGTTTGCAAGTGTTTTAAGTGCAGCAACAGTTAAATAAATTTATTAATTTATTAAGTAAATCACTATTAGATGTAGTTGCAAAGTCCATATATATAAATTATTTTACATTGGAAGACACAACATTATTTAACATAAAGTTTGCATTAAAAACGTAAAACGTCATAATAGAATATTTTAGTAAATTTATCTTTAAACTATAATAATCAAAAATTTTTACAACAAAATTTAATACACGCTTTAAATAAACTTTATATTTAGTTAAACAAACAGCATTGTCATCGTATTTTAAATAGGTTATAGATATTGTACCAATTAGTAAACCTTTCTAATTTATAGATATTTTGGAAAATATAGCATGAGCAAATGTAATACAACTATGCAGTATAGTAGACATTACTTAAATTTTAAACGGGTTCGTATTTGATTTGTTTTAAACAAATTATTGTACTTAGTATGTTAGAAATTTATATGTTTTAACAGAGTTTTACTATAAAACATTTATAGTAATTCTCAGTTTAGAAAATTAAAAATTAAAAATAGTTTATAAACACTAAATAAATGGAGTGTAGAAACTTTACCTAAATTACCAAAATGCTTTATAGCGAGTAAATTTAACCAGTACATTAAAAAAACTAGTTTACTTAAAACGTGGGTAATTTTTTTTACAAATTAAAAAAAAAATTATACTTTAAGAAGTAATTTCAGTAATTATTCAAAATAAACTAATACCCTTGTAGTTAGTAAATATTTTTAATTTGTTTTGATATAGACCAAAATTGGTAATATAGTGTCAGACTTTAGGGCCCTGCACACAGTTTCAAAAATGTGCCAGCTTATGTTTTTAGCTAAATGCTATAATAACAACTACACATTACAGAAAAAATGTTTAATTCTTTTAAAAAATATTTATTCCGTTTTTTGAATTAATAAATGTTTTATAAAAAACACGTTTTAAAGAATAGATTTTTGGCAAAAACAAACAAAGGTTTGTATTAAATGGTTGTAATAAGTTTAAACCTGATATTATTAAAATGTATGTTGATTACACTTCAATTTTTGTGATTTAACAAATAATTAAAAACAATTTAAAAAATTAAAAGCTATACATAGTTATTTTTTTAAACTGCTTTTTATTTTAAGTTAAATCTAAAATTTGTATTTAGTATTTTCATAAATTTGTATTATTAATAAAATTATAAACAGTTTTATTTCATGTGTACTACGTTAATTTTGTAATAATATTATAATTTTATAAATAAAGAAAAGTTTATTTACTTCATAATGATTGCGAAAATGACAAATTTTTAAGATGTTTCCAAATGCACCGTGATCAAACAATTCTTTCATAGCCATTGGATCACACCAATAAAAATCACATTCTTCCTCTCTTAAATAAAAATAAAAAATTGCAAAATTGTACAAAATTAATAAACAAAACACAAATTGTTTTAATAAATCTTGGGTATTAAAACCGTTTAATTTAAAATATTATATATATAATCAATTTAAAATAAATTACAAAACACTAAATATTATATATATATGTCTGTATAATACAATATATATATATATATATATATATATAACTATTTCTAAAAACAAAACAATGTATTTTTTATAGAAAAATTGTGTAATTATTAATATTTTTTAATAAATTTTAATTATTGTTTAATTCTAATTATTCTAAAAATTAAAATAATTTTTGTAAAATTTTAATTATAAATAATAATATTTAAAAAAATTAAATATTAATATAGTACATTTTAAATACCATTGAAACAAAAATTAGAAATTAAGTACATAAAATTGTAGTTTGGCTCCCATTTTAGTTGATAAGCCTAAACAAGCACCCAAAGATATCTCAATGTTTAAATAATAAATGTAATTATTAAATTAAAAAAATATATAAAATGCAATTAATAATTTGTTTTTATTCAACTTAATTAATTTATTAAAATAATATTGTTTACCAGCCAATTATATTTATTACTTTTCAACATTTATTGTGCTTAAATTTTCTATATATAAAAATAACAAAATTTTTTAAGGTATTATAAAATAGAAATATATAAAATTATAAAAGTAATAAACTAAAATAATAATAACAATAAAATGTATTTTTAGATTTTTTTTACAAAAAGAAATGTTTATTAAAAAAATTGTGTATTTTAAAATTAAAAAAATAGTGTTAAAATTATTATTATTATTATTATTATTATTAATTGTTTATAATTACTTAAACACCTCAATCCAACCGCGATTTCTTAAAACATCCAATATAGTGTTGTTAAAAGTACATTTAAAACGAATAACACTAAAATTTTTAATAAACAAAACTAATTTACTTAGTATTTAAAATCTTTTTGTTAAAAGTTTTTTGTTGAATCTAAACAACGTTAAGTATTATAATAACACATTACAGGTCGTTTACTCATCTTTTATTGTCATAACGATAACCTAGAATTTTAACAAATTTAAACAAACTCAGGATTTACAAGTTACATAAAAATATATAAAAAGTATATATTTTTGTAAATAGTTATTAAAATTTTAAAACCAATAAGTTTATTTATAAAATTAACTAAAAAATTAAATTCTTAATTTAAAATAACTGTCAAATTCAAGCATTAATTTAAATAAAATTTTGGTATTAATTACTACTTAATTTAACAAAAATATTAAACAATTATTATTACAATATTTTATTTTGTAAACAGATTAAATTTAATTTTAATAATGTTTTTTCAATAACCTGATGAATAGATTCAAACAGTTTTAAAACATTTTTTATATTATTGTTTGATTCATAATGTTGTTCAGCTAAAATCATAAAAAATATTTGTTAAAAATGTTAAATTTATTTTAATATAGTTTGCGAAACGTTTTTAAATTTATTTATTTTTACCAATTTTAAATACCAAATGTTTAATAAATTGTTTAAAAATTTTTTAGATTGTTGTTTATAATTTTTTTATTTAAAAAATATTTAAAAATAGATTTGTAAAAGTAGATTTTCGTAGTTGTACGGTACGCTTGTGTTGGTTGATTAAGACAAGGTCGTAAACTATAAATTTGGTAAGTAGTTGAAAGTAATTATGAAATTTGTTCTTATTACATTTAAAAAATTGAATGCTTTCTATTTGTGGCCTTTAACGGTGCAAGAAGTCTGAAGGCAGCATCTTCTGTGCCATTTGGTTTCACAAGGTATGCGCGCTTCACGCTACGCGTCCATTGGAGCGTTATTCATCCTTTTCTCTTTTCTTCTTTTTTGATGATTATTGCAGTGGTTTTGCATTGTAATACGTAACTTGTTTTATAATTTTCGCTCGTTTTCTATAATTGTTAACTTCCACTATTTACTTTGATTTTATCTTGATTTCAAATATTTTTTCTGTCACTAATCCCCCTTTACCTCACCATCCATTTCATTCTCCCCCTGAAAATTTGAGACAATTTGAGAACCGAGTACTAAAAGGCGTTTTGGCCTACTCAACTCGTGAAAAATCCTGAATCTGCAATACGTTTGTTTGACGTGCTGATCAAAAGCTGCTTGCTTTTATTGTTGCCAACTATTATGTTCTATCTTTTTTAGTGTTTTTTACCGCTTTTGTGTATTTTTGTAGTATTTTTTTTGCGATTCGCTTGGGCGTCGTGCTTAAACACAAATTTTTATTTGTTTTTAAAGATCATTACTGGTCTATTCTATTCAAGTTTTATATTTAGAAATGGTTTCTTATAGCCTTTCTATTTGTGGCCTTTAACGGTGCAAGAAGTCTGAAGGCAGCATCTTCTGTGCCATTTGGTTTCACAAGGTATGTTCTGGATTGTCTTTGGTACAACTCGCAAAGAGTTTTCGGGACTTCCGTTGCATGGATTACAGATGTGAAACCGATTTTCAGATATCGCCATTCAGCACCGACTACAAGTTTGACAACATTTTCTATTTAGTTAGCGAAGGGCAATTTTTATCATCCAGAGTTAATGAGCTTGACTCGAAGATAGACAATGTTACTTACCTATCATCCAGTCATGTAGACAGGATCTCAGAATCTTTTCATAAAGCCGAGCAAACTGCTTTCTTGGTTGCTAATTTCTTCAACTCGTCATCACAGGAGATTAACTCCCTTAAAGCTCAAATGTCCAGCCTTAATTCTTCTTCCATTATATCCAAAGCAGTCCTCAAGTATTTCTCAAAATGGTTTATAAAATTCAAGCTGCAGAGATTGCAATAAAACTGCAATCTGTTTATCTACTACATATCTTAAGTTAAATGAGGTTTTAGCTAGGATGAAAGGAGTTAACAGTTTTTGTTGAAATTTGAAATACTTTTGAAAAGATGGAGCTTTTTGATGCTTTATTTTTTTCCATTTTTCTAAGTCTATTATGGTGGATGTTTGAAAGTTTAAAACGTTTATTATGATTTCAGTTGTCTTTTTTAAGAGCGTTGTTGCTCCCTACTCTAATATTTCTTTTAGGTAGCATTTGTACAGGCTTTAGCTTAGACACAACTAAGACAACTTTATTTAATACAGGGTTAACTCTACGTAAATATTTACTTTACCAACACTCAATTACAAGTGTGCACTTTCCAATTTTATTAAAATTTCTTTATCTATTTTGTAACTTGGTATTATGTTTTATTTTGAGGATTACTATTGATGTTTCCTACTTTTTTCAACCCCCTTTTGTTCCATAGTATACTGATACAATAAAATCGAGAATCAAAACGAATTTCCTTCATTCAGCTCGTATACCAACCAAGAACCTATACGACTTTTGGTTTTGTGTACAATGTCCGAATTGATAACTGTTCCCGTTATGTTGATTCGCTCTTTGAAATATCGCTTATCTGCTTGCCTTGTCATTAAAATTTTACCTTCAAGTAGTGTTTCGGAATTTTTTAAAGTGATTGACGATGGTAATGAGCAATGTTTATTTTTATTTTACATTTAGAACTTAGTAAATCTACTCATATACCATTATCATACAATGTTTGCTCATTTGGTAAGATATTTTAAAGTTAATTGCATATTGTTTGATATTTTTAATTGTTATTTAAAAAAACTTATTGAACATTTGTTTAAATTTGTTAGAGTTTTATTAGTTTATAACGCTTTATTGAGTAATTGTAATTATTTTCTAGTATTTATATTCGGATATGAAAGAGTTATTATTTTAAATTTTATTTTATTTTTGCATTTTCAACAATTAAAATTCGAAAATGTTTTGTATTAACATGCACCTTTTAGTTTTGTTTGATTAGAATAAAACTGAATTGAATATATATATATATAATTTTTTAGATGCAATGACTATTCGACATAAAGCACATATGAACAAAGTAGTGATGTTATTTTATTTGATGAATTTTTTTTATTTAGTCTCATCATGTATTAATAGATACATCTGTTGAACCGATTAAAGCTTCATCAATGGATACACTTCAATCATTGGGAATAGGTAATTTGTGTTATTTAATTAACTTTTTAGAAAACGAAACGGAGGTTGCCGTTTTTCAATTATGTGATTATTCGACCAACTCACAGTCGGATGACGTGTTGTGGTAAACGTTGTCGATACTTTGTAAATAGAATGGCAAAAATTGAATGATTGTTTAAATTGTAAATTATTTTGACCATTTTATAAGAATAATATTTGGCTGATCAAATAAAAGTATTTATTGTTTGCAAATATCCGTTATGATTGTAGCGTTGTGACTGTCAGATTACCAAATATTCTTACATAATTTTCGTATTTTGAGGATTTTCAATTTTCTGTTAATTGAGTCAAATAATTTTTATTTAAATTGTGAAATTCTTTATACTATGAACTTTTTTTTGTGTTTTTGTTCGAAGAAATGAGATAAATAATGATACGCTTTGTTTAAAAAGTGGCATTTCAACGACGGGACTGGTGTACATAAATACTGTTTTTTATAATTCTAAATAATGATTAATTTATATCATTCATTCATTCATTTTGGTTGGTGACGTGATCACCTCTTTATTATTTTCGACTTTGATGGCTCGATAAGCGTAACAAACGAAGTTTTTTGGTTTGAAGCCCAATAGCTACATATGATATACGTATACGTTTGTGTACTATTAAAATATACGTAGCTTTTGTTACAAGAAAAGGTTTGCAAAATATACTAATATGTATTTTTACTTCCGAATACAAAATTTAAACAATCTTTCGTGTTCTAACTGGGATGATGGTTTTCAGTGAGAAGGAATAAGATTGCCGTTGTGGGCTTTTATTTTGTTTGATTCTATGTTTAAGAATTGGTAGGCCAAAGTAGCTTTATTGGTTATAGTACGTGAAATGCTAATAGTTGTGAAGATTTAAACAATGATTGTTAAGTTTTGATTCTCGATTATAGTGGTATTCTCGACTGTTGCCTCCACATGGAACATGCTGAAGTGACTTTACTTAAGAAGCTACATTAACGCAGCAGGTATCATGTGCACACTTGTGTATCATGGTTTCCGCTTTTGACGGATGAGTGCAACAATGCATTCATAGTATTTAAAAGGTATATTAAAGTATGCGTGTACTATATGTAGTCGTTGGGCTGGGGGAGCTAACCTTGACAAAAAGGGGAAGCTGTCAAAAGGATTGCTTCTATTTATCAATAGATTTAGTTATTTTTGTAGTATTGAACACGTTACTAATTAATAAAATAGTAGTAAAACATTTGAAATTAAAATAATATTAGATACTGTAAGTACAAAACTTTACCGTGACTTGGGATCAAATTAACTCCGCTTCCATTGGAGGCATATAAACGACAAACATCAACATATTGGTGTAGCACTAGACAAACTTGTGTAAGCATGGGTTGCCACTGCCGGCTTTAAATGAGGGTCCGCTTTTACATTCGTTCAATGTCCAATTACTGAAAAGTGTTCCCGTGAAACATTCAAGCAGCAATAAATAAATAAAATAATATCGTTTAAGAGACAGTATGGAAAAATATTTTCATGCTAAAGAGACCATTCCATAAATTGCATTGGTGTAGCTAGTGCCTGAAGTGCTTAATTTTCAACTGTGAGTACGGATTTGAATTTTTCCAGAACTACAGCCATTTTAATTAAAAAATCACTTTTTTGCGGTAATTGTTGTGAGAGTTGTAAATGTAGTCTGTTAATTAGATTTGCTAAATGTCCACTTGATAAATTCAATAAGCGAGAGTCCACTGCTGCTTCTTTTTGGGACGAATAGATTTAAAATAAACTATCTGATTTTTTTATTCATTTTTCAAGTTAATTTGGAATTGTTTAACTATTTTATAAGTTGTCAAATGTTTGATTTGGTCGGGGTTAGTAATTACAGTACAGCTGCAATGGTCTTAATAGTTTGTATTCAAATATTTAATGACAAATTATAATTTAAAAATATGTGCAACCACTACAAAATATATAACCTTCAATTTAGACTTCATTTATAATCATATAATTTGGAATTGAAATAAAGTTTTTATATTATCAATAAAATGCACTTGTGTATGTCACAATTAAAATATATACAATAAATGTCAACTACTTCATAATTAAAGTGAAATCAATATCAGAAAATGTGATGTAAGAAATTAAAGGATATACAAAACAAATCGAATTTTCTACATACTAAATGGTCACTTGTATTAGACATTAATAAATGCTTTATAATTAATGTAGGCACCAAACTTTGTAATATGTTTATCAACATAATTTTGTATGAACTCGTAAAAACAAACCGGGTTGCATGTAATGATTGATACCTTATTGCAGTATACCAAAACGTTTTTTAATGTCAACTATTAGATAGCTTAAAAAAACGTTTTAGGAACCTGTAATATTGAATTTTAAATAAACGTTCTATACTTTGTTAATTTGGACGTTATTATTACAAAGCCCTTCTGCTTTAAAAAATAAGCATAGGGCAATAGGATAACAATTACAGCAAAGAAACAACAATAAAGTCCCATAATTCAAAACGAACATGAGACAACAAAATTTTTCCATGTATTCGAACATTTTGCCAAACATTTTGTTTGATCCTATAAAACATTCATTGCAATAGTTCTTAGCCAAGTTTTCTGTGGTCTACCCCAACCTTTCTTTTACCATTTTCAATCGTTCATTCCAAAACGGTTCTTGCTGGTCTTTCAAACGGTAAACGCAGAATTCGACTAAGTAATTTTTCTCATCTAATTGTAATGATACCATATAGTAAACGAGAGTCAGTTCTTCCCATGATTTCATTATTTGAAATGTGATCGCGTCAGGTAATCTTTAAAATACTTCTAAAACACTGGCGATAAAAAACATCCACTATTTTATCAACCTTGTCCTTTTGCTTCCACGTTTCATATATTGTCGTAGGAATGACTATTGATGCGTACAAATGAAGTTTTGTTTTCAGGCAAATGGAAGAGCATGACCATATTGATTTGAGTTTATGAATGACTGATATTGCCTTTCTAAGTCTGGCTTTAACATCAATTTCGGTTTTTCCGTTTTTACCAATGATGCTTCCCGGATGTATAAAGGAATCAACAATATCAGTATTTTGTCCAAATGGGCAAATAATTGTTTGACTTGGTGCACAACAATTAATCCGTAAGCCAATGCGAGAACTGATATCACTAAGACGTGTTGTCATATTTTGCATAATTTCCGGAGTTTTACTGAAAAGACCAATATCATCTTCAAAATCCAAATCTGTTAATCTTCCATGGTTCCACTTGATAGTATAAGGCAAATTATTCTTGGAACGAGTCATAATGAAATCAATTACCAGAAAAAACAAAAACGGTGATAAAATACATCCTTCGCAAACTCCCGTAACAATTTCAAACACAGCAACTTGAATTTTGGTATAGCGAAAGCAAAATATTTACATATTTCAACGGTATTCCGTAAAACTTAACGATTTTTCACAAAGATTCTCGATGAACACCGTCAAAAGCTTTCATAAAACCGATAAAATTAATTGTAAGTGTTAGCTGAAATTCTTGATTTTGCTGAATAATGTTACGGGATGTGTGTATTTGTTCAATACAGCTTCTTTCTTTTCAAAAACCTGTTCTCAAAGATGTTTGTCTACCGCATTATTTAAACGATTTATTATTACCTTGCAAAACACCTTGCCAGAAACAGACAATAAGGTTATTCAGCACCAATTATTACAATCATTTAAACTTTCTTTTTTGGGAAGAGTAACAATTACTCCTTGCAGCCAATTATTTAAAATTTGTTAATTATACAATATAACATTAAATAAATGAGAAAACTCGCGTGCTACAACGTCACGTCCATCTTTGATCATCTCGTCGAGTCCTCCTGTTTTATTGTATTTCAACCTTTGAATTGCATGGATTACTTCAATTACAGAAAATCAGTACATATTTCCGGATTTTGAATCAGATTCATATCTTTATCATTATCAAAATCTATGAGCATATTTGGCATGAGCTGATTAAGTACTTCATCAAAATGCTCTACCCATTTAAATGATTACTCATTATCTGTTAAAATTTTAAAAACAAACTTTAAAAAAATATATTGGTTAAAACATAAGTTGATTTTAATGCTAAATTGATAATACTTGCTTAAATTAATATTGATTTCATGATTGAATTTATGGATATTGGCACAGTTATTTAGAAGTTTTTATATGTACTACTTAATAAGCTTAAGTAGTTCGTTTCAAATATTTTAGTGTTTACATTTATAGCCATTAACTAATAAAAACAACGTAGTACTAAAGTTTTTAATAGTTTTGCTTACAAGTTTGTTTAAAAAACACAATGAAGAATAGTTTATATTTATCAATATCAAATTATTATTGTTATTTTGTAAAAAAACTGAATATTTTTTTATCGGAAATCACTTGTCTCTGAAATAGAACTTGTTATTTAGAATACATAGTTAAATTTAAAATATATTGAACCAACTGTGCCACTAATTACATTTCGTAAGTGTAATTTTTAGGACTAAAGATGTCCGAACTTATATTCAAAATAAGAGGAATCTAACCCATTTGAGTTTAGAGAAGGAGCTTGTAATATTGAGTCATTTTTTAAATTGTAACTGTTCTGGAAAACATTTTTTAGCAAGTGAGCATTTTTGGTAAAACCGAACGGAAATTCTTATTTAGTGCAGACAATAGGGATGAAACCCAATTTCAAGTTGAGCGCTTAATACCACTTTACAAACAATTTATTGTAATGACATTCGATATCATGTTATTTGCATTTGTAAATTGTAAGTAAATTTTTTAATAATTTCAGGATAAAAACAGATGCTACGTGAACTATATGTGATATACTTATCTGATTTTAAATTATTATGTTATTAATTAATTTTAATAATTTATTACATTTAGTTTTTTATGTATCAACGTTCAATGTACAGATTGTTTTCTATAATCTAACAAAGTTTACTTATTTTTGTTTAATAAAAATTCCATAAGGATAATTATACTAAATACAATGTAGCGTGATTAAAATGTATTGATTTTTTTCAAAACTATTGAACTATTTTTAAGCTTGTTATGGAGTTTAAAATAATGAAATGGTTTTTGTAATGTAACTATTTTTAAAATTGTTGTGTCCAAAAAATGAACACATTTTAAACTAAATGTATTCACAAAGTTTAAAGTACTACATGGTGGTACAGTATTTTAGTTGCTTCATATATACCTTAGTGAACATGGTTTCTAATCGCACTATTAACAAAACATTAACTTGCTTAAAAATGTATTGATTTAGTTGGTAATGTAGTGACCTTTTCTTTAATTTTATATTTGTACGGCGTATTAAACGATTGAATTTGATGGCTTAATAAACTTAACAAACATGGAAAGATAACAACGTTTCTCGGCTAATAGACGGCGTTTGCAAAAATTGTTAAAGTTGGTTTAAGTGCTTGGATGCATCTACTCAAGGATGCGCTACAGTTAGGAATATCACCATTATCGGAAATTGAGATTTAATAAGCATTACACAAATCCTTAAGATTATTTGCATTTCACTTGCTCAAAAATGCTTTTTGTCAAACAATTAGGAAATTAACATGCTATTTTTGAGTATTGTGAAAGCTTAAATATGCAAAAGATTTTGATTAATAATCTTACCTAAATAAAAGTAATTTGATGTTAAAAGATTATTTACATTAACAACAGTTGGTGGCAGATGCACCTCTTCGTTAATTTCAAGTTTGTATAGCATCCCAAATAACCCCCTTTCATTGTTTACGGTTTTCTAAAGCATGAAGGAATATATTTTTGTTCAACAATTTATGTAGACTGTCGTAAAGGTGTGTAGATAAATTAAAATTAATTTTCTAACTGGGTAAATACTTTACTTTGTTAATCAATTTTAACTGTAAGTGCAAATTCAAAAATAGGCGAATCCAATTGTCTACAATTTTTTAAACTATTTAATAACAACAATAATTAATTGCTACAAAAATATAATGAAAATTATTGTAGAACTAAATATTTACATTTTTAATAATACCGCTTTTTCTACAGTTACATATTTCAATAATTCCTTCTTTTAGCCTCAATTCTTGATACGTTAATTAACTTAGTTATTGCTTCTATGCTCCAGTTGAGATAACAAAGATTGTCTCAGACGGCATCTCTTCATGTATATTTTCGACAACTTTTATTTTTCAGTGAGCGTTTGGATATGTACAGTAACTAGAAAATAAGTATAAAATATGAAATTAGAAATATTATAGTTAATCAATCTGTGTAAATTTTAGTATTTTTAACGACAATTTTAAATTTACAATTACCAAAACGCTAAAGTCGAACATATTTCATAAAGAATAAAAATTTAAAAAATGATTTATTTTTGGGTGGGTTATCAACATTCAATTAAGGCTTTATTTTAATTAATTAATTGTTTAGTTCAGTAATTAAAGTTTTTAAAATTAATTAAGGTAAGGTTAGGTAATGTTATGTGTACCCCGATTCATATAGGTGATTTTTAAAAATATATACTAGTATGATTGAGGTTTAATAAAGATAAATAAATATACAATATAATATATAATAAATATAATAAAGATAAAAAAGTAAATTTTCAATTATGTAAAATTAGGAAATTTAATCTACCGTCTAAAATATAACAACTGATTAAACATTAGAAAAAACATAGTTACACTAAATAATAATAATCATAAAACATTGTTTTTTAAATCACTAATATTTATTATTTCAAAGGTATAATGTTTTTTTAATTTTGTTCCCTATTTGCATGATTACAATTCTTTATACCAGTTATGACTACTACATACAAATATAGTTTTTGTTCAACACATCTCTTAAACAAATTAGAAAACTATTTAACACAAAAAATCATAAAACAGTATTATTTTGTTCAGATATTATATGCCCACATTCATTTTTAAAGATTAATGTGGTTATTTAACCTTTAAATTATACAAGGAAATTAAACATTTATACGATTATAGTGTAAAAGTAGACATAAGTTCGGAAATGTTTAAAATACAAATTGTAAACGGTCTTGTGTCACAATGAATGTTGTATGATTGATTTGTTTCTGTAACACTATTTTATTATTTTTTTACTACTTCAAATGTTTTACGGGAAACAACTTTTAGCATTGAACATTATAGAGAAGCCAAACGTAGTAGAATTTGAACCCGCGGTCATCCAGGTTTGAGTAGAACGCCGTACCACTAGACCACCCCGGCATATCTAAAATTTATTACAATGTTCTTTAAATATTAGTTGAACAGTATTACTAAAAAATGAATGAAAACTAACACTTCCTACTGATGTTATCATCAACTTCTAATTGAAACCAAACACAAGAGCTTTATTAGAAAAATTTTAAAAAACAGACAAATTATTTCTTCAAAAAGAAATTATATCATAAAATATGAATACATATATAAAAATGGATAATAAAGACTTAAGCACTTTTATATTTTAGGTATTATTATTATTATTATTATTAAGTTGGGGGTTTCTCTCTTTTTTTAACCTAATGCTATGGCATTCAATTTTGCATTACAATTAATTTTCTTAAAAAAAGTTTAGTTTTTAATCTATTTACATTACATTTTGAAATAATTTTAAAAACAATTATATTTACATAAAGATTTGTGTTATCTGAAAGTAATTGTATGAAAGTGACATTTAGTTCAGTCAATAATTTAATGTTATATGACTACAATTTTAAAATTATAATAAAAATTAATGTTTTCCTCTTAGAAATGTAGACTAAAGCACTGGTTTTATTAACTGTCCAGTGTTCTAATTTATCGCCTTAAGGTCCAACATTAAATATTAAAGTTTATGACTACTTTAAACCATTATAGATAATACATTTATGTACTTAATTTTATAATATTATTTACGAAATAATATGTTTAAAATAGTTATAGTTGCGATAATGTAAAAAATTACCAAAATAGGGTCAAACTACTGAGAGTTACCTAAAGATACATATTTTTTAAAGCATATATATATATATGGGTTACAGTTGACATTTAAGTTCAAATTAATACAGTTCACTAACATACACAAACACACATAACTACCAAACTAAGTTTAATGTAGTTACGAGATGTTTTTGCGCACATAAATTATGTTCCAATGGGTGAATATGCTTATTTGTTTAGCTTTTATTTTCCAGAGTTTTAATTAGTATTGTCGGATTCACTAGAATAATAAATTTACTTGGTTTTTTAAGTCAACCAAGAGCACTGTACAGCTGTTTTATCCTTATTTAGAATTATCAGCAGTGCATACATTTCAAGTTTTACACACACATGAACTTGAACCAACGCCCTATCTGGTGTCAGGCCAGCGCCTTAAACCACTGAGCTACGGGTGGATAACCTTGGACCTGTAAATTTACCATTTATAGTAAATCTGATCAATTCTAATTGCCCCAGTGTCCTCAAATGCTGCTACGTTACTACCGCTTTAGCAAGTGAGAGAACCCTTTCAAGTGAATCTGACATTACTAATATAACATTTCTAAAAATAAACAATCTCTTAAAAACCCATTGATTTAGACAATGGAACCGTACTATGTACGTTATTAAACCTGGCAGTATGCAAGGACCTATATGGTAAAGTCCTAGTAAAAGGGTTCTCTCACTTGCTAAAGCGGTAGTAACGTAGCAGCATTTGAGGACACTGGGGCAATTAGAATTAATCAGATTTACTATAAATGGTAAATTTACAGGTCGAAGGTCATCCACCCGTAGCTCAGTGGTTTAAGGCGCTGACCTGACATCAGATAGGGCGTTGGTTCAAGTTCACGTGTGTATAAAACTTGAAATGTATGCGCTACTGATAATTCTAAATAAGGATGAAACACCTGTACAGTACTCCTGGTTGACTTTAAAAACCAAGTAAATTTATTATTCAAGTAAATCTGACAATACTAATATAACATTTCTAAACATATATATTGTTTTGCATAGTTACTCTACAATTATACTGAAAATTACTTCTACTGAAGTATTAAAAATAAAATAATTAGTAAACATTTAGTAATAAAATGCCACTAGTTATCATTTTATGAGATACGCCATTTTGTTATTTTTATCACTAAAAATATACTGTGTTCCAATTACCAATAATTATTTGTATAACGCCTGAAGCAGAAAAATTACGATTTTGAAGTTTTAAGATTAAGGCAGATGTTCCAAAAATGGTGTTATTAGTTTAGTGCAAAACAAAATATGCAAAATAATATATATATATATATATATATATATATATATATATATATATATATATATATATATATATATATATAAATCATTATGTAAGTCATTAAATAATTTTGTAAAACATCCATTTCAATCCCACTCATCAAACAATTCAATTGTTAAAGTTTGTGGCATTTAAAAATTGTAGCAAATGAATTTTATCCAAAGTTTTTAAATTGCAAAAAAGTTAATTAATTATGTTATTATGGTAAAAATATATTATTGTATTGTGAAATAATAAATGATGGGCAATATTAACACATTAAACATTAAACTATTATTATTATTATTATTATTATCTATTTTTAAAAATTAATTTATTGTAAAAATGGTTCATAGGAAAAACATTTGTACTATATAGAGGTTTAGTATATATTTCTTTTATCATTTTTTAAACATGAAACAAATTTGACAGATGTGAGCTTAACAGCTGTTGTTTAGAATGCAAGTAGGAACTATAGTAGTTAGTTACAAGTTATTTAAAATTAAGATTTTATAAATAGAAAATAGTAAAGCTAACAATTTTATTTTTGGTATTTTTCAGTATTATACAAACATATGGTATAAGCATACATGAAATATAATATAGGCATTTAAAATGTTATTAATAGAACTGACATTGTTTACAATTGAGATTTGAAATTTATACATACTTTGTTTTGCTTGCTGGTAGCAATGAAAATAATTAAATGTTTAATTAAAACACTTGCAGTGTATACAATTCTAATAATGTTGCTTGCATATGCATTGACACATCACAAGACAATTTACAATAATTCTGTATTAGCAAGCCATTTCTGTTTCTAACAAACAAAATATTAGTGAAAAAGGGAACCATTAAATTGACAGACGCAGATGTTATAAAATATTTTTGTGCAATAATTTTTAGTTACATGTTGAATTTCAAATAATTGTTTTTATTTTTAAAAAGTGTTTTAATCATCATTATTATAAAACATACTAATAGATAAAATTTTAAATATATATATATATATATATATATATATGTGTGTGTGTGTTTAATTCATAGTAAATATTAAAAATTATATCCAATAAATTATACCAGTAATATTTTAGATAAAATAAAAATTACATTAAATATATAAATATGATAATAGTTTTATTGATTAATACATGTCTTTTTTGTTAAAAAATTAAATTATTTACAATTTATAGACAAGAAGAAACAATTTGTTTAATTCAATGATAAATGTCAAAAATTTTTTTTAAAAATCAATAGAACAGTTTATTAAGCGTACAGTTTTGATTTTACTTTTGCATGGCATTAGACGGAATGACAAGGTTTACTTGAGAGAATTAATCTCATAAAGGAATAAATCTGAATTTAAATCTTACTACCAACATTAAATGCAAAACCTTGTCAAATTTTATTTAGTATTTACTTGTTAAAAGCCTTTTTCCTTGAATATTAAGGCAGTAAAGAAAAAAAGAAATAAAATGTATAATTGATTTAAATAAAATATATTGATTTTATTTCCAACTGTCATACAACTTTACAATTATGTATTTTAAACCACAATTGTCACCTGAATTTAACTGCATGTAATAATGTCATTGAAGCATGGAAAAGTGCATTGGAGTTTAATAAAATATGTTATTTTCTAGTACATGGAATAGTAAACACAGTTAGCCAAGTTTAAACTTTAAAACCAGTAGTTGTTTTATTTCTTTGTTAAATAAAACATATGGAAATAAGTTATTATAATTTAGTAATTTTGAACTATTTAAAAACATGCTGTTTCTTATTTTAATACAATAATATCTCGATAACATTTTAAAAAACAATATTGAAATAGTTTTTTTAATTAAATAAAATTATGTTTTGTTAAATTTTGTTAAATATACTGCCTATTCAAATAAAGTAAACATTTACACAAATGAAATTTAAACATAAACAAAATTCAATTAACGTTTCATCAATTTTTTTTAAAAATTGTTAAATATACAGTCGGTAACGAAATTCATTCTTATATTGACCTACTTTGATATTTAAATATGTTTAAATATATGTTTTAGAGGCTAGGCTAACAAGTTGTGATTAATGTTACGAAAAATCGAGTTTTAAATAATTTTATTTTGTTGCCTTGATAATCTTAGATTTAAAACGGCTAGCAGAAGTTATATTTAGAAATAAATGTTGCTAAAATTGTTGACATTACAAAGTGTCAAAGTTTATTTATATACTAATGTATTTTGGCCAAGAAAATTCTTTTTTTAACAAATTACATGTTTGTTTTTGAGCATTAATAAACGGAGGTATTATGATTTATCGCTAGAACGTGTGCTGTTGTATATTATAATTACAATGTTCTATTGCGAATATTATATATATAGAGAGAAAGTTTTATCTAAGGTATTTATTAATAAATGTTAGATATATCTAAGATAAGTAACAAGTGCTAAATATATATAAATATAATAGTAGGTTAATATAGGAGTCAGTTTTGTTACCATCTGTAATTTATAAATCAGTATTTGTATATTAAAATATTTTTTTTTGAAATTAAATTATTTCAAATAAAAAAATAATTGTTGAATTGTTTTAAGGTTTATTTTATTTGAGATAAGACAGTAAATAAATGTGATGTAAATCCAAATAATTATTAAATAATTTTCTAATTTTTACATTTACGTTTTTTTTAAAAACACAACGTTTAATATTATTTGCAAGATTTATGTTACTTTTACTAACAAAACGGTTTTAATGAAGTATTTAAATGCCGTTTTAAAACTAATATATAATTTTACGTTTGTGTTGCTACACGTACACTGTAAACACGATTTTTTTAAATGTTTGTAATACCACTTAACTAAATCTACATGTATTAAATTGGTGCTCTATAAGCATAAATAATAAGTACTTATTTAAAAATATAGTTATTATTATTAGTTTAGATATTTCAATAATTATTTTAGTTGACATTATTGAGAATCTATTTTATTTACAGCATAAGTAAAATAAAATGTACTAATAAAATAATATGAAAAAGGTACAAAATTAAACAATAATAAAAAGACAACAATAAATTTATAATTACATTTAGTAAATATAAACTAAAATATAAAGTAACATTATTACCAATAATTATATTATAAGAAATACATGAAAACAATTAAAAGATGAAACAATAATTGAACTAATTTTTTGCAATATTAAACTATTCAATAATTCATAATATATTTTATTGATCGGACTAAACTCTAACTGTTTTTTTTTTATGATTGCTACTTTGAATGTTCTACGAGAAACATCTTTAAGCAGTAGAAATTTTAGAGAAACCGAATGTAAGCCCGTATTTAGTGCCGGTAGTGGAGATTGAACCTATGCCCACCCAGCTTCAAGTCGAGCGCTGTACCTCCAAATCACACAAGCGTCATCATAAACGAATAAATTTACGTGATAACATTTCTAGTCAGTTATACGCAAGAATATGTTATAAATATGACCAACTTATACAGATACAAAGCAAACGAATTTTATGAAGGTGTTCAATAGACTAGAATACTATTTAAACCTTTTAAATTTTAACATAAACATGGGATTGAGTGCCACTGCCGGTACTAATAGGTACCGGTACTAATAGGTACTAATAAGGCTCTGGTTTGGCTTGGTCAAAACTTTTACTTTTTAAAAATGTTTTAAGTTTGGTAAAAATAAAAATAATAAACCGATCTACCCAGTCCCAAGTCTGGATATAAAAAGAGGGTTTACGGCAAGAAAGATATCCGGTAGTAGATTATCCCACGTCAAAACTATTTAATAGTCATGTTGCTTTAAAATGAGTGGATACAGAACTAAATTAAAAAAACTGACCAGAAACAGTAACTCTTTATAAAAGAGAAAAAAGTTGAAAAAGGAGAATAATAGTAGAAATAGTAATGTGCATAATCTATTTATCATTTGACAGGAATATCAATAATTCAATGCCAAAGCTTATTGTATAAGGCAACAAGATTGTTCCGTGTGTTTAAACTCTGTGCCAAGATCTTTTTTAAGTTCATGTGACATTCATTTCAATGAGACCTTTTTTAGTGTTTCTTAGTTAAATTTGCTGTGACCTACTAACCTTTTTTCACCATCTACGATTGTCTATCCCAAAACCGTTTTTTTTGTCTTATTGTAATGATACTATGTGATGAACGAAAGTCAGTTCTTTGTACAATTTTATTTTTCGAAATGTAACAGCCAAAATTAGTCTTCAAGATACAATTAAAACAGTGGCGATAAAAAACACTCACAATATCATAAATCTTTGTTTGTTTACTTCTACTTTTCACTTTCATATAAACCTGAAGAAATCATAATTGATGTTTACAAACACAAATTCTTTTTTAGGCGGATGGAAGAGCGTAACTATATTGGTTGAAGTCTATTTAAGACAGTTAACACATCTGTAAGCCTGGTTTTAACATCAATTTCGCTTTTTTGTCTTCGTCAAAATAATATTTCTAAAATTTGTAAAATATTTAGCGGATTTAACATATTATCCAATAATATTAGTAAACGTATAATCACTTGGCTTTGTATCTACCACTTTCGTTTTTAAACAATTAATATATAGTTCAGGTCACTCTAGTGAATATATATATATATATATATATATACAATCGGTAACGAAATTGAATCCTATATTGACCTACTTTGATATTTAAAAACATTTAGCACGTTTTACGTATCCTAGGTATATGTAGTACGTACTAATAAATACCTTAGATAAAACTTTATATATATATATATATAACATCATTTGCAATAAAACATTGTATTTATAATATACAACAATACTTGTTCTAGCAGTAAATCATAATACCTCCGTTTATTAAGACTTAAAAACAAACATGTGTAATTTGTTAAAAAGAGAATAAATATTATTGATTAAAATATATTAATGTATAAAAAAAAGTTACAAACTTTGTAATGTCTACAATTCAACTAACATTCACTTTTATCTATAACTTATATATATATATATATATATATATACATCATTTTGATATGTATATAAATATAAGCATAACTATTCCACCAAAAATGTAAAAAGTATTTTATTTAATTTGCAGATTAAAATTAAAACGTTTATATATATATATATATATATATATATATATATATGATTTTTAATAAGGAATTGCATAAAATAAACCTTTTATAAATTTAGCAAAAATCATTTTGACAAATATATGTTTATTAAGAAACACTATTTTAGTAGTCACATTACACTTTTTAAATGTTAATTTAGTCAAGATAAATACAATTTGTATATAATTTTTAAATAAACATTATAACAGAAAAATAATTTATAAGAAATGACATTTATAATAATAAAATATAAATATTTTGTTTTTAATTATCAATATTGCATAACTTGTATAATAGTGTTTATGTGACATTTATTTGGATTATGAAAATAAGAGAATATTTTTAATAATAGTGATTAGACGTTTTGCATATAATTGTCAACAATTTTTGTTATGTTTTTGTATTATTTTCTAGTTTAACCTGTTTAAATGCAAGAAACGTTTTTTCATATATATTATAAAACAAATTAAATAAGAAAGTAATATAATTAAATTTTGCTTGTTAAGACAATATGTTTATTATGATTAAAAGTAATATTTGTCGATTGGTTACTCGACAATGAAAATAATTTAAAACTAAAATTGTTTTTTTATTAAATTTATTTCTTTAATATGGAATAAACAAAAAGTAGAGTTTTGTACTTAAGATAAATCATTTAGATTTAGACTAACATTAAAAAAAAATGAATTATTAAAAATTAAAATGATAATAAGCTTTTTATCATAAAAAAATATTATTTGTAAATAAAAATGGCAAATTAACATTAAAATTTTTATATTATTATTATTATCATTATTGGTAAAGCACTAGATTTAAAGTTGGATGAGCCTGGGTTCACGTGACACTACCGGCAGTAAATACGGGCCCTCGTTTGATTACGCTACTTGCTGAAAAATAATTTTCTTAAGGCATTTAAGGAATAATAATAATAATAATAAACTGTTTATTTTTAAGTATTTGTTTTAGTACTTTACAAAAGCTGTTTTCTATTTACTTTATTACCTAAAAATAAACCATTTTAAAAATTTATTTTATTGTTTTCAAAAACTTAGGTAGTGATATCTGTATATTTCAGGATTTTAGGATTTTTTACAAGTTGAGTAAGCCAAAACACCTTTTAGTACTCAATTTTCAAATTGTCTCAGGTTTTCAGGGGGGAAATATGGAATGAATGATGAGGTAAACGGGGATTAGTCACAGAAAAAAATTGAAATTAAGACAAATCAAGGTAGATAGTGAAAGTTAACAATAGATAACGAGCAAAATTTATAAATATACAATAATAATAATAAAACAAGTTGCGTATTGCAGTGTAAAAACACTGCAATAATTTTCAAAAAAAAGAAAAGAGAAAAGGATGAATAACGCTCCAATGGACGTGTAGCGTGACGCGCGCCTTATCTTGCGAGTGAAAATTTAACTCAAACGTTTCGAATTGCGACAACAAAGCACATTAATATTATATTAAATAAAAGTTTTAAAAAGAAATTTTAATTAAAATTGTATAAATAGCCCTTTAGTTTATGTCTAATATATACTGTGTAAAAACATGGCAAAAATATGCAAAACATTTTTTATTAAATTTTTAATCTTTTTCGAAATAGAAAAATAAGTTGTCATTTAAAAATAAAGTAAAAACGTGTTAAAAAAATGACCTATACATATGTGTAAAGCATCTGGTTTATGGAAAATTACTTCAAATAAATTTTGTTAATGTTTTTTACTTATTAACATATTGTAAATAAATTACAATTACAATTACAGTTAGCTTAAATATTTTAATAAAAGTATATTTAGTGTCATAGAATAGAAAATATGAACTAAAAATATTTTAAAAAGATTAATTATAATTGTTTATTATGTATAGCTTCAGGTTTAATACTTTTTGTTACGTAGTTGATTTATTGCTCATTTCTTTTATATTTGTTTCTAATTTTACTAGAAAACTAAGTGTATTAATAGATGCAAATTTAACTATTATTATAATGGGTAGTTAATATGTAGCCAAGTATTTAATTTGTATTGGTTTATATATTTAAATTATCTCTTTACGATTAAACATATGCAAATACCTAAAAATCATTTGTATATAATTTTATTTTTAAAAGTTCTTGGTAATAATATTTTATAAAATATACATACGCGATTACTGCAAATATAATACAGTATACAAATATGTATTATTATACAATTGTTTTATTTAATAGTTCCAAATTTCGCAAAGAATAACAGTTGTTTGTAAATAATTATTGAATTTACTTTTACCTGCAGTAGTAACTAAATATATTTAAAAAAATTTTTGAAAACGTTATTGGACATTTGTAATGATGATAATAATTTTTGCAATGTTTTATCAAATAAAGATTATACTACTTACATGTTTTAGTAAAAAAATTACTAAAAAACATCTATTTATATGCATGTAGTTTAATAAATAAAGTTACTGACTAAGAAAAATGCATTTTAAAAATGTATGTAAACTATATAATTAAGTATTTGTGTATAACAATTTTAAATAAAACTTTTAACTTATAAATAATTATCATTTTTGTAATAAACATGCTTAGAAACTTTCAATATTGAAAGAAGAGCAATCATATGTACTTTTATAAAAAAATATCATTAAATATTTTAAATAACGTTTACTAAATTAATTTAAATGTGACTAAGCATTAAATTATGATAATGACAAAAAATAAGTTTAAATTATTTTAAATAATAAAAAACAATTGCTTAATTTTTAATATTCTACAAGTTTAATTACTTTTATAATTACTATTAAAATATAATAATATTCTTTTAAAATAAAAGCCTTATATTTCTGTGATTCGCAAATTATATTTGGTAATTGGTTTAAATATTGTGCAATATTTATCTTTTGTTATTATATTTTATGCTAATCAACAAATATTAAATTCAATAATTATTCAACGTCCGCGTACAAAAACAGGAACAAAATAGTACAAAAAGTGAGTAACATTAAACTTTTCTTTACTCCTTGGGTCACAGTATATCTAAAATTATCAATATACTTGTGGTAAATAACAATGGGTAAATCCTGTGCTTTAACAACTAAATGTAAACATATAAACTATAATCAGGTTTAAAAAAATTATGATATATATATATATATATATAGTAAAAATGTTACTGTTTATAAATAAATGAATAATTGTAAAACAATGTTATTGCATAAAGCATAAATTAAAATCTTAAAATAATTTTTGCTTAAAAATAGAATAACAATTAACAATACATAGAATTATACTATTTTTGAAAACAAAATTTATTTTTATCAATATACAACAAATTGAACTAGCTTTTGTTACATAAACGTTATTTATTTATTTTTTAACTTTTAGTAATATATACGCAATAAATATTTTCTATTTTGTTTTAGTAATTAAATTAAGTATTCAGGATTTAATATTTTTCACGAGTTGAGTAGGTCAAAACACCTTTTAGTACTCGGTTCTCAAATTGTCTCAAGTTTTCGGAGGGGGGGGAAATGAAATAGATGGTGAGGTAAAGGGGAATTAGTCACAGAAAAAATATTTGAAATCAAGATAAAATCAAGGTAGATAGTGGAAGTTAACAATTATAGAAAACGAGCAAAAATTATAAATATACAAAAATAATAATAAAACAAGTTACGTATTACAATGCAAAACCACTGCAATAATTTTCAAAAAGAAGAAAAGAGAAAAGGATGAAAACGCTCCAATAGACGTATAGCTTGACGCGCGCCTCACCTCGCGAGTCAACATTACGAAAAATATGTATTGTCAAATAAAATATATTTTATATCTTAATTAACTAAACTTTAAATATAGTTTTAAAATATTTAAATGTATCTTAATATTTATTAATACTTTGTTTGAACGTTAATTTCTTTAATAAAAATATTTTAAAAAATTATTTAATTTATTTATGTAAATATATTTATAAAAACAATTATTTATTATGCAAACAGTTTAAAAAAATAGAAAAAAATAAAATTTTTACATAATTTTATTCTATGTTTATGAAAGAAGAAGTTATAAATTGGTTTGTAATACTATTAATACAAAAAATAATTGATTAAAAATTTGTTTGTTGAAAAGGTTCAAAACATACAGATAGATGAATAAAAGTATAAAAATATAAATGTTGCTATCGTTTAATTAATAAATTATTTTTTTAAACATATATCTAAAAACTATTTTTTAATTTTTAGATATAACATTTAACATTACGTAAAGGTTATTTTCTTCTAATGTATAATTAATAGAATTTTGATCTGGAATACAATCTGAAGCTTCATATTCTTTGTAAAATTTTCGTTGAATTATATGTGATAAATTTTTGACGTCGGAACTAACAGATTTACTTGAATCTTCTTGACGTATTGCACTGATGCAAATACAAGAATCAACGACACTAATTTTTATATTGTCAATTTCATATTGACCATCCAGAGGAATAATAAATTTTAATTGATTACCTTTTCGTATTGTTTGATGATTTTCAAGTTGATTAGTTAAGACAAAATTTGATAATTCTGAAGCAATTGTTTTAGAATATTTATGTTCTTCCGGACATAATAATTGTTCAGGTTTTTTAATAACATTGTCAACTGATGGTTTATACAATTCGCAGGGTATGTTGAGCAATAATAATCCATTATTAAGCAAAATAATCTTTATATTTTGGAGAATGCAAATTTCAGGTAATGTTATGACATTTTTAATATAACGTTTTATAATTTCGTTTTCTGTTATAGTTTCATTAACAGCAAAAACTGTAATTTCTTTTTGTACATTCAATGTAGCTTTAATATCATTTATTTTTAATTGTTTTGCATCCAAGAATATTTTTAAAAAACTGCTTTTAGTTAATGAATAAACAGCGAAAATTGTACAAATATGTTCTAATATATTAGACATTAAAATATTTCACAATTCATAAATGTTTTTCTTAAATAATAAAGTATGTTAGATATTTAAAAAACCTATTATTTAACTAACAAATAACGAACGATGATTTTTTTGTTATATTTCTGATGCTAACATTATTCTGTGATCTGATTGGACAAAATATTAAAATTATAATGTAACCAAAATTTAATTATAATATTTTATTATTTTTAAAATATTTAATTTTTTAATTAAAAGAAAATTAAAACCTAAAATAAGTAATATAAAAATAACTGTTTTTAGCGCAAATTTTAGAAAACCTTTGATGACTTCAGGGTCACACCAATCTCGGCCGTGCGGTTTTAGGGAAATGAATGCATCAATAACAGAGGTTAATATGAATGTCCAATCTAGAGGTTCTGTTTCTGGAAGTGCAAATATAACTGACGATAGGAGCTGTCTTAGATCTCAGATAAGCGCATCAGAATCTATCAACCGTTCATTGGGTCTGCTACCTATTAATCCAAGTCACCCAATTCCATCCCATGGAATGAGATTGATGTCTCACATTAATTTACCACATCGTGAAGTTGGAACATCTACTCCTTTAATAAACACTTGTAGTACAGTTAGTACATGCACACTTTCACTTCCACCAATTTCTTCAGCCACTGATGTGGTTTGTAATATACTGCCTCAGACTGCTGCAGACGCTAGTGCTATCGATTTAGCTAGTTTATTTGAATGCCCTGTTTGTATGGATTATGCCCTTCCGCCTATATTGCAATGTCAAAGTGGCCACATTGTTTGTTCATCGTGCCGTTCAAAACTTTCTTCTTGTCCTACCTGTCGGGGTAGTTTAGGTAAAAATATTTACATTATATATATAATATATATATATATATATATATATATATAGTAAACAATTATCTACGTAAATTATTTTATGATTGACTTAGTGCATATTGATTTAATTTTATTATGATTGTATGTATACGAATCTAGTGCATTATAAAATATAGTTACTTGTACCATTTTATTATAAAAATTTTAACCGACTGTATTTTAGACAATATTTTAGAAGATTTAAATAAGGACAATCGATTTTTGAGTTTTAACTAGAGACGTGTTACGTATTATTTAGAGCAATTAAATAATATATGATTACAATTATAAGCTTCGATGGTTCTGATAGTATTTTCTATTAAGCGTCGACATATATATTAAAATTAGCGTAGTTGTAGTACAGAACAACTTTTGATGGTGTTGAACGGAACTGGAGACGTTTTTTGATTTCATTATTGTTCAGTTGTGTTGATCGTTTTTTACGGTTAAGGATAGAACACTAGTTAGTTAAGCCAAACAGCTATGTAAAGTAAACTAATGCCCTGTAGTTAGCAGGTATTTGCCGATTTTTTGTGTGAACAGAAACAATGTTTTTAATCCCAACGATCACCGATTTATTTTCATCTCAACCAAGTTTAGTTTTATTTCTTGGACTTTCTTAATACTTCCAGTTGCCGATCTGTAAATAATGATCATTATCAGTGCGGTTTTAAAATTTTGCCTTTAATCCTTGTTGTTATCATTTTATCACATTACTATAGGTTGCCTTCAGTTATGCCATCCTGTTTGTATTCTTTGAACTATCTCCGCATTCGAATTTCCATTTTCTTAGTGCCTGGATATTTAAACTTTATTATTCTCGATAGTTCTTGGTTTACCATTTCGATTTTACCAAAATTTTCTTTTGTCGTACTTATATAAACTGTCTTTTTCTTGTTGACTTTTTAACCTCGATTTTCTAGTATCTCAAACCCCTCCAGATCTGCATAGAACAATATTTATTTTGGTTGTTGACGTGATTACCTCTTTATTATTTTCCTTATTTATAAGGTATATAAAACGATCAACTTCAAATGTTTGATAAGCGTAACAAACGTAGAAGAATAACAAAGTTTCTCGGTTGGTAGACAGTATCCTTGTGACGTCGCTACTGTTTCCCAAGGTTGACGAGGTCGCCTAATTTTTCGTTAGAGTTATCCCTAATAGCTCAACCGTTATACATGTTATACATACCTTAAGATACCTTTAATTATCCTGGGTATGTGCTTGTACCCACCCGCCAAAGCGGGAACTCAGTTATACTGCTGTGGACTCGGTCCCTGCTGCTATTAGTCTAGATAACTATGAGCACCCAGTCTAGGATGCATCACGTGGAGGAGGAACTGTCAGGAATATCATCATTAATGGAAATTGATATTTTATAAGCATTACTGGAATTCTCAGGATCATTAGCATAGAACAATATCATCCGTAAATAACATACTCCATGGTTATTCTATCTTATTATTTCTTGTTACCATAATATAAGAATCGGAAAAAGTATATATTACAGTCTTAATGCTCTATCAGCAGTGTAACGGTACTTTGTGTTATACATGTTTTTTCTAGATAATATTAGAAATTTGGCTATGGAAAAACTTGCTGCAAGCGTTTTATTTCCTTGCAAGTATTCTACCAGCGGTTGTCCTGAAAGTTTTCATTATTCTTCCAAAGCCGAACACGAAAGTTTATGTGAATACAGGTAAAAATGATTCTATTAATCTTAATGCTTCTGTTTGTGATTGTGTATAATTGTTTTAAATACCAACTTAATTAATTTAATTGCTAAAATGTTCACCTTATATTTTTGTAAGTACTTGTTTAAGTAATTTCAATTAGCAAGTATTTTTAAAAAGGTATGATACTTTCATTTTATTGACTTGTTCATATAATGGATGTTGGTAGAAGCATTTTCTCCGATGTTGTTAATAATGGATTTAATGGTATATGTTGAACAACATTAGTTCCAAATTTGCTTAGCATTCCGAATTTTTATACGAAGGGGTTGTAGGATGCTAATTAAACTTGGGGAGAATAAAATAAGTTTTATAATTTTTTATAACTTGTACAAAATATAAATTATTGTTTTTTTTAACCGCAATAAATATTTTAACAGTTATTTAGCGGGTATCACAATCTTGTGATCACCATTAAATAATGACGTTAAATAAACCACGTTACACGCATGTATATTGCTAATATGTTGCTCAACAATCACGGTATTTTATTCAATCCAAACTATCGCATATTGACTTGTACAATTCAGGGTTTTCAAACTTAAGGACTCAAGGTAGATGAAATACATTTTAGTTCAAAATAAAATTAGATGGTTAGGATGTGTTTTGAGAATGCCAAATAATTGCTTTCCACACAATGCATTTTTTATCGAAAAGTGGAGAAATGTTTGGTGTGGTCATCTATTGATGTCGTTAAGTAGTATTTGATTGGAAACACTAAAATGGTTTTTAGTGGCGTACTTATTCATGTTTTGTTAATAGTTATTCTTTAATTATTACAATAGTGAGTTGAAGATATTTTTTACTTTGTATTATATTAATAGTGTTATATTGACATGCTAATGGTCCTGAGGGTTTGAGTAATGCTTATAAAGTCTCAATTTCTAATGATAGTGATATTCCTGGCTGTTCATCGTCCATATGATGCATCCTGAACTAGGTGCTGAAAGGCATCTAGACTAATAACAGCAGGACCGAGTGCACAGCGGTATAACTGGGCTTCCGCTTTGGCGGGTGGGCGCAAGTATACACCCAGGGTATTTAAAAGGTATTTTAAGGTATACGTATATTATATGTAGTCCTTGGGCTAAGGGAAATAACACTGACAAAAAATCAGGCGGTTTTGTTAATCTTTGCGAACAGTGGCGACGTCACAAGCCATCGAACTCGATTGCCGTATAAATATGGAAAATATTGAATAGGGGATGACGTCACTAACCAAAATGCAAAGAAAGTGTTATATTTACAGACAAATATATACTTTTGGTTTGATTTAATAAAGAACACTAGCTGTTTTATTCTTGATAGTTCCTCTCTAGTATATATTCGCAAACTAAACTACTACTCAGTAATAATCTTTCTTAGACCAACAATAAAGATATTATGGAGTTTGCTTCTATCAATGATAATCAAGGCAGCTAATGGATTACTGTTATTTTCGGTTTTATCCTTCGATTTATATAGAATAGAGGACCCAATTAGAAATAGTTCTGGACAGCATGTTTCTTAAAACCAACAAAGTTTACAAGATCCAAAAGCTTTATGAGTCTATGATTTCGAGAATTTGTTTCTTGTTATTGGTGTACAAGTTCAAATGTGAGATTATATAAAAAACGTGTTTTTTCACTTTTAATTTTTTTACACTGTTAAATGCTTTACGGGAAACGCATCATTCAGCAGTGGTGCAGTCCGTTTGTTTACCCTATGCAGCCAACAGAGATCATTGGAGGGGTTTAACTCGGGATGTAATTAACATTTAATGTCGGCACATCTCAAGTGTCGTTCTTTGAGCACACTACAAAAGTTGACGTTTTTACAGACGCTTTGGTTTTTGTTGGACTACCCTGAGTGATAATAACTGGTGGGGGATGTTTATCCCCGATGATGATGATGATGCTTCAGCAGTGGATATTTTAGAGAAACGGGACATGGGCCCGCATTTGGTGCCGGTAGTGGGGATCGATTCCCGATGCTTATCCAGGTTCGAGTCGAGCACTGTACCGTACTAGATCACTCGGGCTTGTTTTTTTTATTTGCAATTTGTTGTGGATCAACTGTTTTTATCCGTTGTAGACCGTATGATTGTCCTTGTCCTGGAGCTTCCTGCAAATGGTTGGGCGAATTGGATCAGGTCATGCCACATTTGATGCATCATCACAAAAGTATAACGACACTTCAAGGTAATGCTAATTTGGCACAAATTTTTACATTAGTTGATGCGTTTTGACACCTTGTTTACTCTGTATGCACTTAATTGATTTTTATAGGAGAAGACATAGTGTTTCTTGCTACTGACATCAATCTTCCTGGTGCAGTTGATTGGGTAATGATGCAATCTTGTTTTGGGCACAATTTTATGCTGGTTCTTGAAAAGCAAGAACGTGTTCCTGATCAAATATTTTTTGCACTCGTACAGTTGATTGGTGCTCGCAAGCAAGCTGAACAGTTTGTCTATAGGTGTGTTAAATCTTAATTTGTTGTGATCTTTTGCATATTCATTTTTTATTTAAAAAAAACTTAACTAATATTTGTTATCAATATCTACTTTAATTGCGGTTGTATGACTCATGCTGGTTTTATAGAACAAGGTACATTTCATTTAGGATACTAATGATTCTGAAGTTTTGAGTAATGCTTATAAAGCTTCAGTTTCTAATGATGGTAACAGTCCTCCATGTGGTGCATTCTGGAATAGGTATCCATAGGCATCTAGACTAATAACAGCAGAGACCGAGTGCCCAGCGGGTGGGTGCAAACATACACCCAGAGTATTTAAAAGGTATCTTAAAATGTAAACCATTTGTAGCCCTTAGGCTAAGGGAGATAACCCTGACAAAAAATCAGGTGGTTTTTATTCAATCTTTGTGAACAGTAGTACCGTCACAAGGATGCCGTCTGTTAGTCAAGAAACTTTGTTATTTTTCTACGTTTGTTGCACTTATCAAGCCATCGAACTCGATTGCTTTAGATTGGTGTATAAATATAGAAATAGTGAAGAGGTGACTACGTGACTAGTCCAATGAATGATTGTACACTTTAATTTGTGTGGTTGTTATGCTGCTAAATTTTATAAGCATTACTCAAATCCACACGATTATCACTAAATTTTAGGCTATACCAACAAAGACAAGACCATTCAAAATAGTCTTTTTGTAACTTTGTCGTAATTCAAATGCTTATAATTTTTCGTTGACACCTTAGGTGTCTTGTTAGCCTTGTTAATGCGAACACGTTTCAAAAAGCTAATGTTTGTGCCAAAAATATAAATTTCTCAAGTCTGATTACATTTGCATTGCATGATTTCTTTTTGTCAGTGTTAACTGTAGAACTAAATTCACATTTTTGTCATTCTAACCTTAATTTTTGTACTCACATATTTCAAGACTTGAGCTTAACGGCCATCGAAGGCGTTTGGTTTGGGAAGCTTGTCCGCGAAGTATTCATGACGGTGTTCAATCTGCTATAGCAATGTCCGATTGTTTAGTTTTTGATTCGAACACGGCTCACTTATTTGCAGAAAATGGAAATCTTGGCATCAATGTTACCATTTCTCACGTTTTTCCACAAAATTGATATTTTATTTTGTATTGACACGTTGGAACCAGGTTTTTTATGATCATTAATTTTCACTTTGACGATACGTGTATGTTGCTTGACTATGAGCATTTAACTCATTTGCTATTTTTATTTTTTTATATATATACATGTAATTTAGTGCGTTGTTTTTTCAACGTACCTTTTTAATTGGCTCTATTTTATTTGGAACTGTGATGTTATTTTTTGAGCAAGCGCCGTGGTGATTTATTTACTATGGATTAATATGCAACATGACGCATTTTTATATTTCGTCATTGTCATCATTTTATAATAAACATGAGTTTGTGTTTGTGTATGTATAAATTGATGCCATGTATGAATATTTCAAAGTTATTTTTATTGTACATAAAATTAATATTGTTTTAAATGAATTGTTTAATAATTTATTTGGTTTTGTGTGTCAAATAATATCAATATTTTAATAAACATTCTAGGATTTAGTTTATATATACATATACATATATATATATATTGCAGGGTTTTAATTAGTTCATTATATCAGATGTTTTTATTAGTTGGTGACATGTTTACCTTTTCATTATTTGTGCATTCGCAGAGTACTTTTAATGAATGCTTTATATTGGTGTACAGGCGAGGAAACGTTGTATGTGCAACCAACATAGGGACACGAATACATATCTTAGCTAATGGATCCTTATGACGGCAAAGGTGGAATGAATTGCCTGTTTCTATTAGTCAAATGTAACCTAAGGTACCTTTCAAGTACCTTCAATTTATGCTTAATCTATTCAACAACGATGAAGTCAAAGTATATTTTTAGGCACTTAGTCTTTGATCTGATCCGAGGACGCACCACGTGAAGGTGCGGTATAACACGTATTACTATAATCAGAAATGGATATTTTATGAGTACAACTTGAATTTGATCGTGTTTATTCCTAGAGTTTTAACGACCGGAGATGTTATTCATGGTAGGATTGACTATGTCAAAGAAATTGATTGAAAACCCGGATTAATTAGTTATTGTCCACTTTTGAGGTCATGCCAAACATTTTGGATAAGAACCATAATCGTCCTGTTTTGTGCTTGGCATTTTGGTTGTAATCTATTATTTATAGTTGAAAAAGTTTATATCTACAACGGTCGTTGCAGATGCTTTGGGCCATTAGTTAGATTTAGCACAGGTGGTACGCTTCTTCTTGCTGCTATATCCTCACTTATCTAAATATTTAGCATTTCAGTTTTTTCTTTAAAATTGATGATATATTACCGATTGCGTTTCAACAGATCCTGCGGAATTAACTCAAGTTGATCTATTACCCATATTTGTTTGTGTCACTTATACAGATAGGAGTTGGAATAGATTAAAATTTAAAAGAAGCCGATTAAAAAGTAGAACCACTGATGATTTTATGCAAAATTTTGTGGTTACAATGCTTGTGTTTCTTTGCACAGACTTCGTCACTTTGACTGTGTTTACAGGTAGCTAAACGTGGAATTTGTGGGTTTTATTCAGTTTTGAAAATTAAACAATTGTAGTATTTTATTTATTGAGATATGGCCTCAACTGTCACTCCAGATTAATCACAAGATGTCACTTTTTTAATCTTATGCAAAATGCAACAACAACAACGAAAGTTAATGGCAATGCCACATCTTTATTAATTCCAAATTCGCATAGCATCACGAACAATCCATTTCCATTAATCACGATTTTCGGAGGCGTGTAGAGATATGCCAGTCCATCGACTTAGCCATTGTTTTCAAGATAAAGTCCCGACCAAGATAGTGTGAGGATCGTCCCGAATAACATCCATTCAAGTACGTTTCTGACCACCTTTCCCCTTCCTCCAATCGACATTTAGACAAGCCAGGGTTACGATACGTGAGATTGCGTCAGGATTTTTACGAAGAACGTGTCCAAACCAGCGCAATCTTTGTTGTCGCGATACCAATAAAGGAAAATCATGAAATTGAAGTTCATTTCGAATTTGGTGGTTACTCATCTTTTTCGACCAATCCCTTGATACAGAGGATGCAAAATGGGTGTTATGCTAAATGTATCTAAGACATCTTGCTTCAAATTTGTCAAGCTTCTTGATTCCTGACCCCGTAAGAGTCCACATTTCAGCTGCGTACAGAAGTACTGTGCGAACCAATGAAGAGAAAATGTTCATCTTCGTGTTTGGGTTGATGGTTTTACGTCTTCATATTGAATCCATCACGTAAGATAGCAATCTAAAGTTCTTTATTGTTTAGCGAATCAAATGTTGAAGAGTAGTCAATGAAGACTACATACCTAGGACGCTGAAATTTTGCCCGAAATTCAAGAATGCGTCGAAGTGTATAAATTTAATCGATGCATCCCATGCCAGGACGAAAACCAGTTTGGTTAGGACGAGTGGTCTTCTGCATATGATCTGCAGTATTCTGCAGTATTTGGTCTTCTCCCTCTCCGGGTGAATCCTTTCAACTATGGCTGAGGTGGCAATTTTGGCAGCTATGCAAAGTGAGCTGATACCTCTGTAGTTAGCAGGTATTTACCGATCTCCTTTCTTGTGAACAAGAACAATAGTAGCACAGTGCCAGTCTTCAGAGCACTAATCAGTTGTCCAGAAATCCGTTATGATACCACACAGGTCTTTAACAAGTAGCGAGGAACGGTATTTAAAGGTATATGGAGGAATATCGTCGAAAATCGGCGAAGCTTTTTTTGCTTGTGCATAAAGATCTCGAGAATCGATTGACAACCAGTTTGGGTAAAATGCTTTTATAAGTTAAACAATTATTCCGTGATTGGCTTACAAGATATTCACAATTTAAATACTTATGGAAGTTATAATTAATCTATAGAATCGATATACGGATTATTATTATTATTACAAAACACTTCTGGTTTAAAAAAATAAGCATGAGGCAATGAGATAACAATTACAGCAAAAATTAACATCAAAGTCGCGTAATTCAAAGAGAACATGAGACAACAAAATGTTTCCATTGTATTTGAACATTCTGCTAAACGTTTTGCTTGTGCCCATGAAACATTCATTTCAATTAGATCTTCCCGAATAATTCTTAGCCAAGTTTTTTTAGTCTGCCAACCTTTCTTTTACCATTTACAATTGTCTATTCCAAAACCGTTCTTACTGGTCTTTCGGGCGGTAAACGTAGAATTTGACCAAGTAATTTTCTTCGTCTAATTGTAATGATGTCATGGAGTGAACGAGAGTCAGTTTTTTTCGTGATCTCATCATTTGAAATGTGATCGCGCCAGGTAATTTTTAAAATACTTCTAAGACACCGGCGATGAAATACATTCACCATCTTATCAATCTTGTCCGTACGTTTCCACGTTTCACTCCCATATATATATATATATGGATACATGTACAATAAAATATATTCATACAATTAATTTTTACAAATACTGCATATACACGTATTGTTAAATTATTAAGCTGAATGGAGATTTTAATTCAATTTTTATTATCTACATTGAAACCATGTATTCTTGACTTACCTTTCAGATGTATCAGACACTTAAAACCAGAAATGATCGAAAATTAATGTAGTATTCTTAAAATACACCTAATGATAATTGTAGAATCTCAGAATAGTCACCCAACAAAAAAAATCAGTTAAGCTTTTAAACTTTGACTTTACTTTTTTACAAATTATTTTTAAACATTATCATTGGGAATAAAAATTCCCCACCAGTTATTATCGCCCAGGGTAGTCTAAATTACCAAAAGTTTGCAATGTGCACTTCATGAACGACACTTGAGGTATGCTAACTTTAAATGTTAAATACATTCCGAATTAAACCTCTTCAGTGATTTCTATTAACTGCAAACGGACGCTCAATTAAGTAATTCATTTGGACAAGGGCCTTAGTATAAATAAAAGAGGTGAGTTCGTGTGTTACAATGTTCGTCCGAAGATTCCTTAAGCCACTCAGTCGGGTAATGGATGGGCTTCCATAGCTATTCTAGTTGGATGAGTGGGCGGTATACGTAAAACGTGGCCAATCAATTTTAATTATCTTTTTTATTATGTTAGAGATACATGGCCAATAAATGTTAAGTGTTTTATAAATATCTGGAAATGGCTGAAATATTTTATTATCTATTAAACGGTTGCGTTCAATAGAGGACAGCGAGCGAAACCATGTAAACATTAAACAGCTTTGCTCAAAATGAACGAGTTTTGTATATCGACTTGGGTAAAAGTTGGCTTCACGTTTTAAAAAATTATTTTTAAACAATCAGCTCGTCACGTTTGTTGTCGTTTAACCAATCATTTACCATAAACGGGTACATTAATCAATTTCATTTGTACATGTTGGAGGTTAAGTATGATCGGGAGAATGTTTTAACGCAAATGAACGTGGAATTATTTTTGAAATCTCAGTTGTAGACTTTGTTAACAATGTAGGCAATTTATTTAGAATACAATATTTGCAGATGTAGTGTAAGTTGAAATGCTAGAAAGGTTCTGTTTGGGAAAGCTAATATTGCAATTGTAAGTACAAGCTAACTATACCTGTGCAGTAACAAATTTTTTAGTTTAGTACTTGTGCACGGTGTTAGGTTATTATTTTTCACGCAAACTGTAGACATTAAAACTAGTACTTTATTACTTTTTGTGTTGAAATTTTACAATAATAATAAATTGAAAAATATTAAGTAGTTCTGGATGTGTTAAATAAATTGAATTTGTTGACTTTAATTAATAAGTATCAAATTGTCTACTTACAAGTAGTATAATTTCATAAAATTGAATTTTATTAATAAAATTATTGTTAAAGTATTTCTATTCAAAATAAAATATCAAGAGAAGTAAATAGTAAGATAAATTTATTCTGTATATATATGTTTTACATACAAACATAAATTGTAAGATTATTACTACTACTATTAATATTGCTATTATTAGTAGTAGCAGCAGTAATATTACTAATTCATTACTTTATAGAAATTAAAATCTTTTTAAAAAAAAACTTTACATATTATATATTTTGTGTTAAAATATAAATAAAAGTATAAATGTTGTACATATATATACACTAGATGTTTATTATCAGAACAGGATTAAAAAATATTTCTAATTTTTAATTGTTATATTTATTCTAAAAAAACTTAGTCAAAAGCTTTTTGAAAATGTAGTATTTTAACAAATGTATGTTAAAAGATTTGGATAGAATATTTACAAAAATTGCTCATATATATATATATATATATATATATACTTTATTTTATTTATCTTTAAACAATTATTAAAAAAATTGTTTTTGAAAACTTAAAAATCTCTTAATTATATATTAATTTGGTAAATAAATATAATACATAATTTAGTTACCTTAAACTATTATGCAGCTTGATAAATTTATTCTTAAAATGTTTAAATTATTAAAAGGTAGTTAAATTTTTTAAATATAAATTTTGTACATGTATAAAATGTTTGTTTTTTAACCAGAAAAATTGTAATAATTATTTTAAACCAAATATTTTATACAAGCTATACATTTTCTTAAAATGAAGTGTAAGTATTATATATATATATATATATATATATATATATATATATATATATATACAACTCCTAAGCTAATTAGTGTTAAAAACGTAGTTATTAAAGTAAAACATCTGTAGCAATCACATAACTCAAAAAAAACTCAGTTTAATCATAATATATACAATATTATATAATAAATAAAATACAATTACAATTTTATTAATATCTATTGTTATTATAAAAAAAATTGTATAAAAGTTAAACTTGTTCAAAATTACAAATCTGGTAAAAATTATTAATACAAAATATAACGTCAAATATGAAAAAAACAGTACACATGGAATATTTTCAGTTACCAAATGATTGATTGAATAATAATGAACAAAATGTTTAATAATTAATGTGATCGCCCTTCTTTTTAACCACTTGATTAAGGCGGTTTGGAACGCTGTCGATGAGATTGTTGATATATTCTTGTTTCATCTCATATTGAACAACAAACTGAATACGATCACACAAATCCTCAATTTCAGTATGCTTATTGATGTTGCGCTTTAGCATACTGAAAAAAATTTTCAATAACATTTATGTCCGGACTGTTAGGTGGTAATTGAATAAAAGAAATTTTTTTTGATTTTAGTCCTTCTAATGTCTAAATGTAAATATAAAACAAATAAAGTAAACCTAGGTAAATATGACATTACCTTTTTGGACGTATGACATGGAGCATTGTCCTGAAAAACATTAGTAAGCCCGGTGTGAGTGTGTTGCATTTCATTATAAAAAACTTCCTTCATTAATGAAACAAATTTTTCACTATCTAAGGTACCGGATATAATTTTCCATTTAATAGGTTTATTATACTTAATACCGAACCAACACATCACTTGTCGAGGGTGGGCTTTTTTTCTAACTACCGGAAATAAATGTTTTTGAAAATTAGGCCCGCATAGTACTTTATTTTTATATCCAAATGGTTCATCCCGAATCATTGTTTCATCAGCAAAATATACCGAGCGCCAATAAGACAATCTTCGTTCAATCCACTTGTTACATAAATGGTTTAACTATTGGCGATTCACGTGTTAAACCAAATTCTTTTGAACGGCTTCTCACCATTGAATAACTAAATTCTTGTAAATTATCTTTTACAATATTCGAAATGGGCTTGTTGTAATTTTTTTTTAATTCCATTAAAATTTTTCGATCATCTGTCTTACTTGTTTTTCTTTTTCTACCAACATTATCATAGTTTCTTGGTTTTTGTCTATTCAAAACACAATAAATTGTTGTAAGACTTACTCTATACAATTCCGCTAATTGTTTAGGCAAAAATCCGTAGTTTTTTAATTTTTTTATAACATGGTGTTCATTGTCATTAAGATGGTAATCTTTTCTATCGTTGGTACTCATTTTACAGAACGAAAATAAATAACGAAATTAATCTGATTCTCAAGGTCAATTATAATTTAAAATAAAAAAATTTTAAATTATCTAAAAAAATTTATTTACAAAAAAATAATAAATAATTTTTTAAATATATTTTTAAGTATTTAAATTTTAATTTTAATTAGCATTATGACGGTACAACTGGATCAAAGTTGAATGTTTAAATTTTAACTATTAAACGTTGTTTATTTTTAATGAAATTAAACACAAATTAATAATCGACCAATTATTATAAAAATTATATAGATTTAACTTATTATCCACGCTTATATGACTGCTGTTTTTAAAATATGCTATTTTGGCCGACTGAGCGTCTTTAAATAAATATTTCTAAATAAATATAAAGCATCTATTACATATTTTACATTATTTTTAATTCTTAATATTTATTTTTACTAAAAAATAATTAGAGATAACAAATTAATTTATATTAATTTTTTTTCTGAATTTTCATTACTGATTTATTCAGTGGCTGTATATATATATATATATATACAGATAGTGACATAAGTGAATCCAATGTTGACCTGGGTGAAAAAATAACGGTGCTGAGCTGTTTTAACCATAAGTATTAAGTGCACGGAAATAAGAAGCTTTTTTATCAAAATTATAAATTTCGAAACGGAAAATAAAAAATAACCTTGTGCTTACATTATTAAATTAATTTTATAATTTTTAGAAAAAAAAATTGTTTTAAAATTGTTTATATTAAAATACTTTTAAAATAAATTATTTTTTGACTATTTAAAAATACAGTGCAAATTTGTAAATATATGTATGAGCAGTTATTTCATTTTAAAAATTATTATTTTTAAAAATAAAAGAAATATAAAATTAAAACATATTTTTTAATAATTATTCTTGTAAATAAATTACATATTTTAATATTTAATAAATTTTAACTAGAAATAGTTAACGTTTAAGCATCGCATTACCAGCGTATGTACCAAGGTTATATATTTATAAAAAAATTTAGCGCATAATTAAATCTTTATAATGTGTAAAATAATTTTTTATTTTAAAAATATACATTAATTTATTTTACAAACAAAAATATTAAAAAAAAAATAACTGGAATGAAATACGTTGCTTACTGTATATATATATATATATATAATACAGCAGTTATATTTAATAAAATAAACACTATTATACGTACAATTTTACACATAATATTATGTTTAATTTAACTGTAAATGGCTACAGATTGATTGTTACCATGTAGCAATCAATGGATAAAATAAAATTAATTAGAAAAACATATTTCAAAGGGTAAATAGTAGCTTTAATAAACATTTTATCTTAAAATTATTTTTATAAAAAATACACCATCTGCGATTGCTTTATTTATATCATTATCCTGAGGATATATATATATATATATATATATATATATATATATATATATATATATATATAATGTGTATGTGCGTATGTATATTCATAAAATATATTAACAGTTATAACAAATATATTTTTCTATTTAGCTTTTAACTAATTTTTTGCTAGCCTTTAAACATGAAACAATTATTTTTTAAACATTTTACCCAACAAAGATTGCATAACGTTATACGGTTGGTTATCATTAGATTTGATTTAATTTTACAAGTATAATTTAATAATACTTACTATAAAAATGTTAAGTTTACATTTTAGTTTATACAATAGTTAGCTATACAATATGTACTACTATCTAATAAATAAAATGCAATTATAATTTTATTATTGTTTCTTATCAACTGGTTTATTATTAAAAGATGGCTAAAATTATCAACATACAACATAACGTCAAATATTAATAAAAATGCCAACCAAATCTAATGCTTTGACAAGTTTTCATTATGACCATTTTTGAAAGTTTTACAAGAAACGCAACCCTCAGTAGCAAACGTTTTAGTGAAGCCTAACGTGGGCCCGCATTTAGTGCCAGTGGTGAGATTCAAACCTATATTTACCAGATCCAAGTCGAGCGCTGTACTGTTACGCTATTTTTTGTATAAAATATTACAAAATATTAAATAATATACGTGTTCGCTTATTTTGTAACTAATCGAAGTAAGTGTTTTGGTATGTTCTTGGATAGAATATTGGTGTAGTATTGTGCAATCTTAATTTAAATAATGAAAAACATAGGTTTACTCAGATAATTTCCTAGTTGGAGTATACATAGTTATGTGTTATTTAAGTATATGAAAACGAAACAAAATAGATAATACTAAAGTTAGAGCTAGTGAATGGAAATTTTTAATCATATAACATTATTTTCACTTTTTTATTTATGTAAATAAAAAGAATGTATATGTATATCCACAAATATGTAACAATTATGAATTGGGCAAATTTAAATTGCATTTTAGTTAAAAACAAAAATGCTACAGTTTAAATTAATTAATATGATTGGATATATAATAATTATTTTAAACGTTTTACAATACAACGTACAACGTTTGTTATACATACTGGCTTTATTTTAACAAGTCAAAGATACGTTTGTACAACGTTGACTGTACGCAGTTCCTTTAGTGATGTGCAAAATAAACAACCTGTTAAAACAGTGTATTATTTACTATCAAAAAGGACTAAAAATAAAATAATAAAAAATAATATTTTTGTAAAACGTACTTTTAGAGTTTACTTTTGGCAATAAAAATTGACTAAATTTTCTGTTATTATTAATACCAAATAACTACAATATTAAATAACTTAGAAACGCTAGCATATTTCGTTATTTTTAAGTTACAATAAAAACTGCTTCAAGACAAATATATTTTTTTATTATTACAAAAAATCTGCATTGTTTGAAAAAAGTATTATTATTTTTAAATTGTTTTAACTATTTATACTAAAGTTATATTCTAATTTTTTAACTGAATTTTGAATACAAATCAGTATTCTAGTAAAAACTTACCCAATTTTTTTACTGCATTTTTTTTACCTAAAAGTGCCAGTTAGAAGACATAGAACATTTTGGAACAAAAAATAAAAAAAAGTTTTTAATAAATTTTTTTGAAAATCCATTTATTAAATTTTTGAACATTAATTAATATTTTTAAATTTTATTTTTTATTTTTATATAATAAGGGAATTGTAACAAATAAATTTCGTATTTAAGAATTATAAATTTGAAGTATTAAAAAACGGATTTTAAGCATATCAATTAATTATTAATTATTTATTATAAATACATATGTATATAAATTGCATTTAATAATTCCATTTGCATGAAAGTTGTCATTAAAGTATAAACATTTTGCAGGTTTTACATTCTTTAAAATTTTTAAATAAATATTTTTGTGCAAAGTACTCTATACCATTACTCTATACCATTTAATAATATTTTTGATTTTAATATTTAGTTTTAATAATTTTTAAGTAAAATCAACCAGAAATAATAATTAATTTAGCATTAATTTTTTTTTACCTATATATATATATATATATATATATATATATATATATATAGGTTTGAAAACATAGTTAAGACATAATTATTGTTGGTAAAATTATCATGGGAAAATTATTGTTGTGATTTAATAAACCAATTTCTTAATTTTTACATACTACCCCAAATATAATTAAAATAAATGTTTTGCTCAAACTTTCTAGATATTGTAATTAGTTGGAAATAGTTATTTTATTATTTAATTTAAAAGTATAATAAAAAAAACAATTTGTATATTTTATTTAATAACGTAAACAGGTACTAAATTTATGTTTATTAAATTTACTTTTAATTAGTATTTTAGCATTTTATAAAAAATAAAAACTAAGCACGGGCTGCTGTTAAAATGAATGTATCAGTTTTTTTATCACTATTTTATTATATTTTGTTTTATCTACATTCTAATATTTTTTAAAGTATTACTTTAGTAAAAACGTAAGTTACAATATTTTATATTAATGTTATTACAAAATTGTAACTTTGATAAAATATTCATTATTAGAGAATTTTAAAAAAGTAAAAAACAGCTAAATTGTGTGTTTTTACAAAAACTTGTTTTATAAAATATTTACAAATATACAAAAAAAAACTTTTAATTTTTACAAATTTAATATTAATAAAAAATGTTTATTGTTTTGTATAATTTTTAGAACTTTATGCATGAGAATTAATACGATTGTTAATGTAATTTTGTAAATCTAGTTATTTAATACAACTAATTTTTCTTTTAGTATATTATTAAATATTTAAAAAATATTTTTAATTACATTTAAATGGGGGCTGTGTAAAAAGTATTAATTAAAGAATAGCAACGAAAGTTAGTAACAAAACCGCATTTTTATTTAATCCAAGTTTGGTTAGCATCTCAAATAATCTCTCTTAACTGTTCACAGTTTTCAGAGGCATGTAGGAAAATGTCAGTCTATTGACTTAGCCATTGTTTCGAAAATAAAGTTCCGGCAAAGATAATGTACAGCATCCATTCAAGTACGTTTTTAACCACCTTTCTTCTTTTTCTAATTGGCACGTAGACAAGCCAAGGTTACAATGCGTAAGATTGCATTACAATCTAGCGCACTTTTTAACGTCGCAATACCAATAATCAAAGATTGTCCAATTGGAAGTCATTTCGAATTTGGCCGTTGCTGATGGTTTTTTGTTCAATTACTTACAACGAAGAATGTAAAATGAGTGGTGTACCAAATGTATTTGAAATATTTTGCTTCAAATTTGTCAAACTTTGTCATTTCTTACCCTGTATAGGTCGACGTTTCAGCTACTTACAGAAGTTATGTGTAAACCAATAAAGAGAAAATGTTTATCCTCGTGTTTGGATTAATGTTTTTTATCTCCAAAATAATTATTTTATTTCATTTTGGTTGGTGACGCGGTCATCTCTTTATTATTTCCCATATTTATACGACATGTAAAACGATTGATTTTGATGGCTTGACAAGCGTAGACAAACGTGGAAGAATAACAAAGTTTCTTGGCTGGTAGACGGCATCCTTGTGACGTCGCCACTGTTTGCAAAGATTGACGAGGCCGCCTGATTTTTTGTCAGAGTTATCTCCCTTAGCCCAAGGGCTACATATGATATACGTATACCTTTAAATACCTTTTAAGTATCCTGAGTGTATATTCGCACCCACCCGCCGTAGCGGAAGCCCAGTTATACCGCTGTGCACTCGGACCCTGCTGTTATTAGTCCAGATGCCTAGGGGCACCTAGTCCAGGATGCACCACGTGGAGGACTAACAGTCAGGAATATCACCATCATTGGAAATTGAGACTTTATAAGCATTACTCAAATCCTCAGAATCATTAGCATCCCTCCAAAATGAATTGGGAAGTTTTTTAAACGCAGCAGCAATCAAACAAATTTGACAAATTAATTTTTATTAGATAAATCAGAAGTAATTGAAGAGTGCAGATAAGTAAATATCTTTACATTGGAGAGCAAAACATAATTTAATGCAAGAATTGCATTAAGAGCTGGAGACGGGAAAATGACTAATTTTTTTGAGTTGATCTTTAGGCCATATTCACCAGAAACGTTTTCAAGGAAATCTAATGCATGCTCTAGCTAAACTGTATTCTTAGCAAGAAGGACAGCATTGTCAGCGTATTCCAAGTCGGTAATGGGCATTGTACCAACATATACATCTTCCATTTGTACAGAAATCTTGGTAAATATAGCAGCAATTGCATAATTAAACAAAAGTAAAACAACTAATTAATTTACTTTAAATTAAATGTATGCGATTCACGTGTGTTAGTACTTGTAATTATATATGAAAATAATTATAATTTTTAAAATTATTATTACATAATTAATTTACCTAATTTAATTAAATTTTGTATATGAATTTTAAATATTAAAATTACTATTTATCCACTTAACTACCATTTATTTAAAAACCTCAATTATAAATGTATTTAATTGCAAAAAAACTAAAAAAAGTAACTGGTTGTAATTATTGATAGTTTATACTATTTTAGAATACGTATTTAATTAAAAAAACAAATTAATTTTGTTTTAAAACATTTACTATATATCAACTATAAATAACTATGGCAATAATAAATAACTAAAAATAGGATTATTATTTAATAAATGTTCAAAACGTAGATGCTACATAATAGTTATAAGTCAATGTTCATATATTCGTTTTGAACAAAATGCATAACCATAATTAATGTGGTTAATGGCTTTATAACATATTTTTAAAATTGTAAATTTTACGTATATTTTGCTTCATTAAAAAATAATTTTTTTTATTTTAACATGTTGAAAAATAATTGAAGTAACCGCCAATATGTTGTTGAATAAAACTTTTTACAACAAAATATTATTTTTTAAATTATTTTATTAATTCCTAATAAAAATTAATAAAAAATGTCTAAATAATATTTTTATAATGTATTTAATATACTTGTTTACTAAGGAAAAAAAAGTAATTACTGTTTTTATTAAAATGCTAATTAACTGACTGGAATTAGGTATTCAATAAATATTAAATTAAGTTTTTATGCAAATTACTTTGAAATTTAAAATTGTTCAAAAATGTTGTATGTGTAGTGTTCAAAAAACATTTTTTATAAGATTGAATGGTCAAATTATATTTTATTTATTTTTTAAGTTGGGAAATTATTATTGGTAACAAATTTAATAAACCCTTTTCCAAAAATTTTAAATGCTTAAATAAATATTAATGAATTAAAATATTGAAAAAATTGGTTAAAAATATTTAAATTAATTAGTACAACGTAAATTTAAAATATAAAAAATGTTTTAAAAATGTTACATTACAATTTCTTATACTTTTTGTAAAAATATTTTTTAAATTTATTTTTACTACTTTTAATATTTTACAGGAAACATCTTTTATCAGTGGACAAATTAACGAAGTTGAACGTGTAGCCGCGTTTGGTTCAGGTGGTGGGGATCAAACCCACGACTACCTAGGTTTGAATCAAACGCTGTACCGCTAAACCACCCCGTTATAAATTGAAAACACAATATGTTTTTTAATTATATATTTATTCAAGTTGGGAGTTTATTTTAATGTTTATATTATCAACTGGTAAAAATATAAATGATTACAAAACATTTAAAAAATATCCAAATTTAACAATATGTACGGAACACGTAGAGTTAATTCCGGGTAGTATATGGCAAACAACAGCCGTTACTGTGATAATATATTCCTTGATTACAATAAAAAGTAAAGTTAAAGAATTAAGGTTTAAAATGTTCCTATATACAATAGGTGATGAATTGGATCTAACTAGTTTAAAAACAATTTATCTTTAAAATAAACTATTGTATATTTTAGTAGATTAATATAGGATTCAATTATGTTAATATTTGTAGTATAATATTATTATATTAATACAATGTTAAAAAATTTATTTAAATTAGGTAACAATGAAAAGTTTAAAATTGTCATAAACGCCAGACAGAATATAGTAATAATTATTTTAAAATCATTAATTTAATTAATTTTTTTATTTCAATACGTCCAGTGTTTTAGCCCAACACGCACGTATTATTAATTGTTTTGAGAATTATAATTTAAAGATACGCTTGTCAAAGAAGTAAACGTTGGTGCATTAAAAATTTTCCTTTTAGTTATAAATAACTTGAATGTAATCAAGTTATACAATTATTTGTAATTTAATAATGCTGTATATATATATATATATATATATATATATATATATACTGTATATATATATATATATATATATATATATATATAATTTGTTATGTCTATTGATAAAAATAAACGAGGTTAATGGTTTTTGTTAATAGCATGAGTTAATTGAAACATTAACTATTAGTAATATTATTTAATTAATAGTTTTATAATTATTTGCATCAATTAAGTTAAATGTAAAAATCAAATTATATATATTTTTATACAACTGACAACACCATTACAGCAACTTTTATATGTAAACACAAATTGGGAATCAATTAATATTTAACATTTAAGTTTATAAACTCACCTTTAAATGCAACCGCGTATTTAAACTGGTTAAATTTTTAATATGAAAAACGATATTAAGGACATCTCTTTAGTTATGCTAAATTTGTACAAATAAAATAATAATACACAATTTAATAATGGAAAGAAGAACAATAGCTGCAATTATAGTAACAATAACAATACATAATTATATATTTATAAGATTACAAAATATACTAAACTTTATATATATATATAATAGAATAAATGTTTACATTTTTAAAGTACATACACTTTAATTATATTTTGTTGTATTATTATATCGCTTACTATAAGTCTTTTGACTAATTTTTTAAATTCCTAATTGTGCCGTTTGTTTTTAATCGCATTAATAATTTATGTTATTAAGTTTAAGTTACTATTAGTAAAAAATGAGTATAAATTTATTTGTTGTATTTACAATTTTCAAAATGCTAACCTAAAGCAAAACCAAAAGTAAAATAAATAGTACTTAATATCATAAAATAACTCAACTTATGGCATAATATTTTATTACTTATTGAAAGATGCTTAAAAATTTTTATTATTACATCAGGGAATAACGATTTTTTTTGCGAGATAAATTAATTTAGTGCATTGGTCAGAAATAAATAAAATTGTATTATTTACATACACAAAAAAATTACAGTTGACATTAAAGTTGAAGTTAATTTTATATAAAATTTTATGTTTGTGACTGACAAGAATATACGAAATAAATTTATTTCACAAAAAATAATAACAATCTTGTAAAATATTTATTTGTTTTTTTATTTAGTTTCTACTAAAAACTTGTTTTAGAAAGTGGACATTAAATAAATTTGAACGACTGACCACATTTATGTCCGGAAGTCAGAATCGAAATTATGTTTATTCTATCCCATTCCAGTACTTTGCCAACACTGTCAGTCCTGTAAAAAAACGATTAAAAAGCAATTGTAATGCTCCTTTTTGTACAGTTTTTTACTAGATTTGTATAAAAGAATTGTTTGATTAAAACAACTAAACTGGCTTAACTTAAAACTTAATTAAAAAATATTTGTTTATTTATTAAATGACATAGTTTATATATATATATATAAGAGTTAAGCATTTTTATTTATTAATATTATACTTACCAGACTGGTAAAAAATAACACTTTATTAAACTGTACAGTAGTCTAACGGTACAGCACTAGATTCAAACATGGGTGGGCATAAGTTTGACCCTCATTACCAATACCAAATGCGGTCCTACCTTCGGCTTTGCTAAAATGTCTACTGCCGAAATATGTTTCCCGTAAGACATTTGAAGTAGTTAAAATAAAAATTAAAAATAAAATAAATATTAATAATATTAAATTAATTTTTTAATTAAATTAAATTAATATTTAATGCGTAATATATAAAATGTGTAATGAATTGTGATAATTATAAACCATATATTTAGATATGTTTTAATGTAATTGTTAAAAAATTAAATTAGGAAATTAAGTAACGTTTTGTATTTTTCTAGTAAACTTAATTACTTATTATATACTTATTATGCACACCTAAATTCTATGCACGTTTTAAAATTACTTTAATTATTAAACATAACAATTGCTTTTAAGTGTGCGCAAATTGTCTTTATTTTACAAAAAAAAACGTTTCTAGAAAATAGTATTTTTTTAAAACGTAATTTATGGATGAACTTATTTTATATACGAGTCAGTTGCAAAATATTAAATGTTTCCTTTTCAAAAATTGAACAAATTATAAACATAATAAAAAATGTACTTTTTTGTGTATTTGTTGGAGTTCATAATAAGCAAGATGTACACAAATTATTGCAGACTTTTTACAAAATTCATTCCAAAATTAAAATTAAATAAGAATTTGTAAAAAATTAATTTTTTTTCGAAGAAGTGATAATTTGGTACATCACGCAAGATTTATTACTAGCCTTATTAAACCGACAAATATCCTTATTTTCCAAGTTTTTAGTTTATTTAGCACGTGCGTGTACTAAGTAAAATATTATTCAACGGTGCACAAAATTATGTGCAGTGGATAGATACAACTGATAAAGAAATCGAAACTGTTAAACAATTTTCCACTAATCAATGGTTAATTAGCCAATTTTATCTATTGGTACTTTAGGCCACACAAATCATTTGGTAAAAAAGTTAATAATAAGCCTAGATAGAAGTAAAGTTTATAGAAAAGATAACATATAAATCTTTTATAAAAACTCGGTTTTAAAAGAATAATAAAAAGGATCTTTTGTTGATCCAACTAAAATGGTAAACGCTACAGTTGCATTTTACATCTTTTAATGTATTTATTAGTTTAACCTGCAGTTACAATAATAAATATATTGTCAGTTAGTTGGTCGGGCTAAAGAATACATTTATAATTGGGTTAATAAGATGTTGAACGGAAGTCAGCATTTATGTACCTCCTTCCTATTACATTATGTAGTAGAAAAAAATACCACGTGAACTTTAATAATTGTTTTATAGTGTCAATAAGACTGCTGAAGTTTTTAACATCATCAAAAAATTAATTTGTTTATATTCCCATATTGAACCTGGTGCGTGCTTACAAAAACAATATGTTACTTCTTTGCTAGACATGAAATACTCAAAAAACAAAATTATCTGAAATAACAACAACCGTTAAGAGCGAGGACTAATCAATTAAAATTTTTGTTTATGCCGTATTTATCCCGATTACTTACTAACCCTGATCAACGTATAAATGGCCTATCAAAATTATTTATACTTATTGTTATGTAAACTACATAACAACTTCCGAAACAATTACTATTACAAACATAGTTATTAAACTTAAATATCTGTAGCAATTACACAACCGAAAAAAAACTCAGTTTAATCATGCTATATATAATTCTTTATGATAAACAAAATACAATTACAATGTTATTAATATATATTGTTAAAATAAAAAATTATATATAAGTTCAACTTGTTTATAATTAAAAAATGAGCAAAAATGTTAATATAAAATTTGACGTTAAATATAAAAAAATACAGAACACGTGGAATTTTTCAGTTACCAATTGACCGACTGCATTATAAAGCACAAACTATTTAATAATTAATGTAATCACTTTTTGTTTTGACTACTTAATACAGGTGGTTTAGAATGCTGTTGATAAAACTGTTGTTATATTTTTGTTTTATTTCACATTGAACAACAAACTAGATACGATTATACAAATCTTCAATTTCAGCATGCTTATTAATGTTACGCTTAAGCAAACTAAAAAAATTGATAATGTCCAAACCGTAAAGTGGTAATTGAATAACATATTGTTATTAATTTTAGCCCATCTAATGTCCAAATGTGAATATAAAACTAATTAATTAAACCTGGATAAATATTATATTACTTTTTTGGACGTATGGAATTGTGCATTGTCTTGAAAACAGTAGTGACCACCCGTGTGGGTATACTGCATTTTATCATGAAAACCGTTCTTCATTATTAAAACAAAATTTTTACTATTTAAGGTATCAGATATAATTTTTCATTTAATAGGTTTATGATACTTAATACCAAACCAACACATTATTTATCGAGGGTGGGCTTTCATTCTAACAACCGGGAGTAAATGTTTTTTAAAAAAGGTCCATTTAATATCTCGTTTTTGTGTCTAAATGATTAATTGCAAATCATTGTTTTATTAGCAAAGTATGCAGAGTACAAATAAGACAATCGTCGCTTAATCGACTTGCTACAAAAGATAAGTTTACATTCCTTTTGTTTCTTATTAATAAATAATTTAACTTTTGGTAATTCATGTGTTAAGCCAAATTTTTTTTGACGGTGGGAAGCGTCGAATAATTAAATTCTTCTAGATAGTCTTTTGCAATATTACTAATAGTTTTGTTGCAATTTTTCTTTCTTTTTTAATCGTCGATTTCAATTGTCATTCTTTTTCTTCCAACGCTATCACAGTTTTGTGGTTTTTGTCCGCTCAAAAAAAAGTAAATTTTTGCCAGACTTATTCTATATATATCCGATAATTTTTTAAACAAAAATCCATAATAATAAAAAATAATAACATGGTATTTATTGTCATTAAAGTCATAATCTTTTCTGCCGTTGGTATTCATTTTACAAAACGAAAACAGATAAGGAAATTAAGCGGATGCTTAAGGCCTATTATAATTATAAATTAAAAACCTTTTTTTAATTAATAAAAAAAATTTATTTAAAATATTTAATAAATTATTTTAAATTAAATTTTAGTTTTATATTATAAATTAGAAGGATTTGTATATTGATTAATTTTCCTATATTTTGATTTTTGGGTTTTATTACTTTGTACTTTTATTTTATTGTATGAAAGTAATTGTGTGTTATGCATATATGCATATGATGAATGGACTTCTATTTATTTACTACAGCTTATAATAAATAATAAAAAAGTAAATAAATGAAATAAACAATAAAACTCGGTTATAACACATTGGGGTTTGTGTGTATGTATGTATGTGTATTTGTTAGGTTTTTACAGCAATTAATGTAGAAAGTGGAATAATAAATGCACTTAATTTTAATTAACCAAAAGCACTGCACAACTGTTTTATCCTTATTTGGAACTGTTAACAGTGCAAACCTTTTAAGTCTTACACACAAACTTAAACCCACAATGTATCTAATGTCAATCCTGCGTTTTAACCAGTAAGCTACCAGTAAAACGAACCCTGTAAGTATATTATTTACAGTGAATTTAATCAATGCTAATTGCTCATTGTCATCCATCGTTTCCTTTTTAATTTTTTTAGTTCTTACTACCTGCAATTTTTTATCGACAACATCTTTGAGCAAGTGGAATTGCTAAAACAATGCTAAACGGTGGTTTGCATTTTGTAGGGTTGGTAGTGGAAATCAAACTTGTGTCGAATTAGGCTCAAATCGAACATTCTACGTCTAGAATTCTCCTGAACAATATTTTATTTGTTGTGACTAACGAGAATGTACAAAATAAATTTATCTTACAACTTACACATTTAATAATAATTTTATTTAGAATGATACAAATAACTCAATGCTTCCAAATTTGTACAAAATTTAATTTTTCTTTAATTTAAATTTTAAATTTTATTTATTTTTACTACTTTGAATGTTTTACAGAAAACATTTTTTCGCAGTCGATATTTTAGGGAAGCCAAACGTGGGCCTGCATTTATTGAGCCGGTATTTAACATAATTGGACAGTCACAAAATATTGAATAAAAAACTTGAAATAAGTATTTAAATAAGTAAAATTAATTGTAACGTTTAAATTCTTACTTGGAAAAATGTTATAAATTAATTTAAACTGTAGATAACAGAAAAATAAATCAGAAAGCCTACACTTGTAATTAAAAGGTCCAAAAACAAAATTTATTTTATTTTAGTCAAAATTATAAATTTACATTTTTTGATGATTATTTAAAAAGTTTTTTAGAATAATAATTAAAATCTTTTTCATTTATAAAATATTAAAAAATATTAAAATAATTATTATTGATTAATATTTTATTTGTCCTTATTCTAAAGAAGCTAACTAAATATTTCATTTTTATATAAAACAAATTATTTAAAGCTTATTATCTTAAGGATACAGCTAAATATAACTTTAAAACTTTATATGTTATCTAAAGTTTACTGTCTTAAGGATACAGCTGAATGTGTAAATATATAATAAATTAAGGTTTATTTAATTCTGTAAATTTTGTTCAAATGTCCAATTAACATAAATGCAGGAGTGGTCTAGCAGTACAACACCCAACTTGAATCTAGGTAGGCATAGGTTCGATTTCTACCATCGGCACTGCACGTAAGCTCACGTTTGGCTGCTGACAGACCTTTCTTGTAAAGCACTTAAAGTAGTAAAAATTAAAAAAATAAATTAAAATATACGTGGTTTACAAATTGTAAAAAAAATTAACGTAAAAATTTAGCAATTAAATATATTGTACAATATTTTAACGAAAATATTTTAAATGTTAAAACTTAATTAAATAACGTAGTTAAAATGTTTATTAATATTAAATAATATAAATATACTTGAAATTATATATATGTAACTGAAATTGTGTTGACTTTATTTGTTTAAATATATTTGTGTTTATTTGGATTTATCAAATTTTTTTTTGATAAACAATTATCTTTAAAGCAATGGCTTAAATATTTAGAATGTATTTACGTTCTACTAAACGAATAAAAATTAGTTTTATATTTTTATTATAAATAAAAGTGAATAAACATTAAATTAAAAAAGTAATAAAAGGTTTAACAAAATTAATTAATTAAAAAATGTATACTTTTAAACCATGTATATATATATTTGTTTATAATGCATTAAAAATGATCTCAGTCCTTATATTTTATTATGAATGTTTGAATATTTTTTGCAAAAAGAAACAAATATAGAAATCAGGATTAATAAAAATAGGTTTGTTAAATAGTTTTTTTTATAAAAATATATAAACAAAATGTTGGAATATAGTAAAAATTTCTAAAATCATTTATTTTTAGGTAATTATTTTTTATTCAAAAAAACTTATTGCTAACTTTACAATTTTACAAATAGATTTAAATAATACATTAAACCTATATTTTTTTACATAAATAAAATTTATCAGAATTTTTTAAAATATTATATATTAAAGTAAAATAAATTAATTTTCTTGTTTAATAATATTTATTTTGTAATGTATATTTTTATAAAAACTAATTTACATTCACATTGATTTTATAGAACCTTGTAAAATATTTTCTAATTTATAAAACGATTTCACAGCTATAACAACAAACCGTAGAAAATTCAAATTGTTTTGTTTGCTATGCTTAACGGTAAAAATACATTTTTATATAAATCCAAATTTTAACAAATCCGTTTTGTCAACACAAATATATAAAATAAATTAGACAAAATAATTAAAAACATATTATTTAGCAGTTTAATTTTTTTTAACTCCATAAATAAATTGTTCAAATAAATTGTGTACATAACAATTAATCATATAATTTGACATTGCCATTAATTTTGTATTTATAAAAATCTATTTTAAAAATAATGTCTTAATTTGTTTTCTTACAATTATACTTAAATTTAGTTGTTTTCTATCTATTTTGTAAAGTCAAGTGTAATTAAATGATTCTAAATTTAATTGCATTTTTTAATATAGGTTTAGAAACGTTTAAAATATTGTTTTAAACATTGTTTTATATTTTTTATTTTCAAAATTTGTATCATTAAAATGAATTTAAATAAAAATAAATATTTAATGTAATTTGTATTACGCATACAAAATTACATAATGTTAAACAGAGAATATTATAACGCAATTTTCTAAAACATTAATATGAATCAATTTTCTAAAACATTAATATGAATCATGTGTTAATGCTATATATATATATATATATATGCCGGGGTGATCTAGCAGTACAGCGCTCAATTTTAATCTTTGTGGACATGAGTTTGAATTCCACCACTAAAATGCGGGCCTACGTTTGGCTTCGCTAAAATGTTTACTGCTAAAAGAAGTTGCCCGTAAAACATTCAAAGTAATAAACATATATATATATATATATATATATATATATATATATATATATATAGAACAAATAATATTTGTTTTTGAATAATTGTTGATTAATACATAAAAGTGTTTTAAATATTTTAAAAATAGCCCAGTAAATATAATTGTAAAAAAATTATTATTTTACAAAAATATCACTTTATGCTACTTTCTTTTTCTACTTTGATGTTTTGCGCCTCATTAAAATAACGTGCATAGACCTTTGTATATTTGTGAATTTTGTGTTGTGTACTTGCATTTCACTTAACATATTACTTTACAAAAGAATGTTTTTGTTGTTTAACTTTATCAATATTTATTATGTATTTTTGTGTTTGTTTTTGTAAACAAAATGTCACTTTTACGGATTTATCTAAACCAATATCCATAATAGTAATAATAACAACAATAATAATATTTATTTATTTATATTTTTATTTTATGTTTACTGCTTTAAATGTTTAACTAGAAACATTTTTTAGCAGAGGGCATTTTAACAAAACCGAACGTAAGCCCGCATTTTAGTGCCAGTGGTGAGATTCAAACCTATGCCGACCGAGGTCCAAATTCGAGCGTTATACAACTAGACCACCCCGGTACAAGAGGCCGACCCATAGATGGGGTTAAGCAAACTCAGCACCCGTCCGACTGGTAGAAATACAGGTAATTTTGATGATCTCAATTTAGAGACCGTTGCAGAAATTACACTGGAAAGAATAGATACTACACATGATCTTAGCTCAGAGAGCCGAGAAGCAATAATAATAATAATAATAATAATAGTAATAGTAATAGTAATAGTTATTATTAGTAGTAACAATATTCAATAATTAAATATAATTAACTTTCAGTAAACTTAATAATTAATCGAAAATATTTGATAAACCAAAAACAGAGTAAACCTTTAAATAACATTATATTGTAAGTTTAAAAATTTTATTAATTGCAATTCAACAAATTATTTTATACATAAATTTTGTTAAGAAAATAACAACAATTTTAATTATTTATTTTTTATGATTACAGTATTTTTAGGCTGTAAAAAATTTAGATCTACTTTTCAAAAAACGCTTAGTTGTTTTGTATTGTGTAGTTAATAGAAGTTTTTTTTCATAAATAATCAAATTATAATCAGTAAAATTAGTTATTAAATTTGGGAATTTTATTTATTTTTAATTGAAAACAAAATAAAATAATAAAAATATTTATTAAATGGTTCCGCAATATTACACATAAAAATAATGTATAATTGTAGACATTAAAAAATAATTTTATTAGCATTTAATAATAACAATAATAATTTATAGAATATAAGATTATTTAAAGTATATTTAAAAAACGTTTCCAGAATTTACTTTTTTAAATATTTATTTGTACGTAAATAAAACTAAAATAACACGTATTTATTTTTAAATAAATGCTAATATTTTAATAAAAATATGATTTATAAAGTGTTTATGTTAAAGTATTTTATTTATCATTTAACGTACGTTAATGTACATTTTCGAACCTTGTAAATAGACATTTGATTAATTTTGTAAAAGTGGTTAAATAGATGAATCCGTAGTTGAAAGGGCGTTGTTTTGTAATTGTTTTATAAAAGTAAAGAAAAACAATAAATATATATATAGTAGACGACAGAAAACTTGGTTAAAAAGAATTCGGAAAGATCCAATGGAAATGAATATCTCATGAGATTAAATAATATTTTGGTAAAATGTTTGACTACGTGGAATCATTTATTAAAATTATTCATTATTAATTAAAATTAATTCTTTATCTTTAATTATTTTTTGGTAAAAATAAATATTAAAAATTTTAAATAATGTAAAATATTTAATAAGCGCTTTAGATTTATTTAGAAATATATATTTTAAAATGCTGAGTCGGACAAAATAGCATATTTTAAAAACAACACTCATATAAACGTGGATAAAAAGTTGAATGTACATAATTTTTATAATAATTGGTCTATTATTAATTTGTGTGCTCTAATTTTAATTAAAAATAAACAACGTTTAATAGTCAAAATTTATACATTCAACTTTGATCTAATTGTAACATCATAATGCTAATTAAAATTAAAATTATTTATTATTTATTATTTATTATTTTCGTTCTGTAAAATAAATACTAACAATAGAAAAGATTACTATCTTAATGACAATGAACGCCATGTTATAAAAAAATTAAAAAACTATGGATTTTTGTCTAAACAATTAGCGGAATTGTATAGAGTAAGTCTTACAACAATTTATCGTGTTTTGAATTTCAAAAACCAAGAAACTATGATTATGTTGGAAGAAAAAGAAAAACAAGTAAAACCGATAATCGAAAAATTTTAATAAAATTAAAAAAAATTACAACAAGCCTATTTTAAATATTGTAAAAGATAATTTACATGAATTTAGTTATTCGATAGTGAGAAGCCGTGCAAGAGAATTTGGTTTAACACGTGAATCGCCAATAGTTAAACCATTTATTAATAAAAAACAAAAGAAATGTAGATTTATGTTTTGTAACAAGTGGATTAAACGAAGATCATTTTATTGGCGCTCTGTATATTTTGATCGTAAAACAATGATTCGGGATGAACCATTTGGGTACAAAAATAAAATACTATGTGGACTTAATTTTTAAAAATATTTACTTTTGGTAGTTAGAAAGAAAACCTACCCTCAACAAGTGATGTTTTGGTTTGGTATTAAGTATAATGAACCTATCAAATGGAAAATTATATCCGGTGCCTTAGATAGTAAAAAATTGTTTTACTATTAAAGGAAGTTTTTCATTATGAAATGCATTACAATTACACCGGGATTACTAATGTTTTTTCGGACAATGCTCCATATTATACGTCCAAAAAAGTAATGTTATATTTATATAGGTTTACCTTACTTGTTTTATGTTTACATTTAAACATTAGAAAAGCTAAAACCTAAAACAATTTCTTTCATTCAATTACCACCTAACAGTCCGGACATAAATATCATTAAAACTTTTTCCATATGCTAAAGCGCAACACCAGTAAGCACACTGAAATTGAGGATTTGTGTAATTGTATTCAGTTTGTTGTTTAATATAAAATGAAACAAGAATAGATTAACAATTTCATCAACAGTATTCCAAACCGCCTTGATCAAGTGGTTAAAAAAAGGCGATTAAATTAATTATTAAACATTTTGTTCTTTATTATTCAATCAATAATTTGATAACAGAAAATCTTCCATGTGTTCAGGTTTTCTTTTTTATATTTATGTAAAATTATTAACATAACATATTAATAATTTTACCCAATTTTTAATTTTGAACAAGTTTAACTTTTATACAATATTTTTTGTATTAACAATAGATATTAATAAAATTGATACTGTATTTTATTTATTGTCTAATATTGTATATATCATAATTAAACTGAGTACTTTTTGAGTTATGTGATTGCTACAGATGTTTTAGTTCAATAACTGCGTTTTTAACACTAATTATTTTAGGAGTTGTATGTTTTGTTTCTCAACCAAAGTAAACTAAAATATTTAAACAAAATAATGGATCTTGTGTTCAAAGGGTTAAATTAAAAAATAACAATATTCATTTGTGTACCGTTTGTAATTAATAACACATACAACAATATATTAATTTAAAATGACAATTATCTTCAAAATTACTTCAATTTATAAGGATATATATAATGTTGATTATATAGAGTAGTAGACACTATATATTGGTTTTCTTTATTAATTGTATAATACAAACATTTTTTACAAATAATTATTTAAAAATAACAAAATTTATCCACATATAGATTTTATAAGTATTGCTTAAATTAAATTATTTTTTATACAAAATAAAAAATATATAAATGTTGATAAACAATAGCATTATTTTGAAAATAAAAAACAAACAATGTAATGAACATCATTTGTTGCCCATCTATACACGCACGTACAGATATTTTATTGTGTACAATACAACTACTGTTAGGAAAATAATTGTTTCAAACGCAGTTAATCAAATTAAACTTTTCCAACAACTGCATAATTAAAAAAAATTAATGTTATAATTTAATATAAGGTAGTATATTATACACATAATACAACTATCATTTTATTATTACATATTTGAGATGCCTTAGGTGCTATGTTGTACTTGTGTTCAGTTTATTAATGTAATTTTGTATAAAATTCCCATTTGTTAAGTTTAGACAGATAATTTATAAATTATGACGTCTATTGTAAAGTTTTTCAAGAGTAAAATATTAGAAATGTGAGATTTATTAAATAAAAAATCTACTCTGTTTAAATCAACCAGAAGTATTGTACAGCTGTTTCATTCTTGTTTGAAATTGTTATTCAGACGTGTTTAATAATATTTTGTTTTATTATATTAAAATATTTCAACAATGATGCCATTTCTATTAACAACATCCAAAATTTATTTATTTTTATTAATACTGAAAATGTATGTTACGCCAAATGTAACTCTAGCAAGATTTTAACGCTTAATGCAATAATAATAATTATTATAATAATAGTAATAATAATAATAATAATAATAATAATATTGAAATGTATACCTCCAAGTAAATACAGTAAATTTAATTAAAGTTAAAGTCAACATTTTTAAAATGTAATACAAAATATTGTTTATAAACAGTTGTGACTAATGCTTAAGTGTATTGGTTTAAAAAGAATTTTTGCAATTACTGCTGCTACTGCTGTATGATAGCATTTTTGAAATATTAATATTCCAAACCGAAACAATTTTTGCCAAATTTGGGATTTTTCAAAACAATCGATACACACATTTTCACAAAATGTTCACATTATGCTCTATGTTGTTAAAAAAAACAACAATTTTTAAATTGCGGTTTTATTTGTTACAAAAAAGATTTTTTCAAAACTTAAGGGCGGTTTAATTTAATTTTGTAAATCAAAAATTTTATTTTGAAAAATAATAATAAAAAGAAGATATGTTCTTTTTGCAAACAAATAATGAAATTTATGTAGTGTACCTTTTATAGCTAAAAACTAGTTTATTTAACTTTTTTTTAAATTGCACAATAATGGTTATAATAGTTGGAAAAAAATACGATGCATTCAAATATCTATATCTCAAAATGCAGAAATGTTTTAACATTACTTTTCTTTTTATTATGATCTGTTTTTTATCTATTAGATAAACAATCGATTTTAAACTTACTTTAAAAAATAAAACTTTATTTTTGTTAAAAAATATTTATCTATTTATTTGTATCATTTTATAAATACTTTTAAGTTACAGGAGGTTATTGTAATTATAATAACTTACCATTTGAACAAATTATTAACAAAAGAATTAATGGTTTTGTCATATTTATTAAATGTATAATTGTCATTTTGATCAATAGTGAGGTTAATGTTAATTGAAGTATACAAGAATTTTAACTGTAAATATTTTAAGTATAAAACGGTTTACATTTCTTTTAAAATTACATGGTTAAAATTAAATTATACTAAAAAATTGTATAAAATGACTTATAGATAGTATTTTTTTATGTAATGTAAATAAATAAGAATAATAATGGGAATAAAAATATTATAATAAAATATTTATTTTTAAAAAAATATTGTATTTATTAAAAAACATTAATAGTTGCTTTCCTACCTTTTAAAATTTTGAATTTAATTACCAAATTCAATTATTTTTTTATTTTTTAAATCAGTTTTCATTAAAATGAATAACGAGTTTTTTGGTCCTAAATCTATTATTATAAATTTTAATAATATTTTTAAACGTTTTTAATGTTAATAATTTAGTAATTAAAAAGGCAAAATTTATTGCTTTTGCACAATTTGTTTTTTTGTAGTTTTTTCTGAATTTAATATGTAATTTTAAAATAATAATTTTTATTTGTACTACTTGGTATGTGCTTATTTGTCTTATAAAATAACTCATTTGCAGTGTATCTACTTGTTACTACTATCCCCATTTTACTATATTTTATTATGTCAAATTAGTTAAGTTGTAACACTCCTGTTTGTGTAGACAACATTTTGAATATTTCCATTTACATTAAAATTAAAAATATTTAAGGCACAATAACTGTTCATTTGTTTGAAAGTTTTCTCAATAAAACAAATAATAAACATTCTTAAAGTAGTACGTACATCATTTTTATTATAAAAAATAATAATTAATTAAATGTAATGTTTAAAAACGTATTGAACAATGAAAGTATTTAAAATATTATAACGCTGCCATCTAATTTTCATCTAATTTATATTTTTAAACATTTAAAGTCATGATTGATATAAATTAGTTAAAAGAGTAACCATATTAAAAAATAACAAATAATTTCCACAAAATGTTTTTCATAATTTTACTTTTTAATATATATATACAGATAGTGACATAAGTGAATCCAATGTTGACCTACTATGATATTGAAATATATGTAGCACTTGTTACTTTATCTTAGACATATCTAACGCTTATTAATAAGAACCTAAGATAATACTTTACTAATATATATACATTTAATATTATTCGCAAAATAATTCTTAATATAATGCACAATAACATTCGTTTTAGCAATAAAGAACAATACCACTATTATGAAAACTTAAAAACAAACATAGATAATTGGTTTTAAAAAATAGTTTTATCTACTAAAATACATAAATATACAATTAAAGGTAACAAACTTAATAATGTCAGTAATTCAAGTGATATCCACGCTTTTGTTCATTCTCTGCCAGCCACTTTCGGTAGGAATCTATTAACGTATTAATATAGTCCTTCAAAATGCAATTTTTTACAACATGATTAATTTTCGCTTCTAATAAAACGTCAGTTTCCACGCGGTTCACCTCACGTTTTAAAATACTAAAAACATTTTCAATTACATTGAGGTTTGGACTGTATGAAGGAAGTTGAATAAAAGTAAGCTTTTTGCTTTTCAAAACTTTTGTGGTCTAAATAAAGAAAACGTAAAGTAAATTGTAAGTCATATTACAATACACATTACCACTTTTGAAGTATGCACAGGAGCATTTGTCTTGAATAATTGTTAAGTGTCCTGTAGCATTTCTGGACAGCTCACTATGAAACAATTATCTGAATATTTGTACAAATTCTGCGCTGTTTAAATTGCTATTTTGGAAACTGATTGTACTTAATTGCAAAATATCCTTTGACACATGAAGGATGTGCAACTTTTATAGCAGTACAAGTGTGGTTGAGTGGGAAATTTGGACTATAAATGACCTTTGAATGTTCAGTCCATGGTTCGTAGGATATTGCACACTCATCTGTGAAGTATATTGATCTCCAAAATGTACTTTTTGGCAAACTCCACTAGTTGTAATCTATGGGCATGATTAAGTGGAGGTATCTTAACAGCCGCTTTAAAAATGAAGCCTTCAGATTTCATCCTCCTTCTTACAATTGAATAAGAAAAATCTTCTAAGTATTGATTTTTTATTTGTTTTACATTCATTGTTCTGTGTTTTAAGCCGCATAATTATAAACTGATCATCTTGTTTGTTTGTTTGTTGAACGTTTTCTACCAACTGTGGATGATCTGGGGCTTGTTTTATTGTTTAAAATGTTGTACACAGTTGAAACATCTATTTTCATGCATTCGGCAATTGTTTTAACTTTTGTGTCCTTTTTATAAAAACTTTGAACTAACTCATAATCATGGGTAGACAAACAACGACGCTCAGCTGTTTTAACCATAAGTATTATGTGCGCGGAAATAAGAAGCCCTTTTATTAAAATTCCAAATTTTGAAACGGAAAATAAAATTGACCTTGTGCTTAAATTATTAAAAATAATATAATAATTTTTTTGAAAAAAACTTGTTTTAAAATTTTTTATATTAAAATAATTTTAAAATCAATTGTTTATTGACTACTTAAAAATACAGTGCAAATTTGTAAATATATGTATTTTATTTTAAAAATTATTATTTTTAAAAATAAAAAGAATATGAAATTAAAAAATATTTTTTAATAATTATTTTTGTCAATAAATTACATATTTTTATATTTAATAAATTTTAACTAGAAAAGTTAAAGTTTAGGAATTGATTACCGGCGTATATATCAAGGCTATATATTTATTAAAAAATGTAGCGCATCAATAATATATTTATAATGTGTAAAAAAAATTCGTTATTTTAAAAATGTACATTAATTTATTTTACAAACAAAACTATTTAAAAAATTTAAATGGAATAAAACACGTTGCCTACTGTATATATAAAAAGTTTATAGTTATTTTACACTGAGTTTGGGTTGTGTTTACATGATTAGAACAGAAAAGACACCAGATAGGGAATGGCTTCAAGTTCATGTGTGTGTGTGTGAGACTTACAAGGCGTACACTGCTAATAATTCCAAATACAGTTGTTGACTGGTTGACTGAATCCAAATTGATTTATTATTCGAAGTGAATTTAATAACTCTAATAATTTACCCCGGAAAACCCATGAATAAATAAAAAAATTATTTGTTTAACTATTTTAACTTTTAAAAAAATGATATATAACTATTTAAATATATTATTTTAATCTATCAGCCAGTGTTCCAATTTTTTTATAAACTTGTGTTAATACATTTACAATATGTTTAAATATTTAAGGGGCACATGTTTATTGTATCTGGTTGATGTCAGAAATGTTAATAGTGCTATTGAAGGTGATTAATTACATATTTTAGCAAACATTCATTTTAATTATTTTATAAATACACATTAAAGTTATAAAAAATATTTATTGTAAAAATAAACAAATGTTTTTTTTATAATTTTTAAAGAAAACACAATTGATTTTATTAATTTAACTTGGTCTCTTATGTAATATTTAAAACCATGTAAATTTTTAAACGAACTAACAATGCACAAAATTGAAAGGTATGCACTGCTGATAATTCCAAATAAGAATAAAACAACTGTACAGTGCTCCTGGTTTTTATTACTTGAGTAAGTCCGACAAATCTAATAAAAAGTTTTAAAAATTTATTAATATCTTTATCCAAACTGTATTATATAGGCTATCAAACTTGGGCGGTATGCTAGGACATATATGGTAACAGTACTAGTTAAACTGGTAGTAACATAGCAGCATTGGAAGATGCTGGGTAATTAGAATTGATCAGATTTACTATAAATAATAAATTTTAGGGTTAAGTTCAACCACTCGCAACTCAGTAATTAAGGCACTGACACCAAGTTCAAGTTTATGTGTGTTAACTAAAACCAAGGAAATTTGTTATTCAAGTAAATCTAACAAATGTAATAAAAATCCTTGAAAACCCATTAATAAATTCCATGTTTGGTAACTGTTATATATATATATATATATATATATATATATATATATATATATATATAACATAATGTCTTTATATTATTTTAGTTTAAAACTTTTATTGTAGTTTTATTTAATATAATTGGCAAAATTAATTTTGTGCGAAAACAATTTAATTTATTTACATTTTTAATTTGAACATAATATTTGTTGTATACATTGTTTAGCAATTATGTCAATAATTTTAAATCAATTAACAATTTAAATTATTGTAAATATTTTTTATTTATGCTTTAAAAAATTAAATACAAGAAATTATATTATTTATTTTTGTTTTGTTATTTATTTTTGTTAGGAAAACAGCGATTTGTTCTTTAACGTTAACATGCCCAAAGTTATGTTGCAAAAACATTGTAATGATATATTTGCAAAATAATTTTATTAAAAATAATATTTTATACATTTATATCTAGAACAACAATGTACAAATTAATTTAATAAATTTAAAAATACGCTAACATTTATTGTTACATTGTTATGCCATGCAAAAATTATTTAATATATACTTATTTCTTCAAGTTTGCTTATTTATAATTTAATTAAAATTGTTTAGTTTATGGCTCCTACGTAGACAAATTACCATCATAAAACAAAAGTATTTTGTCTAATAAAAAATGTTTTTTTATGTATAATAACAAATTCACAACAAAATCTATAGTATTATATAAACAAATTTTAACAACTGTAAAAAGAAAAATATTGTCTTCTGTAATAATAATAAATGACGTAACTGCTTTTAGTAAATAAACCGGTTTAATAAAGAAATTTATACCAAAATAAAATAATCAATAAAAATAGTAAAATGTATATGTTACAATTGGTTTAACATCTTAACATGTCTGTTTATGATTAAAATTTAATTTGCAATTTATAAATAATAATAATAATAATAATAATAATAATAGTAATAATAATAGTAATTATTATAAAAAGCTAGTTTAATTTATTGCACGTTTTAGGTTAATTGAATATATTAAACTTTTATTTTTTAAATTAAAATAAAATTTTGTTATTTAAACAATAAAAAAATTTGAGCAAACTAATTAAAATGTAAAAATTATTTATTTTAGTAGATTGTTGATATTAGGGTTTATTATAATAACATTTTGAAACTTATAGTTAATAAATGTGTAATTTTAATGTATTGTTACCAATTTAATTTTTATATTTGCATTTATTATTATAAGCAACATGCTTTTATTTATTATTACAAATTCTGTTAAAAATATCAATTTTTTTCAAACTACATTTTGACCGTATTGATCAACATTCATTTCACTGTGTATCAAATAATTTTGTTAATTTAATTTTTTTCTCATTATTTGTACTATTTATATTTTAAATTGTAATTTTTTTAATTAATAATAAAAATGCACTTTATTATTATATTAGTATTTATTAATTAACAAATTATTTAATGTACGCATTTATTTTTAAAATAAACGCAATATTTTAACTGTATAACTAAGTTTTTTTTTAAATTAAATTAATTAAAAGGAGTAGCACAATAAATAACGTAATTATTTTAAAGTTTTGTGTTACAAAAAAATTTATTTTAATCCAAATACGAAAAGATAATAAATTTTATTTAGCAAAAACCAATGTTAATAATAGTTTTAAAAAACATTTTACAAACATCCATTTTATCGTATAACAATTAAAAATGTCAAATTTAGTATGTTTTGTAAGCTTGTAACTATTCAGTAACGTTCTTATGTTATATGTAACTGTGTGCGTAAACCTTTACAAAAGGTTTTCTACTAAAAGTTTTAAAAATAACAAAATATCTTCTTATTTCAACAAATTACAAAATCAAAATAACATTTAATCTGTGTATACATCATGGAATGTTGTTTTAAAAATATATATTGTAGATTTATAATAAAATAAAAATTTAATATAAAAAGTCCGTCAAATAATATTTGATCTAATTGACACTTTGGAATAAACATTTTAAAAAACTCGTTTCCTTTATTTATTTAATATGAATAAAAATGTAATGTAGTATTTTCTAAATAAATACATTTAAATGGTATTAATAGGTTTAATATTATTAATAATAATAGTATTATTATAATTAACAATAATAATAATAATAATAATAATAATAATAATAATAATAATAATAATAATAGTAATAATGATAACCATATTTATGATTATAATTATAATTATAATTTTAACTATAAACATAAAAGTATTAATAATAATAATCATTATGATAGTTACAATATCTACATTAAAAATATTTTTTAATTTATTTCAATGCAGTATTATTAATAATTAGCTTATGTAATATTATTTATCAACACATTTTTCAAAAATTATTTTTGCAATATTAATGAATAATTAAATGAAAACAAGCATTTTTTTACCAATATATATATCAAATTGTATTTTAAAATAACAATATTATAGATGTTTTTTAAAACGAATAAAAGCGTATTATTTGCTTAAAAATAAATTATATTATAAAATATGTATCAATATATATATATATATATATATATATATATATAAAGAGAGAGACAAAATTATAAAAAAATTATACGCATTTTAAATATTATAAATAATATTTATTGCTTTTTATACTTTATTTTTAGCGTTTAATTTAGGAATATATTCCTTTTTTATATAATTTATAATGTCTTCTATTTGACTGCATTATAGCGTTACTATTATATAACAAATATTTTATTAATTATATTTTGTAAATTTTACCTTAACATGTTTATGTTTTTATATTTACAATTGTCAATTTTTGTTAATATTTTGTTAATATTTTTTGCTGCAGCGAAAAGTAGGAAATTATTTTTAGCGTGCTTGGAAATATAACGTGGTTTCTGTAACTGTGAATTTTGCAGTTTGAACGTTTATTTTACTTATTATGTAGTGCACAACTGTATCAACTATTTTTAACGTTTAGTATATGTAGTACTAAAATTTATGTTCCGATATGACAATTCTAAAATATTAAATAATTTATGTTTTTTATAATAAGTTAGGATTTGACGATTAATGAATTTCTAAACATTATTAATACTTTAAGTTAAATAAATTTATTTTGTAAGCCATTTACAGTGTATTTTAGGATAATTAAAAATATTAAAATTTTATTAAAGTTTGTGTTGTTTATTATAATTAATAACATTGTTCTTTATATAAATAAAAATACATTTATTTTAAAATTGTAATTAAAATTATGTAATCTTTTTAACATACAAATTTGAAAATTGTTTTTATTAGTTCTTATACGCTCTAATTTGGAATCAACTGATTAATTAAATATTTTGCTAATTTTTGCGCTACTCAAACAAACGCTATATTTTTTATAATATTTTTCATTTAATTTTATGATATTATTTTAAAAAATATGTTTACACTGTGTTTTTTTAATATAAATTTTGAAAACGTTACATTAGAAGTAATTTTTAAATACACACTTTAATTTTTATACATTACACAAACCATTTTTATAAATAAACATTATTTTTTATATTTGTTAAATAATTTATATATATAGGAATAATATTTACATTATTTTTCCATTTTATTATGTTAGTAAAATCTTTATAAATGCTGTTAGAAATTTCAAATTAATTGATTTCCTTTTTTTTTATTTATACAAATTTAATATTTTTAAATATCTTTTAAAATATTTTTATAATTTTAAATTTTTTAACTGTTGCTCAGTTTATTAGCAATTAATCTACATACATTCGTACTTATTTAAATTTACTTTATTCATAAAAAGGCATACTTATTATTGGTGATTTAATTTTAAAACGTGCTATTTTTGAAAAGTAGCTAAATTTAATTTATCACATTATATTAATTTGTTTATTATTAATCATAATTACAGTAATGTGTTTTTACATGTCAGTTCAGCACTTTTAAAAATACTCACAAATACTTTTAAAAATACTGGATTAAAACAGGAAATATAGATTAATGAATAAGGTATCATTTTTTTAACACAAATTATTTTAAATGTTACAGCAGGCAATAAATTTAAATCCAATTAGTTTTTAAAATAAATTACTGTACATTTTTAAAATAACAACACATTTTACACATTATAAAATTCTAATTAATGCGCTACATTTTCAAAACATTGGGTGAGATACATACGCCGGTAATACAATGCTGAAATCTTAATTATTTCTAATTAATATTTTAATTATAAAAATATCCATTTTATTTATAAAACATTTTTAATGAATAAGGTATTTTAATTATATTAAATTTTAAATTTTAATAATATTTAAAAAAAATAAAATAAATACTTACCTAAACACAAAAATCATTACATTATAGTTTTAAATAGTTAAAAACTATTCTATTTAAAAAAATAATTATATATATATATATATATATATATATACATAATATTTTTTTAAATAAAAAAATATTCGGCAAGTTTATCACATTTTCAATTTTTATTTTATGTTAAATTTTGATACATTTGCCTCTTTCTTGTTCGCTTTTTACGTATGTTTAGTAAAATGTAGGCGTGATTAATTTGTCTCTCTCTAATACAAAAGAATTTAATTTTTTTAATATATATTATATATATATATATATATATATATATGGTGTAAATGTCTATATAATTGCAATATATATGTATAACAAAAATGTGCTTAGTGTGAATTGTATATATTAAAATTATTCGCATAGATCTTTAAGCAAAAAGTATGTTTATTTTATTTATAAAAAATAAAGCACAACGTTAGTAGACAAAACAAATGTAAAAAAATTGCAATACTAGATTTTTGAAAAACTGATAAATTTGCTAAATTTAATTTTAAAATCTTTAGTAATACATGTTTTATTAAACTGTAAACATCGATTGGAATAAGTAAAATGTTTGTAAAAAGTATGAAACTTATCTTTTATAATTTTAGAGGAAGACAAATTGAAAAATGTATGTTCTGTTTTACGAATTTCGGATTTACTATTTTAGTCATTTATGATGTGAATTTGGCTAGAAATTACAAATATTTTGCAAAATGAGTTACATAATTTGTTTTGTCTACATAGTTGTAATAAAATATCTAAAATAACATAAATAGATTTGTACTAACCACTGTTAAAACATTAAAAATTTTTAAAAGCGTTTAACAAATTATTTTGGTTGTTATTTTAACAAGATGCTTTATGACAATGAAAACACGGTTAAAATCATAGTGAAAGATACTCTTTAGAATTGATATGTTTTTTAGTATAATTTACCATTTACAATAGGTTTAATCTATTTAAACTGCAAAAACCGTGTTCAGCAAAAAATTAATTATCATAGATTTAGGTTTTTAAACCCCAGATTTAAACGTTATTGATTTTGGGTCTTTCTAAGGGGTTGCTTAACAAGTTGTAAAATAACGTATTACTTGTATAGGTAGGATATTGTTTTTGTTATAAAAAACGAATTTTAAAAGATTGCATTGATATCTTGATAGTCTTTGATTAACAACGGCCGGGAGAATTTATAAATAGAGGTGAATGTTAGTTGAATTGTTTACATTACATTCTTTCTATATATTTTTTAACAAATTACGTGTTTTAATAAACGGAGGTATTGTGATTTATTGCTAAAACGAATGTATCTTGTAATAACAATGTTTTTTGCGAATAATATATATATATATATATATATATATATAAGTAGCTAATCAGTTAAGAATTCATATAAAAAATTTTATTTTTGTCTATTAAATACATTATTTAGTATTTTTAAAATAATTAAAAAAATATACATTTAAAAAAAGTTGTTTTGTAAAAAATGTTTTTAAAAAATTTATTATAATAAAAACAATAACTGTCTGCAATATTCAAACTTAAATGACTTCGAAGTGAACAACTTAAATTGTTTTATTTTTTAATAAATTTATAAAATTAATTAATAAAAAAATAAATTTTATTAAATACATGTTTTTTTACAAAAAATATTATTATTTTAAAAATACGTGCCTACATGTAAACAAAGAAATTTGCACCAAACATTTGATTGATCAATTATTACTCCATTTTATTTAAATTTTAGTGTAAATAATTTTAAAACAATTTTTGCCGCATGATTATTTTCGAATAAAATGTACAATTACATGTATAAAGTTAATAGTCTGCTACCTGGCGGTTTTTTCATAATTTATTTCCCTTATCATCCGTTATCAATTATAACTCAGTTTTATAATGCCTAAAACAGATCAAAGTTTATTTTTAAGGGTTGATCAATACAAAGAAATTCAAAGTCTATAATAAGATGATGTAAAACCTAAAGTAATCGCTAAAGCATTTGGAATACACTTATCTACTGTCTACAAAGTGATTTGCAGTAAAACCTGTCCCAAAGCGCATACACGTAAAAAGAAACCATCGACAAGTAAGCAAGATAATCATTTTATTATCACTCAACTGAAAAGACACAGAACAATAAGTATAACGGAAATAAATAGATGATATTTAGAAAACTTTTCTTATTCTATTGTAAGAAGACGCATAAACTCAGCAAAATTATTGTTGAAGAAAGCAATTAAGAAACCTCCTTTAAGTTGTATACATAGATCAAAACGAGTGGACGTTTCTAAAAAGTACAATGGTAAACCATTGTGTTTCTGGAGATTGGTGTACTTCACAAACGAGTGTGCTATCACTTACGAGCCATAAACGGAAAATTTAAGAATGATTTATGGTGAAAATTTCCCCATTGATGACACTTGCATTGCTCGTAAAGTAGCACATCCATCCTGCGTTAAAGGATATTTTGCTTTAAAGTACAATCAAACACCAAAATGGATTCGTACAAGTAATAACTTTAATAGCAAATAATTTATTAAAAGTTTCAAGGAAATTTTTAATAACGAATTGCGACAAAATGCCTCAGGGCATTTAACAATTATTTAGGATAACGCGTCAGTTCATACTTTAAAAGAGGTAATGTGTTTTTTTCGCATAACTTTTAATTTACTATATTATTTGTGTATTTAGACTGCAAAAGGCATAACAAGTAAAAAGCTAACCTTCGTTCAGTTGCCTCCCTACAGTCCAGATTTAAATGTTATTGAAAATTTTTTCAGTGTTCTCAAACGCGAGGTTAACCGCCTGGGTAATAACATGTCGCTAGTGGAAAAAATTGATTTTGTTATTACAAAGGTCGACTCGTATCCAAAAAGGCTACAAAAAGTTATTAAACACCGAGGCTCAAATTTTAAATACTGAAATAATAAGTCTGTAACATTTATTTTATAATTGATGTATTTTAGTCAAAAATCTTATTTTTTTAACGAATTATGTTGTTTTGATTTAAGTATTAGCAAATGGTGGTATTATGCTTTATTGCAAGAATGGATGTTGTTATATATTATAATTAGAAATTATTTTTACGAATAATGTTACTTGATGTGTAATGCTAAAGTATTATCTAAAGTATGTATTAGTAACAGTTACATATGTCTAAGATAAGTAACTAGAACATAATGATACAATGTATTACAGTACTTCCATTTTCGCACGTGTATTGTCACTTATTGTATATAAGTAATTACATAAGGTATATATTAGTAAATGGTTTATATGTCTAAGATAAGTAACAAGTGCTAAAAATTATTAAATATTTTAGTTGATCAATATAGTATTTAATTATGTTAATATCTGTATATAGTATAATTTTTTTAACAAATGATTATATTGTACATTAATGTTATTTGGCACAAGTTTCTTTGTTTATGTACATACTTAAATTTAAATAAATAAATAATTATTATGTTTAATGTTATAGGTTTATAATAATTTTACTTAATATAAATTCTGTATAACTATCATTTGTATAAAAGTTAATTTTTAATTTGAATACTATCTATTTAACAATCCCAAAAACAAATATTTTTGTTTTGTAAAAAACTAATGAATTAATTAGTTAATTATGATTAATAAACAATTAAGTCATGGCAAAATATTTGTTTATAAAGTTAATTACTCCAAATGAAAATAAAAAATAAAGCATTTGAAACTTATTGACTGGAGCCCGTTGACATATAGTTTACATAAACACATAAATGTAGTATAAAATTATAATTAATACACACATATATTCATAAATGGAACACACATACTTCCGCTTTTTTGCAATTAAAACAGTATAAAATTAAAAATTAAAAACAGACGTTTTTTATTTTGAAAAAAAATTGTAATTAAAAATGTTTTAATAATAGGCAAGACAAGTCTATACCGCATTTTCGATAACGGTATTAAAATATTTTAAGTTAATTATAATACTAGTTAAAATAGTTAAAATCTATTTGTATTTAAATTAATTAATTATATAATATATTTATTTCATTTTGTACCTATTATTTGTACTACTACTGTTTTTGTAATTATCTTGTTATTTCTTTATTTTTATTGATGATAAAAATGTATTTTTTTGTGCTGAATATATCTCTTGTAAGATATTAAAGCCTAATTTAATAAAAATAATGTAATAATATTAATACTATTAATAATAATAATTTTACAAATTATTATACAAGTAGATACATTTTTAAGTTAAATTATTGCTAAATGTGATAATTAATATTAAAATTACATGTTATATTATGTGACGTATCCTTTTTTAATTTTTAACAGTTGAAAATTACACACAAATATTAAGTGTATTAATACTTTCCACTTTACAATTTCCAAGTCAACAAATTGTTTTAAAACTTAATTTAAAACAAAATTGAAATATTAAATTTTGCAAATTTTAGTTGTAATGATATCTAAATATAAACAATTATTATTTAAATTAATTTGCTATTAATGTTAAAGTTATAAAATTGTATCTTTTAAAAGATTATATTAAATCATTTGCAAACCTTAAATTAGGTCAAGTTTTAAACAAAACATTTAATAAATTAAACAATATTAGAAAGTGAGTTTTATACATAAAACAATTTAAAGAACCTATTATTATTATTAATACACACTTATTTTAAATCAAACAATTATATTAAAATATAAATTAATAAATTTGGTTAACTTGTTTATCAAAATAAAGAATATTATTTATAAAAATAAAATACTTTTGTTTAAATAACTACATGTAAAAATAAACTATTATTATTTCTTTATTAATAAAAAACGTTTATAAACATAAAGTTAATGAATGTATGTTTTAAATAGTAATTAGAAAATATATACAATTTATAATAAGAATAAAAATATTAATTTAAGTTTTTTAATACTAAGTTTATTTTGCTATGTTTAATATTAATAATTTATCTTTTTTTTATTTTTCTCTACATTGCAATTGCACATAGCACTGACATGATACTAAAAAAAGATACAGTGATATACTTAAAATTGTGTAAACATAGCTTGAATTCCTACTACTGGTACTGAATGCGCGTTATTGTTTGGTTTTAATAAATATCAATTTGCAAAAATATGTTCTACAAAATATTTCATTAATAAAAAAATAAATAATAAATAACATCTTATATAGCCAAAATATGTATTTTCAAATAAATATAATAACATTTGTTATTAAAAAATTGAAGATGTATGCATTATTAAAAATTCTTTAAAACTTGTTTAAATATTAAATAAATAACACATGTTAACAAATACTTTTTTTAAATAACATAGTTGCACCATTATATATATATATATATATATATATATATATATATATATATATATATATATATAATTTGTCTACTTCCAAAAATATATTTATAGCATTATTATTCAAATTACTTAAAGCTTATTTTCAAATTCAAATTATGTTCAAATTATTCATATATATGCGTGATACATCAACTTCGAGTGTAGCAGTACTTAGATCAGCACGAGTGAACATGAATAACATAAATTTTAACAATCTTAGCCTGAATGATGTTAGTGTACATTTTACTGATCTTATTAACACTTATATAAAAAAATAGTTAAAGTTGAGATCACAAACAACAATGTTTCTTTATTTAATCTTAAAATGCTTAAACGAGAAAAAGTGGTTGTATATAAATTATGTTTATATACTAAATTGAAAAGCTTAAACAAACAAATTAAACTTGAAATCAACAAACTTAATAGCTATGCTTATAAATATTTTCTATCAAGTTGTGATTCACAATCTATTTAAAAAAACATTAATAACATTTTTAATAAATTAAAAAACAAATTAATTTAAGGTAGATTCTAAAGAGATGAACAATTACTTTTCTTTAAACAACTCAAGTATATTAGTAATTAATTAATTAACTAAAAATTTATCAATAGGTTTTTAAGGGATTATTTGTTTTTATTAGAATTATATATATTAAAATTGTCAAATTCACTTGAATAATAAATTTACAGATCCAATGTCATTTTAATATACTATTGAAAGTAAATTTGTAGTCAAGGAACATGCAATATATTGAACATTTTCTGTTGTCAAGGGAATCAGTAATGTAATGAACAAGGCTGGCTACACAGTCAAGAGTAGAATAATTTTATGTAAATTGATAATAACTATTACTAATATTCATTATAAGCTTGACATGGTTAAGAATTATCTTTGTAGTTAATTTAAAAATTACTGAGGTACAAACAATTGGGTTGTAGGGTTCTGGATTTATTAATGAAACAGACATTTTGAGAATAGGTTTGATTCGTGAGATACGCCAGATATCAGCTACTTCACAATTTACAATTAATGTACCTATGATTATAAATAATGATAAAAAAATTAATGGCTTGCTGAAATCTAACAAACTGCAACTTATTTTATCAAGTCTAAGTGAAGTGCTTGCTTTACAACTGTTAATTAATTTTTGTATATTAGAAGTGATAATAAGTGTTAAATAATTTTTAGTTGTATTGGAATTATCAGATTCACTTGAATAATAAACTTACTAGGTTTTTAAGTCAACCAGGAGCATTGTACAGCTGTTTCAACCTTATTTGGAACTATCAACAGCGCATACTTTTTAAGTTTTACACACACATGAACTTGAAACCACACGCTATCTGGTGTCAGGCTAGGGAATTAAACCACTGAACTACGGGTGGATGACCTTGTAACTAATCATTACAAATACTGTTGTATTCCACATTTATCCAGATTATTAACCAATCCAGAGTTAAACAAAATTGAACTTCTAACAAACCTATAAAAGTAGAAATCATTTAATCTACAAATTTATTTGAAATAATTTAGACCTCCTGCAGCATAGTGTAACTGTGCTCTATGTTGACTCATTTAAGGAATAGTGATTTTGAATTATTTTAAAACATGTTTATCGTATTGAATACATTTATATTCATTATTATATATTTCTATATTTATTCTATATTTCATTTTCTTCCCATTATTTGAACTACTAATTTTTGTAATTTTTCTTATTTATTTATTTTTATTAGTGGTAATATATATATATATATATGCGTAATTTTATTTTGTTTAATTAATTTGCTTTCTGCTATTTTTTAAAAATTGAATAAGCACAAACATAAATATATAAAATATATTATTATCAAAACGCTATAAAAATTAAAAATTTACAAGTGTTAAATAATGTTAAATAATATTAAATAATTTTTATTTTTAAATGTTTTTCAATAAATATATATTAACTTTTATATTGAAAAATGTAATAAATAATTTACCTATAACTACAAAATTATAAGAGTCAATTGTTAATTATTAATATATTTTATTCAAAAAATTGCTTATTTTTTAGTAAAAATATATTCGATATCTCTTTAATACTTATATAAATAACATCATATTGTAAGTTAAAAAAATTATTAACAACAAAAATGTTAAAAGACGCAAACTGTAAAATAATTTTTTAGCATACTACTTTCAGTTACAAACATATAATAAAATTTAAAATACATTTACAAAAATTATTATGAAAACACAGATGAATATTAAATTGTGACCAAGTTGAGTTTAATAAAGTTTATAACTATTAATGTAGTGTAAAAAGTGTTTAATTAACGCAATTAATAAAAACGTAGAAATTATTAATTGTATATTTATTTCATAATGGAAACTCCGTAAATTCTGTTATTTGTTACTCTAAACCATACAAACTAATTAGTAAAAGCACTGCTAATAATAAACCTGTATAGATAGATTTACCAATTAAAAAAAGAATGCTATAAATTTTTATTAACACAAAACTTAAATTAAAACAAAAAAATATTTATTCATTGTGCCGGGGTGGTCCAGCGGTACAGCGCTCGAATTTGGACCTCGGTGGGCATAGGGTTTTGAATCCCACCACCGGCTCACTAAAATGCGGGCCCACGTTCGGTTGCGCTAACTTGTCCACTACTAAAAAATGTTTCTTGTAAAACATTCAAAATAATAAACATAAAATAAATAAAATTTAAAAAAATAGTCCAGCTAAAAACTTTGTAGACTACGAAAGTATTCTCTAACCAGCACCAAACCAAACCAATATACACATAACATTTTTAACCCCTTACTGTATTTTTTTATTTCAATTGTAGTTGTATTAATAATTATATTGGTTAAATAATGTTTCTTTGAACGTCATTAGCTAAAAAACACTATTCTAGTTGGATTAGTAAGAAATCAAGAAAAGTAAACCTTTATTCATTTCTCCAATATTGCATTATGAAGCAAAAAAACAATTTACCAAATTCGTTTCAATAACTAATTTCAAGTTGTTACTAACTCTTAAATTTAAAAAAAAACCATACATTTTATTTACTTTTGCACATTAAGTTCCTTTTTGTGTGCATATAAAAATTTTACAATTTAATTAAACAAAAGTTGGTTGTGTACCTTAGTGTTTAAGTGTCTGTTAGCACTTCTAGTAATTTGTTATATATACATATACAGTTTTTTTCTTTTTATATAAGGGGTAGCTGTTTTTAGGTAGTTTTCTCTATTTGGTTGTACATTGAACCAAACTAAAACATTATGATTATTAAATTTTTTGGTGTAGGTTATTTAAAAAAAAACATTATTGATTGTTTTATTATACACAAATTTAAGTAAATATTATCGAAATAAAGTAATAATATAAAAATTAATATTTATATATATTAATGAGCATAATAACTAGGCATATCTCATAGGTTAATTTGTACTTGCTAACTAATAATTATTATTTAGTTTTAATTACATAATTAATATAAAAAGTAAGTGTTTTAAATGTATGTATGTGCCGGAGTGGTCTAGCGGTACACAGTTCGAATTCGGACTTCGGTGGGCATGGGTTCGAATCGCATTACCGGCACTAAAATGCGGGCCTATGTTTGATTTTGCTAAATGTCCACTGCTGAAAGATGTTTCTCGTAAAACATTCAAAGTAGCAAACATAAAATTTAAATTTAAAAATTTAAAAAAATAATTTAATATTTGTATTTACTACTTAAATAACCACGTAAATTACTTGTACCTGGGTGGGCATAGGTTCAAATCCCATCACCGGCACTAGATGCTGGCCTATGTTTGGTTTTGCTAAAATGTCTACTGCTGAAAGATGTTTTTCGAAAATCATGCAAAGTAGTAAAAATAAATAAATTTAACATGTAACAAAATACAGAATTTTAAAGCAATAACGTTTAAACTAGTTAAATAAAATAGACGTATAAAAATAACAATATTATTATTATTGTTATCATTCCAATTTTTATATAAAATTTTAAATAATTTTTTCATAATTTAAAAATTAAATAATAAACTTTTTTAATGTTAATTGTTTTACTTTGCAAAAGATGTCAGTAAAAGTAATAATGATAATAGTTTAGTAAAATAAAAAGTAGGCCTCTATTTAATACAAGTAGAAGAATTCCGATTTATGAATACAGAAATGAGTTCAGTGCTCTTCCACATTGCTGTTGTATATATATATATATATATATATATATATATTTTCATTTAAGAAATAATAAAACTATTATTTTGTTTACTAGTTATCAGTGTGCACAATGTTGCAATTATTTAATTTTTTTATAATTTATTAAAACGTTATGTTTATTCCACTACTTGCTTTAAACATGCAATTCACGTAACAGTTACTTCAAAATTTATTACTGTTTTTGTTTGTAATTTTAATTGTTAAAACAATACTTTTTGGATTCAACTAAGAATGCTGTGCACCACAAAAAGTCTCTCCTTGCTCAACATTAAAACAGTTAAAGGAATATTGTCCGCCTTACATTGCATTTATTAGTTCACTTGAAGTTCCGGTGACAAGTATATTGGTCGGACAATGCGTCGCTTGAGTAATCGGGCTAAAGAACACAAACTGGATCAATAATAGGTCAAACGGCAGTGAACACTTATGCATTTCCTTCATATTACGTCATCTACTACAAGCCAAACATTAAATCAATTTCAAAAACTGTTTTGGTGTTCATTACTTCTCAAGCTTTGAATATGTTGAAAATTCTCAAATCTGTTTATATATTAACATATTGAAACCAACTTTGTGTACACAAAATCAGTTCGTCACTACATTAAACAAAGCTTGGTCGTAATTTTTGTGTTTGTGTATGCTTGTAAATTGTACTAAATTAAATGTCATCTGCACCTCCCTTTTTTGTATATATATATATATATAATCTTTTTATTTATTTAATACAATATAATTGTCTGGAGTTTATGTCTGTTTATAGGCACCAATGTTTAAGTAAATAAATAATAATTTGTTTGTATTTATAGCTGCCTAATCATTATACTAATGAACAATAATTATTATTATTTATAATTTGTTTACATTTTAGATCAAAGTTAACTTTGTTTATTATTAAACGTTTACTTAAATATAATTGTATAAATATTTTGTCAGTAAAATATTTGCAATCTTGATTGTAAAAGTCTATGTTATATTATAAAAATATTTACTTAGTTTAAAAAGCAATTTTAAATTAAAACAACAAATCTATTATTTACCTTGCAACATTAAAAATGTGCTTTATATAACGATTTGGCTTCGCTAATTGTCCACTGCTAAAAATTGTTTCTCGTAAAACATTCAAAGTAACAAACATAAAACATAAAACATAAACGTATGTAACAACGAAATATTTTTTTAATACTGCAAAAAGTTTACGTTAAAAGCAAGCCAGTTTGTAACCAAAGATTAAATAAATTTTTTTTAAATATAATTATAAATGTTAAAAATTATATATATAATTTTTATTACTTATTTTATTTTATTGTTTAGCATAAAATTATTGAATAATAAATTTAATTTTTCATTAAGAATTACTAGGATCAAACTATTTGTTATGTTTTTAGTTTATTTATTAATATAATTTTATATAACAAAATATAAGTTTTAATAAATAATTTAATTAATTTGGATTTGTAAATTAATGTTACATTTTTCAAACTCAAACACATGTAATATAAACAATGTTCGTAGCCTTAGGTAGCGATCTATGTATAAAACGTTTGCATTTTTTCTTAAGTGTTATATTTAAATTAAAACTTGCAAACAAACACGTTAAATTAAATTAAAATGAATGTTTTTTCTATCTTGAAGTAAAAAAATGTTTTTCAAACACATGTCACTTTTGCATGAGCATAAAAATATTACACATATCAAAATTAAAATACTACTGTTAATCTAATTGTTATAATTTGTAATCAAATAGTCAAATTATACTTTATGCTAAACCAATACAATATTTAGCAAATATAAACTTATTTCAAGGGTTTTTATTAGATTTGCCTGATTTACTTAAATAATAAATTTATTTGGTTTTTAGTCAACCAGGAGCACTGTATAACTGTTTTATTGTGTTTAGAATCATTAGCAGTGATAAACTTTTAAGTCCCACACACATGAAATTAAATCCACACCCTATCTGAGGTCAGGCTAACGCATTATCCACTCAGCTACATGTGGTTTAACTTGACCCTGTAAATTTATAATTTATAGGAAATTTGATTAATTATCTTTTGGCCATTTTAGCTTCTGTAACAACTTGAAACCAGATTTTTTATAACGTTTTCTGTACCGTGTGATTTCTAATTAAAGTTTTATTTGGTATCAAGCAAACCACCAATAATTTAAAAATTGTTTAATTTAATTTTTATAAAACAACTTTATTTTTATGTTATGTAAATAAAAGCGACCACATTTTTAGTAATTTTATTATAATAATATATACTTTTGTTTTGCTTTTTATTAGAAAATAATTGATTTTTAATAAATCATATACTACAGATTAAAATACTAAGTTACTTAAAAAACTTTTATGTAAAACAAAACATTTTTCTGCACTTTTAAGAAAAAATTACATTAATTCATCCTTTTTAAATCTCAAAGTGTAAAATTAAAAATAATTATTTTATTATTTTATTATTTTAAATATTTACGAAAACAATTTTTGATTTATTTAAAAAAAATCTTTATATCAAATAGTGAGATGGTTAATTTTTAGTAATATCGTTTCACAGAAATATTTTTGTAATTTTAATAACTATATACTAAAACAATTAATATTTATTATTTATATAAAAAATATTGTTAAAAAATTTAATTATTAATTTTTAGAAATTTTTAATTTGATTAAAAACGAAGTTACCAATATGAAGTTTTAAACAATAATTTAAAAAATAAAATTAATTATTTAAATTAAAAAGTAATAATTTAATATAAAATATTAGTGAATTACACTAAATAATTTTATTTGTATTAATGTATTAAATATCTTTTTAACCGTTTGTATATTTTTAAATACCTTTTTGTAAACGTATATAGAATTAAATTCAGAATATTATTTTTAATATTTATTAAAAAAAACTACATTAAACTAATTAAGTTTTAATAATTCTGAAAAATATTCTTAGAGTCCACATAATAATTTTTTTATTTACTTAATATTCTTGTAAATTGTGTTCACTTAACATACAATAATTGCAATTAATAGCGGCAACCGATAAATAAATTGCAACGAACAAAATGCCAAATGAATTTCAATAAATTTTTGTAGTCTTAAAACTCTTGTAAATAATATGTAAAAATATTTATTTGCGTTTATTTATTAATTAAACTGCAGTCAATTTTGTGTTTTTTAGAAAACGAACAAAATTTGGACAGTATTAAATTTCATTGACAATTAATCTTGAATTTTTTAAATAAAAAAATTGAGGATTTTAAAATGTTAATATATAAATAAAACTTTCCATAGTTCAATATATAACTTTTTAAATAACATTACATAAATTTTATAATTATTAATTTAGGTTTTTAATCGTACATAAATCAATAATAAATAAATTATTATAAAAATTATGGTTTATTTAATAAAATGCTAGTAATTCTGAGGATTTGGACAAGACTTATAAAACCTCAATTTCCAATAATGGTAATATTCCTGATTGTTCCTTCTCCACGTGGTGCATTCTCCACTTGGTGCCCATATACATCCAGACTAATAACAGCAGGGATCGAATGCACAGCGGGTGAGTGCAGGCATACACTCAGGATACTTAAAAGGTTTCTAAAAGTATACGTATACTTTATGTAGCCCTTCGACTAAAAAAAATAATTCTGCCAAAAAACAAGAGGTCTCATTAATTTTTGCAAACAGTGGTAACGTTACAAGTATGTTGTCCACCAACCAAGAAACTTTGGTATTTTTCTATTTTTGTTACACTTATTAAGCCAGTAAAATCGATCGTTTATATACCGTATAAATATGGAAAGTAGTAAAAAGATGATTACGTCTCTAACCAAAATAAATGAATGCTTAACACTCACCTTTTTTAGATAATATGGACTTTTTGTCAATGTTGTAACGTTAATTAAAACTAAAGTTAATAACACTTAATATTTGCACAAAAATATCAATTAATTTCTTTTTTATTTACCTTATTTTAATTATAATGACTTAATAAATAATGTTGTTCTTTTTTCACAACTAGCTGTTGCAAGCATATATAAGTTTTTAATTTTGACATTACTGTTTGTAATATTTTTTTAGATACCACTACAAACTGATATGTTTTACAGTATTTATTTTTTACATTCAAAGTTTATTTTTATATTTATAGTTTTTTCTATTAAGCTGTTTAATTACAATTGATTATTTTATATTTTATTACAAGATTAAGTACAAAACGTTATGCTAACTGTGTAAAAATAAATAATAAATTTACAGAGTTATTAATTAAGTTTGTGTGTAAAACTTAAATGGAATGCACTGCTGATAATTCCAAATAAGTATGAAACAGCTGTAAAGTGTTCCTAATTAACCAAAACCAAGTGAATTTTTTATTTAAGTGAATCTGACGAATCTAATAAATACTTTTAAAAACCCATTAATAGATTCCATATTTATTATTATTATTATTATTATTATTATTATTATTATTATTATTATTATTATTATTATTATTATTATAAATTATTATTTTAGTGCCTGTGGCAAGATTCAAACCCACACCCACTCAGTTTTAAATCAAGCGCTGTAACTGTTTTATATTTTATACCAATCACAAACCTAGATGGTTAAATATATTTTTTTCTAAGCTCTCATAGTTAAAGGATTTCAAAAATTAACTGTATGTTGCATTTACATTATTATACATAATCTTAATTTTTATTTTATTTTCTGCAAAACTGTATTACCAATATCTTAATAATTGAATTTAATTAGTATAATATGCAAATGTTCTTATTTTATAATAAAAAAACAACTTTACTTTTAGTAAACAAAATAATAGAACATTTATTTACTCTTTTCTACTTACTAGGAAATTTGTCACTTTTTCAAAATAATATTTTGCAGTTTAAAAAAATAGTTTATTTTAATTTTATAGGTTGTACTAATAAATGGAAAAAACATTCTAGAATTTTTAACAACCATTTTGTCCTTTTATACCTTGGATTGTAAAAATGTTGTCATTATTTATTATTAACGGAAATGCACATTTTAAACTTAATGTTCGCTGAATCACTTTTATAAAAAACTGGTTTAGAAAACGCTATTGTCATTGTATTAAGATGATGTTAAACCTAACAATGTAGAATGTTTATTTATTTAAAATAAAATGTAATAAACACAATTTTTGCCTTTAGTAAACGCTGCTGGGGTGGTCTAGCGGTACAGCGCTCGAATTTGTACCTTGGTAGGCATGGGTTCGAATCGCATCACCGGTAATAAAATGCTGGCCCACGTCTGCTTTGCTAAAATGTCTACTGTTAAAACATTTTTTCTGTTAAACATTTAAATTAGCAAACAAACAAAAATTAAAATCATAATTTTTGTTAATATGTTAAAATGATAACACTAGTAGTTAAGTTACGTTTTTGACATTGAAGATTCTGCATATCAAAGATTAAGTTTCTTTCAGACTTTCACTCAACCCTGTCATCTGTGTAATTTTGTCAACCAGGTACGTGCAATTACTTCTTTATCGTTGTTTGCTGGAATGACGTTCTCTTATTGTTTCTGCTGCCACATAGATTTTTTACAGAGGCTAGGTTGCTAATCTTGTGCTCAAACCCTCCTCCTTTATCCAGACTTAGGACTGGCTAAATTGAATCATTGTTGGTCCAAACTAGGTAGAGTGCTTATCCTGTCTAATGTTTAGATAATGATTTTTTGTCTGTTTGTGGATAACAGATCCTGTCAGCAATGATAGGAGAGTGCATTTGTGTAATGCGCAATTGTAAATAGGGTTAAAGAGAGTCGAGTGCTTAGAATTCTTACTTTTACAAAAAAGTAGTTTTACCTTGCTGGTAGAATAGTGTACATTGGTGGGATTACGCAATATTTAAAAAATATACATTAAGCATAAAAATTAAGAATAAATTAATTATTACAACAGTTGTATTGTATTTTTAAAAAATTACGTTTATATTAATATTGATTTTAAAACTTGACATTTTTCTAACTCTTTAAAATTAATTATTTCCAAAAATATAGAATTAATTAGTATTTATTTATCTATGTTTATTTTAAATAAAAAAATGCAATTAAAAGTGAAAATTAATTTATATGGTATAACTGTTTTACATCTTTTTTTGAAGGATCTAGTAATTACATTTTGCAATATAAGTTACACACTATTGACAGTAATACTAGTCTATACATTTTATTATAGGAATATACTGTATATATTTTTGTAAATGTTTAATTTATAAAAGTGCATTTATTTAGAATAATTGTTTTCTATGTAAACTGTACAAAAGTGAGTTATATATATATATATATATATATATATATATATATATATATATATATATATATATGTATTATAATTGCTTGCAGCAAAGAATTTTGGCATTTACGTTTGTTAGATAACAACATTTTAACAAATTTACATTTAATAGAATCAATTAAATAAAATATGTAGTGTATGAACCTTTTAAAGTTGTGTTGTTTTAATTTAGTAATTAGTCCTTATATCTATAGTAATTATACAAATTAATTATGCATAAATGCTATTGACACATGCAACAAAAATAAAATAAGTTGGTAAACATAATTTGCATATTTTTATACTAAATGTAAACTATAACATTACTAAAATAGTATTTTTTAAATTGTCTATTATATATATATATATAGCATTAAGATATCAAATAACATCTTTCTAAATTTAAATTAATTAAACGAGTAACAATACCAAGATATACATGCGCTGAACTTTGTAAAAAAGTATAATCAAATTATTTAAAAAATTGTTTGATTTAATTCTCCCATAATCGGTTTTATGTCCGGTTGAGAAATGAAGACACTTCAAGCAAAAGAGTAGTAACCTGCCCTCTATAAAATAATAATATTGTTAAAGAACAATAAATAAAAAGACACTATAATGTACATTTTTGAATTGTAGGATATTTAAAATAAAAAATGAATGTACAAGTATATGGAATAATCTTGTTGCCCTCATAATAATAATAATATTAATAATAATAATAATAATAATAATAATATTAATAATAATAATAATAATAATAATAATAATAATAATAATAATAATAGCAATAGCAACAGTAATAATAATAATAATAATGATAATTTTTTAAAATTATTATTTTTATTTTTATTATAATTGTAATAGCATAAAAAATCTGCAAAGCATATTTTCAGTAAGTAATTTATTTTGGGACATTAAATTAATTTTATTATGTATTTGTATGTGCCGCAACTAATTTAGTTGTTATATAATGACGTGGAACAATCTTGTTGCCCCATGCTCTTTAGATCAAAAGATTTTAAAAGAAAAATAACATAATAAACTGTCAGGTTATTTTGTTTCTTGTATTTTCGTTAATCATTAACACATAATTCTAGTATATATGCAAAATAGGCGTTTAAAGTCTACATTTAAGTTAATACAAATTAATAACATACACAAACACAAACACACTTTACAACCAAGCTAAGTTAACGAGAATATGCGAAATAAAATTCATTTTACAGTTTACGTTTTCCAATTTTTTTATTCGGTATTATAAAGGGAACCCAATGCTTTTAAAAATAATTAATTAATTTCACATTTGTATAACAGTTTATAAACGTTAGTAAATCTATTTGTAATGTATTTTATTTAGAAACATTGTAATAATTAAAGAAATATATTGCAGTAATTTCTTAATTTCTTAATTAAATAATTTTTGAAGTTAAATAAATATTTATTAAAATTATTTACTAATAAATATGTTTTGTATAAGATAAAATGATAGATGATAAAACCAACTCAAGCCAATAAGAGTCAGATAACCTTTTGTCAGTGTGTGATTATTTGTAAGTTGGGGATGGAAAAGTTTCAACAAGTGTGATTAAATTTGCACGATGACACAATACAAATCGTATAGTACTGTGTAAATATTGATTTTTCCAACTTATATACATTTTTAAGGTCAAACAATCCTCTTTTGATAGAAGAATGCACCAACGTGACTCACACTCACTCACGGAGGTTGACCAATAAGATTTTTTTTTAATTCTTTTTTCCTTGGTTGGTTTTATTAGCAACCGATAAAATTAAAAATCTGTTATTGTGCCGGGACAGTCCAGCGGTACAGCGCTCGACTTGGACCTAGGTAGGCATAGATTTGAATCTCACCACCAGCAACAAATGTGGGCCTACGTTCGGTTTTGCTAAAATGTCCACTAGTGAAAATTGTTTCTCATAGAACAATCAAGGTAGTAAAAATAAATAAAAATAAAAATAAAATGGTGAAATTAACTTAAGGACTGAAATTAAATGAATGTAAAAACGAACTTGTTTAAAACGATTCTAAAAATATTGATTTGTATTTAAAACATAATTAAAAGTTAATATTTGTACAAACAATTAAAATAGTAATTTAATATATTTTATTAGAATGTGATGTATTTTTTCTTCAAATTGCAAAACGTTTTCTTTTGTTTGCTAAAGAAATTATTGTATATATATATATATATATATATATATATATATATATATTAGTTTTTGTTGTTATTGCATTTACAAAGAACAGAAGTTTTTCCTAATAAAAAACCGGTCAAAAATATGTATATATTTTTATTTAGGATAATTTCAGCCATGTATATTACAAAACTTTTTTATTATTTATTTTAATTCAAAAGCTTTTTGGCTTTAGAAGAATAGGGCAACAAAATTGTTCTACAGTGTTGTGCATTACATTTTTGGCTTTGAAAATCATACATATCAAAAATTTGCCGCATTTCATTATCGGTATTATGCTGCTTTCAGTTCTTTTCCCTAGTCTAATAAAATAGGGTCGTTTTGTTATTTCTTTAAAAATATAATTTTTTACAGAGGCCAGTGTGTTAAACACGTGTCTCAATCCTCGTCCTTTCTCAACCTGACTTGGGACTGCCTACCGTAGAAATGTGATTTACAGAAAGTAAATTAATTATTTTTTTTAACTCTTAGTACGTTATTTTATAGCAAAATAAGGTACAATGCACATTCAACTTTACACAAAATTAGCTTAGAGTGGTTGAAACGCTTCTATGACAAATAAAGTATTACTTTTTTTAAATATAAAATAAAATTTACATAACAAATTGTATTAATTAATTTAACCAGAACTATATTTCTAATTAAATATAATTATAAATTTTAAAATAAAATGTAATTTACTTATATCGGAATTACAATTGTCAGAAAACCCAATTTTTTAAGGCACATTTTTGTGAAATTTATTTAACCATTTTCAAATGTACTTTGTTTAAACACTTGTGTGAAATTTATTTAACCATTTTCAAATGTACTTTGTATAAACATTTGTGTGAAATTTTTGTGAAATTTATTTAACCATTGTCAAATGTACTTTGTTTAAACAAAAAATTAAATTCAACCATTACACAGCCTATAGTTAGAAGTATTTGAATTTTTAACATTTTCCATCTAATAGTAGTAATTCTAACGTTAATGTTATTTATTTTCTATTTTGTATAATTGAGCAAAACATTTATAATTTTTATTTATGGTTATTGGCTTGGATACTTCAGTAGAAGTAGCTTTCAGCACTTTTATAATCATATTCAAATTTAAAAAAATAATGGTTTAAACGAATTATTTTGCAAAACTTGGAACATCATCATCAACAACTTGACCCATTATTGCATTTCGGTAAAGTGGTTACCATAATCTTAATCAAATTGATTCTTTAACATTTAGTAGTGTGTAATAGAACTAATTTAGTAACTAAAAAATTAAATAGATTTTGAACAATTTTTCTATTTTATAATGTTATATATTATATTAATATTTTTTATTATTAGTAATACATTTTAATAAATACATGTTTGTGTTTTATACATAATGCAGTATTGTATATTATGTAGTAAAACTTATTTCAGTTTTTTAAATTATTGAGTTAGTTGTGTAATTCAACTTTGTTAACAAAGCTATTTGCAGTAACTTCTTCCAGGTTTGTATATATTTCGATCACTTTAAATACAAAAATATTTCACTATTGGCATAAAAAAGCTAAAGATTGATAAAAAAATAAGAGTATACAATAATTGCAAAATCAAAATTTAAAAAAGCTTTGAAATAAACATACATTATTTTTAATGTTTAAATAATTTATTATAAAAATGTCTCGATTGATAAATACTTACCCAGTTTCAGGTAGAGCGCTCTGCACAACACATTACAAAAAGGAATGTCAAAAATAAACATCCAACAATAACTAACAAAGTGTCAAATTACTTAAATAAAACCTAATTGGTAAATGTTATTGCCTAGTTTGGATTAGAAATAATTCAATCTAGCCAGTCCCAAGCCTGGATAAAGGAGGAGGGTTTGAGCGCAAGGTTGGCAACCTGGTCTCTGTAAAAATTTATACTTCTGCGGAAACAATAAAAGATACAGTAAAGACTGTGGTTTTAATTACTTACTATTCTTTCTTTGTATTTGTTTGTTAATTTAAATATAAAATTTTAAATATACTTTCTTGCAAAACTAAACTTTACAATTTAAAGAATAAACAACAGACATTAGTAACGGTTCAAAAATTACAGTCGATCCGTTTTGCTGTAATTGTTGTCTTATTGCCCCATGCTTATTCTTAAAGCAAAAGGGTTTTGTACAATACAATACAATTGCAAAATTAGCAACTAATGTTATTAATTAATATTAAAGCAATGATTGCACAAATGTAAAAGCCAATTGCTAAATATTTCAATAATCAAACCACATTTTTTTATTAAACCTTTTGCCCGCTTGTAAAAAAAACAAAAAAAACATTGACCGACTGCATTCTATCATTTTTAAATAACTTTTAACTTTTAACAGTCTAAGGTAAAGATAATGCTTAAGGTAGCATTTTTGCCTTCCTCTCGAAAACCAAAATTATAATCGACTAATACAATTTAGTTAATGTAGAAAAATAAAGATTCTAAATTAAATTTAATACAGTAAAGACTGTGGTTTTAATTACTTACTATTCTTTCTTTGTATTTGTTTGTTAATTTAAATATAAAATTTTAAATATACTTTCTTGCAAAACTAAACTTTACAATTTAAAGAATAAACAACAGACATTAGTAACGGTTCGAAAAATTACAGTCGATCCTTATGCCAAAATACATCCATTTTTATTTATTTATGTAATTTAATGACACTATAACAGTAAAATAATATTTTTAGAAATGAACATAATTCAAGCACTAAATGAATAAATGTTTACTTAAGTTGTTTTAGTTTTAATGCCTTAGTTCAATCACATGCAATCATAAGTAATACAAGTCTTCTGTATGTACAACTTATTAGTCCTGGTTTGGAACCGACAAATTTTGGTAAGGGGTAGTAAACAAGTGACTTGTTATTTATTTATTTATTATTACTTTGAATGTTTTACATCTTTCAAACAGTAAACATTTTAGTGAAGCCAATGGTATAATTCAAACCCATTTTCACCCAAGTCGAAATCGAGCGCTGGACCGATAGAACAACTCTGGCACTCTATCGTAGCCAATTCCCAAATTTAGTTAAAACAGGAAGACTGTTTGAGTATAGGATTAAAAATCTAATTTCTATAAAAAATAGATTGTTAAAAGAACAACACGACAACACCATTTTATTAAATTATAACAAGAAAATAAAAACACTATTACAATGAAGGAATTTGGCAAATTCTGAATAGATTTTTAATCTTTGATATACACGATTTTCAAAGTCAAAAATTTGACGTTTAAGTATAGAAAACAATGTTGTTGTTTTATGCTTTTCAGAGCAAAAAAAAGAGTTTTAAAATAATTAATTATAAGTTTTCTTTTTACGAGGTGGTCTAGCGGTACAGCGCTCGAATTTGGACTTCGGTGGACATGGGTTTAAATCCCATCGCCGGCACTAAAATGTGGGCCCACATTTGGCTTCGCTAATTGTCCACTGTTGTAAGATGTTTCTCGTAAAACATTCAAAGTAGCAAACATTAAAAAAAAATAATTACGTATTATTAAAATACGAATTAAGAGTACATTTTTAAACAATATTGGTTTTATAAATTACTAAATACATTTTTGACAACTTAATTGTAGACAAATAATTAATATTTGATTGCTATTTATAATATCAACAATACTAATTTCATATTTATACAATATTTTTTTAATGTGTTATTTTTGTATTTACAAAGATTTAAATTAAACATAATTTGTCTAATTGTGTATTTCAAACTTTAAAAAATTAGAGTTTTTTAAATACTACTAGTGTACTACTTATTTAGTTCATTTTATAATTAATGATCATATGTTAATTTCATGTTTAATTTTAATATATTTTTAATAAATTGACAAATAAGTATCGTCATGTGTTCTTATTATTAGTGTGCCATTCAAACTACTTTGTAAAATTCATAGCTCAGTGTAAATGCAGTTACAAAACGTTCAAATTGAAAAATATTATAAAGAGTTGAATTTTTATTTAAAGTTTGTACAAAAGGTTCAATATATATGCTGTTACTAATAAACAAATGTTTGTTTATGGTTACAAAATACTATTATTTTAAAAATTAAGTAAAACATTCTATTGTTAATCTGTAAAATATTACTAAAACATTTAAAGATTTTGGTTTCAAAGCAAAAAGAGAAAATAAATTTACTTTACAGTTTACCTTTTACAATTATTATTATTATTATTATTATTATTATTATTATTATATTCAAAATATTCACCAAAGTGGAAAGGATAAATAAAACAAATAATTAGAAACTTATTAGACATGAACTCTAAATACCTTTTTTACACATCTATGTATATAATATTTTATTTATTTTATGTTTATTACTTTAAATGTTTTACAATAAACATTTTTCAGCAGTGGGCATTTTAGCGAAGCCAAACGTGGGTCCGCATTTTAGTGCCGGTAGTGGGATTCGAACCCATGCTCACCCTGCCATTATATATATATATATATATATATATATATATATATATATATATACTACTATTTTTAAGAATGTTTAAATATTTATGTTTAACATTGAGGTTAACTTTAATATTGTAAAATTTAATTTTTTTAATGTGTATTAAATTAAAATTTTTACATATAATTTATAAGTTTTTTATATTACTTTGTTTAAACAATTGCATAAACACGGTTTAGAAACACTTTCCCTTCCTTTTATATAATGTGTTTGTAACTGCATTTACTATTATACTGGTAAATAAATAATTTATAAAACTTTGTATGTGTTTTATTTTATAAAAACATTACTTTTTAAATTTTTTAAACATTTATCGAACATTATATAAACAATTTAACTGCTATTAGCAAAAATAAAAAAAATTAAATAAATTTGTTCTATTTTTGTAAAGCATTATTTTAATTTTTCACAATTTTACAACTTTGAACATCTGTCTTAAAAATTAGTTAGTTAATTTAAAAACATGTTTTTTGCAAAAGTAATATATTTATCATGTTTAAAAATTATATATTTTTATTTGACTGCAATGGTGTTACAAAATAAAACAGTTGGAAAAACAAAAAATGCTTGATGTTAATAAAAAATAAAAATATTTAAAAGTATTGCAGAATAATAACTATTTTTATTTATGTTTATAAGTGTTTAGCACGGTCTACATATTGCATATTAATCACCATACTAATTATTTATTAAGGGTACTTAATTATTATATAGCAATCTAATACTGTTATTTTTAAAACAGTGTTAAAATTGCTTTTACTGCTTATCAAATAAGCTAACCCAATTGTTGCAATTATTTAGTATATTTAAATATTAAATTAGATTAATTATTTAAATTGAATTATACAAATGAAACTTAATTATATTATTTATTTTTAAATCAACGTTTTAATTTTTTACACTTCACCATTCATTTAGTGTTACCTACAATGTATAGTACATAAATAAATTACTAAACAAAATTAAATAATCTAATTTCTTCTACTTAATCTTTCAATGCATAAAAAAAATATTTACAATAATGTAAATTGTTAATTGATTTTAAATTATTGACACAATTGCTAAATAATGTGTACAACAAACATTATATTCAAACTAAAATGTAAATAAGTTAAATTGTTTTTGCACAAAGTAAACTTTGCCAACCATGTTAAATAAAATTAAAATAAGAGTTTAAAAAAAATGTAAAGACATTGTGTGTAAGAATTAAAATGATAAAATGCAAATATTGAAACAAAAGAAATAATCAGACTATAAAAATTGACTTTATTTAAAAAGTTAATTTTTTTAAATGTTTTATGCAATTATATGAGCACATTTTTAAATGCAACCATGTTTTGATAAATGTTCAATTTATTAATGGGTTTTTAAGAGTTTTTATTACATTTGTCAGATTCACATGAATAACAAATCCACTTGGTTTTAGTTAACGCATGTGAACTTGAACTCACGTCCTATCTTAGTATCAGTGTCTTAATTACTGAGCTGTGGGTGATTAAACTTGACCTTAAAAAGTTTTCATTCATAGTGAATTTAATCAGTTCTAATTGTCTAGAGTTCTCCAATGTGGTTGTACAGCTGTTTCATCTCTGATAGGAATCACCAGTAGTGTATCTTCTAAGTCCTACACACACAAACACAATTAATTAAATACCGTTATGGAAATAACAATTAATATTTTTAATAATTATATAAGAAAAAGTTTTATGTTTAATTTATTTATTTAGTAAGATGTATAATTTTAATGATTAGCATACAGTTTTTTTCAATTTGAAACGACTGATGCACATATAATGATAAATTCATTAGATTTAATTTTAATCATATATGTTTATTAAAAAGTAATTTTTTTACTGTAAGTTGTAAGTTTTGAAAGTTAAAAAAATATTTATTTTTTTATATTTTTAAAATTTAAACAACTTTACATTATGACAGCTTTAACAAATAAAAAATTATTTAATAGTTATTCAAATATTAAAAGTGAATTTCTATTTTTAAATTTTAAAAATATGAATTTTAACATATGTAAATAAATGTAAAAATTAATTTTTCTTAATTAATTAATTTTCGTAATATGCTTATATTTTAAGAGTGGTAAATTTATTATTTATAGTACATTTAATCAACTCAATTTACCCAGTGTTATCAAATGCTGCTACGTTGCTACGGGCTTAGCAGGTAAATAATTTTATTTACTAGAACTATTACCATATAGGTCCTTTAAATTAGTTATTGCAAATAACAATAAATGTGTATGTTTAAATAATGTTTAAATGATATTCATTCTATTACAGCTTAAAATTCGTACATTATTCAATATATTTCAAACAAATAGATTTTTTATATTGTTATAATATATGATAAAACAAGAATATTAATTCTTAATAATAATATTATATATTTTAAATAAGTTTTATGAGGTGTTAATTTTTATAAAGTATTGGGTTCTCTTCATAATTACAAACAAAAATAATAGAAAGTGTAAACTGTGGACTGAATTTACTTCGTTTATTTTTATCGGTTACAAATAAATATTATATATATATATATATATATATATATATATATATATATATATATATATATATATATATATATATATATATATATATATATATATATATATATATATATATATATAACGGATTGCATTTGACATTCAGAACCAACGCAATTTCCATAATGCTACATTTGCTTTTAAATAATACAATTTGTGTAATAAATTGTTGCTGTAAACTTTACAACAGGATATCACACCTTGTTAAAAAACAATCTATTGAAACTTTAAATTTTGCATTAATAATTGTAATAAAATGTCAAAAAATACCAAAAATTAAGTACCATTTACAATAATTAGTACTTGTTTACAATATACACAAATTGGTCGTAATAAATCAGAGTTAACAGAAAATAATAATGGAGTTCCACAAGGTGCAGTACTATCTCCGTTTTTATTTTCACTGTACGTAGATCCATTGATAATGCCGAAGCCATCACTTTTGTTTAAATTTGCAGATGATATGGTATTGTGCACAAAGGTTTCTTCAAACAATGATCTAAACAATTTTGAAAATTCTATTAATAAAATTGAAAAATGGTCTACTAACTTTGATCTCAATTTAAATCCATCAAAATGCAAGTTTATTAAATTTACAACGAGGCGTCCAAGAGAAACAATGGAATTAAACAGAACATTCAAGTTAAATCAAACAAATATATGCACCTGTAACAAAATTAAATATCTTGGTGTACACATAAATAGCATACTTACCTGGTGTGATCATGTAGAGCATATATTTTTAAAAACCAAATCCTTATGCTACTATATAAGAAGATTAAGAAAACTAAATGTTAACAATTATATTACTAAATTGTTCATTACATCATGCTTTTATCCTTTGATATTATATTGCTCACCCATAATTTTTCCTGGTTTATTAAAACAGGATTACATTATTTTAAAAAGATGCATATCATTGGTATCAAAATCTTCAAGAATCAAATATTCTATCTTATTGAATGATATTGTTGATAAACATTTTAAATCCTGTATACAATTAGCATCAAGGATTGAAAATAATAACAATCACCCGCTACATGCAGCTTTTAACAATTCTAAAGCTTCTGGAAACACAAGAAGAACTTACCTGCACATGAAAGCCAAAACTAATCAATACAAAAATTCATGTCTGCCTTACTTATCCAGAGTATTAACCAATCCAGAATCAAACAAAATTGAACTACTAAGAAACCTATCAAAGTAGGAATTGTTCCACCTACGCATTCATTTGAACTAATTTGGACATCTCACACTACAAGTTGTGCCTTATAATGACTCATTCTATGTACAGCAATTTTGAATATTTTTTTAAAAATCACATGCATACTATATAGACTATATTTATATTCATTAACATATGACATTCTATTTCATTTTGATCCCATTGTTTGTACTACTACTTTTTTTATATTGATGGTAAAAATGTATTTTATGCTGAATGTATCTCTAGTGAGATATTAAAGCTTAATAATAATAATAATAATAATAATGTCCTATTGCATTTTCTAAACCACAAAATAATAATACTTTAACCTTAAAAATAATTTAACAAAACAAAATCTAGAGCTTTATCTGTTTATACATATTAAATTAATAGAGTTTGTCTTTTAAACAAATAAAATAATATATTAGAAGAAGTAATTTGTGAGATAAATTTATTTCGTGTATTCACGTCGGTCACAAAGGCAAAAATCAATATTTTGCTAGTTAATTGCGATTTATATTACGTCATTATGTGATTAAATCAAGCAAATCATACAAACAACACTTTAAATCTTAATCATTATTAATATTATGTCATTAAGAAAAAAAGAAGACTAGAGTTCATTTTAATTATTTCTTTAATGTGTAGATAACTGCTCAGTCATCCAAAATGTTAAAAACACTTGGAATCTGTTTACATTAACAGATCAAGACCCATTTTGTGTGCAGAAAAATAATGTGTAACTTACTTCATTAAAATGAGTTTATCATAATTTGTGTAGACTGTCGGTGTGGTTATAATTATATATCTTTGTGACTAAAGAGAAACCACGTATTTTATGTGTTTTATTATTTTTATTTAAAAGTTGATCTTTGGTTCTGAGTAAATGACCTAATACGAACTAAGTGCAGAAGTGTTTACTTCCATTTGACCTTTTATTAATCGAAAATGTAAGGTAGAAAATGTCACTTTGACTGTTTTAATATTGGGTTTAACACACCAAGTATAATTTAAAAGTACTTAATTGAACTAAAAGTTATCTATGATTAAATAAACATTTAGAAAATTGTACTAACATGGAACAATTTAATTATCCAGTTTACTTTACTAATAAAAATCCTTACGAATAAAGTAGAATGAAAAATATTAAGCTTTTAAATTATAAATAATTGTTTGTTTTACAAGTTATAAATATATTTAAAAAATGTGCAGTTATATAAAAAATATTTTAAGTAAAAAAAACATTATTTTTAAAATACCTTAAATTATACAAAAACACCTAAATTAATAACGAAAACTTGTTAACAAATAATAGTAATAATAATGGTTAAAAAATATATACACGATATATAAAATGAATTGTTTAAATTGATGGAAAATAATATTATTAACTCTAAGTCTAAATGCGTAGTTCCAATTCCCCCTCCCATGAGCTCGGCCTTAAATTAAAGCAAACACACCTGTCTATATTTAGGCAAAATATTATAGTTTTAAAAGGTAATAAAAACCACAGACCCTCCGCTGGATAGTGTAAATACGCTAAAGGTAATGATGGCAAAAACACCTTGGCCAAAAAATTGTTATTATTAATATTAATGATAATAATTTTAAATATTATTATTTTTATTATATTTATTATAATATTATTATATTTATTATTATTATTATATTTATGATAATATAAATACATATTTTGGTGCTTTAGTAAACACTTAAACACGTACTATTTTTATCTAACTTCGGCTTGCGTTTTAAAATATACAAAGTTGTTTTCGCAAATCTACTTTTAATTTTTGTCTATTATTATTATTATTATTATTACTATTATTATTATTATTATTTTGACAGTTGTATTATTTAAAATAAACCAATAATAAGTGTATGTTTTTATAATAATCAGACAAAAAACAAAAATAAAATTACAAAATTTATTTGCACATGCAACACAATCAAATGTCTTTCTTGAAATCAATAGGTGGTTACAAAATCAATATTATAAATATAACCACATTCATTATTAACCTTTATTTCATCTTTTTTTGTAGAACAATTTTCAAATTCATTTTTACATTTGTTACTTTGAAACAATATTATGGACATAATACATTATAGAAATGTTTTGCATTAGCCTTGCAACATATATTTTATTTGTTGTTTAGTAATACAACAACAAATGTTGTTTATCAGTTACAAGTTATCACAGCATCCTGTATAATCCCTCTTCCACTATTTACAGTTTTTGGAGGCGTGCATAAATATTCCAGTTCAACTACTTTGTCATTGTTTCCAAGATGAATTTCCGGCCAAAATGTTTTCATCTACATTTAAAAAATTGTATTGCTTAAATGTTATACGGAAACATGTTTTTATTTAAAAAGGAACTGTGTTTCAAGTGAAACTCAAAACCATATGCGTTCAGTTGTAAGTTTGGCGTTCCAATCATTTTTACTAAGAATTAAATAAACATATTTCTTCTTTATTCCATTTTTTTATTGTTACAATCAGCTTAAATACTTTAATAGAAATATGTTTAACTTAAAATATAATTTAAAACTTTTAAATTATGCATAAATTTATTTCCTTTTGGTTATTACTTAAATATTATTAACAAACTTACTACATATATAGGTTTATTTTTGCACAATAATATCATTATTTAATTTAAATAATTTTGTAACATTAAATTTGTTTATTTTTTATTTTTATAGCAGTTTTGTTGTGATTTTCAGTATACCAAAAATTTGTACTACATATAAATATTGTTCTAATTAAAATTATGATAAATATTTATTAAATTGTATTTTAATGGACGCAGAAATAAATGTTTATTAATTATTTTTAACAACGTTTAAATCTAGAATATTTTTTAAATGTTTACAATTTTATTCATTAAAATATAATAAAAATTATTTATTTCAGGTTTTAGATGTATTTATATAAATACATATAAATGGTAATGTTGCTCAATCGTCTAAAAACATAAACAGTATTATTTTAGTTTGTAATAAATTTATTAATAAAAAGATTTAATAAATTATTTATTATTTATTCTGCAGTTTAAACCCAAGTTTATTTTACAAATTTTTAATAAGAGCAGTATTTGCATGCCTTTATTTTTTATTTAAAAAAAAAATCAAATTTAACTAACTTTTGAAATTAAATTTTTTAATTAATGCATTAAGAAAATACAGTAGATAAATGTACCGAACATATCTACAAGCAAATATTTAGATAAGAATAGGCTGTACAAATAGTGAGTATATTTTTAAAAACCGTTTTCTTATTTATTAGACATGTTTACGATTAATATTATTTTCATTTAAATTATACTTATAAGGATTATTATTAATATTATTAACTAATTTAGGACAAAACATCTAGCATTAATGAATGCACAAAAATAGTTTGCACATTAAGAGCGAAAGCAAAACGCGAAAGGTTATTATAAATACATTACAAAATTGAAAAAAAACATTTAAATCAATAAATATTTTTGCAATATGGTTATGAAGTAGTTTTATAATAACAACAACAACAACAATAATAATAATAATAATAATAATAATAATAATAATAAATGTATTACAAAAACAATAAGAACAATTCCTATTAATAATAATTATTATATAAAATGTTGCTTAAGTTCAAAAGGAAACAGAAATAAACAGAAGTAAATATCACGCACCATAAGGCAATCACGACATACAAAATAATACAAAAAATGCTAATCAAAATTTTTAAGGATTTGTATCAAATTTTATTATAATATTATTTTAATTGGTTAAAAATGCTGAAATGCACGAATAGATATTTGTTCTATATTTAATGTAAATAAAGTTAATTCTAGTTTTCCCAAATGTGATTGTTCTGTTAAAATCAGTTATACATAAGTAATCGTTATCATCTATTATTCTTTTAATAAATTGACAACAGTACTTAAAGTGACCTTTAATAAGTTTATCAAATATATTGAAATATTTCGTTTTTATTATAATAATAAATCGTTTTGAAATAATAAAACTTTATTTAAAATTTACAAAAACTAAATGCAAATCAACACAATTATAGAGAAAAATAGCTTTTTTATAATAATACTATTATAAGTAGCTTTTAAACTTAAATTTTAGTGGTATATGGTATACATTGTTAAAATTTGTCATTCAATAACATCTGCAACTTTTACACTTATTTATAGCTTCTAAATTTTAACAAAGTACCGTTTTTTTATCTTCATTTAATAGCTCACAAATACACTAAAAAGTCGTTTTATTAAATGTTAAATAACTAAAACAATAAAAAAGATATTAATTATCTAAATATTAAAAATAATAATTTTTACTGTCGGAATTTAATTTATTTTAATGTACGAAGAAACTATGTATATATATATATATATATATATATATAATTTTTCTATTAAAGTATTTTAATTTTTTACAGTGTTGCTAATGGTATGATGTTACCTTGTTGTACCATGCTTTTTTTTAAACAAATGAGTTTTGTTTTGTTACCTTTTTTCAAAAATTATTAATCACCAAAAACAATTTCAAAATTAATCTAGATTATGAAATGCACAATAAAGATTAAAATATTGTATTAATAAATATTTCAATAATTTAAAAAAATTATTATTTTGAATAATTAGAAAAATAATAAAATCAGACAATGTTAAATTAAAACAAACAACATGTGCAATTATTTAATTAACATTATTAAACGTGTCAATCCTAAGCAGAACGTGTATGGTAAAGTTTAAGTGGAAATGATAATTTACTTGTCTATTAGCGATAATACCGTACAGCATTTGAGGACATAGTGTAGTTAGCATTGATTAATGAAATTTATTATAAATAGCAAATTTACAGAGTCAGTTTCAACTATTCGTAGCTCAATCGTTAAGGCACTGGTCTGACATCAAATAAGGTTTATAGGATTCAAGTTTGCATGTGAGACTTCATAAATAAGTACTGCTGATGATTCCAAATAAGGATAAATTAATTGTACAGTGCTCGTGGTTGATTATTCAAGTAAATTCAACAATTCTAATAGTTTACTTTTGAAAACCCTGTAATAAAACGCAAATTAGCTTAAATAAGACAGCAGATTGCTTAAAAACATTGTATTGCAATTATTGCTGTAAAATTTAAGCTTCTATTAAAATATATTAAAATATATCTAACAATTCTAATATTTCCTCCTTAAAAACACATTAAAGGAAAAAATGTGTGTATATTTTTGTCACTGCATTAGAAACGTGCTTGTGCAAAGTTTTTCTTTACATAAACTCATTTTTGGGTCACCGGTTGTTTCCTCTTGTTAAAAATTTTATTTGCATTCCCAATAAGGTCACATACTTGTTCTACACTCTAAATTATGTCAATAATGTACAGATATCTGTCTATTGTGAAAGTAACACTGAACTTGTTCTATATCTCTAAGATGTTTTAAAAACACTTGCTATTTAAATTTTTTTAATATATAATGAATAATAAATACAAATTGCTATATTTCTTTATACATAATAGATAATTAAAAATTTTACCTACATATGACAAAACATTTAACATTTGATTTTCATATAAATTAAATTTTAATTATATAATTATTTTTAATTAAATTAATATATTGAAATATTGCACTTAAAATAATAAATTTTTTGTATAATTAAAAATGTACAAATTGTAAACGAAAACAAACAAATAAGAGTCTACAGTTTGTTTACGTAGTGTAACCTAAATTTCTGTCTATTAGTTAATCAATTAATTTTTTTTTATTACTTTAAATGTTTTAGTATGGAAAACACATTTTTCGGTAGTGAGCATTTTAGTAAAGCCAAACGTGAGCCTAGGTTCAAGTCGAGCTTTGTACCATTAGATCACTCCGGCACCTTAATGTATATACAAAATTTGCCATTCCCATTTGAAACTTATTGATGGTTTGATTAAAATTGCCAAATATATATCAGCGGGATACAAGACAACTTAACTTTCAATAATTATTTTAATAATTTTCTTTTCAAAGTAACCCCATATAAACACACTTTCAATGCTGTGTTTAATTTAAATAGCACTAATCCTTAATGTTTTAAAAAGAACTAATTATTATTAAAATTAATTTATAATTATATATATATATATATATATATATAATTATAAAATACATAAAATATTTTTAAAAATTACATAATTTTGTACATTAATATCAATCAAACTTGAATGTCGTTTCTTTGGGGTCTTAATCGAGGCCGAGCGCGCTCTGGCGGTGCTGTAAAAAGTATTTTATCTTCGTAAGTGCCATTTCTATCAATACACCAACCGCAAAGCAAAATTTTCAATCGTTTACGAAATGTTTTGCTCATAAAACAATAAATTAAAGGATTTGATACATTGTTTAGAAAGTAGGTATTAAATGCAAATATATTTAAATCAATTAATTTGTTTGCAATTAGAAGTGCCGGAACAAATACAATTATATATACAACAGCAACGACAAATAAAACACTAGCCGAACGCAATTCACGCCACAATCTACTTTCGGCAATTCCTCTCAAAGAAAACCGCAATTTTTTAATATTTTCCTTAGCTTGATCGGTGCTATTTGGTGTTTTCAAGTAATTGTTGCTTGTTGCCATTAGGTGTTCATTTGAAAATACCGAATTTGTTAGCAAATTGGACGTATTGTTTACATTTGCAATAGGTATTGCTCTAATTTCCCGCTGAGCGTTTTTACGATGCGTCCGAATGACTACATTTAATATGAGCGAATAGAGAACCAATACACAAACAATAGACAGCACAAAACTTGCAGTATTTCCTTTTTGAATAATAATGTACACGATTTTTTCCGTTTGTGTAGAAGATTCCAAGTCCATCGTTTCGTAACACTGTTTGACGTGGCCTGCCTTGTGCTTGACACTCAATTTGCTATGGATAGCCGCAAGTATGCCATAAATAATACAAAAAATGGCCAATCCCAAGGTCAAATATTTAGCTCGACTCATTGTAAGAATTTTCTCCAACGGATGGCAAATAGCTAAATAACGATCAAGTGCTATGGCTATAATGAGTAGCGAACTGAACATAATATTGCACACGGTAAGAAAAGTGTACGTTTTGCACCACAAATCCCAATTCGGTTTCATGTCAATATATTCCATGTAGAAAACAATCGGCACGACAACACAACAGACAAAAAGATCGACACACGCCAAAACAAGAATAAAAAAGGATGGCGTGCCCATGGTCGACGAAAACAGCTGTTCGTTCGATCCCGCATTATCCCAATAGTCGACGTTATTCGTTTTGCCATAGACCGAAATAGTCAATTCGCGTTGTTTGAGCCGATACAAGTTGCGATGTTTCAAAGACGATTGGGGAAATACATGATGGTAGACGTAGACACCAAGAACAAGCAAATTTCCAATGGTTCCAATTAGGAAGACAAAACCGAGCAAAATCAAAGTACACATCTTTACAAAGTTGTTCGAATCAACTGTTTCCAACTTGGTTTCATTTAACCAACTTGCATTCATTTTTGTCGACCAAACATGAATACACGACACTCGGGAATGGCACAGTGTGCATTTTCATCTAAACGTGTCAATATATATGGCTAAACAATTGACCATTCAAATTGAAGAAATATTTCTAATTTGGTTATGCATCTTTCGACCAATAGAAATCATGATAGAATTTGTATTTTACTAATTAATTTAGTTGACGTTTTTATAATTGCATTTAAAAATAGGCATATATTTTCTTTTTATTTACATTTGTTTTATTTAATGTTAGCTTATACATGGGTTTTCCTTTCATATTTATAAAAATTTTGACTTCAAATCTGTTATTAATGTTATTATTGTTATTATTATTATTATTATTATTATTATTATTATTATTATTATTATTATTATTATTATTATTATTATTATTATTATTATTATTATTATTATTATTATTATTATTATTATTATTATTATTATTATTATTATTATTATTATTGCTTGTTGTTGTTTTCTATTATTATTATTGCTATTATTATTATTATTATTATTATTATTAGTAGTAGTAGTAGTAGTAGTAGTAGCAGAAGTATTGTTTGAATGTTTGTTACAAAATATTAAAAATGCATTTTAGCACAATTCAAATATATATCCGATTAAAAATCATGATGTTTTTAATTTTCTTTTTGAAACCGCATTATTATCAGGTTGTTGGAAGATAGGCAGAACAGAGTAATTAAATTTAAATATTAAAGTAAACCGCGGCTACTGCCCCGTGTTTTAATAATTTGTTTATTTTTGCTGTATTAAAATATTTTTACACAAAGTCAACATTTTTTAAAACTTTATGTTAAAAATAAACCTTATTTAAAAAATTATTTTACTGAGGTAAAATATTTTAAATATTGTTTTTATTGTTTTCAAATTGTAACTGTTTAAAATGTAATAAATAACACAAGTTAAAGCACATACATATTTTTTATTAATAAAATAAAATAAACGTTTGTTTGTTTGTTTACCACATTTAACAAAATAATCCAAGTTAGGTTTAAGATATTTATTGTTAGTTTCTTAAAATAGCGATTTAAAATAATTTGGCCGGAGTGATCTAGCGGTACAGCGCTCAAATTTGGACTTTGATGGACATGAGTTCGAATCCCACCACCGGCACTAAAATGCTGGCCCACGTTTGGCTTCGCCAAATTGTTTACTGCTGAAAGATGTTTTTCGTAAAACATTCAAAATAATAAGCATTAAAAATAGGTTTACTTTGAAAATAATTAATTAACCTGGATATAATAATACTTGGTGTTATAAAATAGTTACAGTTAAAAAATAATAATATTACAATAAAAAAAGGATAAAAATATACTTAAATAATAATATAAAATTTTTAATTGTACCATCTATTTTGATGTATATATAAATATTTAAAACAAAATTGGTATTTGTTCACTTTAGTTTAATTAATGTAATTGCGTGGTATTTTTCAAACTAAAGAAAAATTTACATATTATATTTACAATCTAATTTTTAATTTATAACATACTTAATTAACACTTTATTTCATATAAATAAAACTTAAAGTTTTAGTTCAATAAATAAGTTTTAATGCATTAGATTTACTTTATAATTACAAATATATTTATATAAGCTTTTCTATTTATAAATAGTAATACGTTACAATAAATTGCTACTCTATACAAAATATTTGTTTACAATATTTTTAAAACATAATAGTGTTTTAATTAAATATGCATTAAACTGTCAACTAAATAATTTATCTATTTTATTAATACTGACTTAATTCTATAAAAATAATTAGAACTGTTACAATATCAAAATTACATTTATTAAACGTTCGGTTACTTTTCCATTATATCTGTTTCGCATAAGTTATTAATAATGTAATTCAATCCTTTTTATTATTATATTGAAAAGCGTGACACAGATATTTCTATTTGCGATAATAAAAATAATACTTGGGCCGTTAAAAACGTCTATAATTTTTAAAAATATACTTTGTTTTTATGTGTCAAACGTTTTTAATTAGAAACATGTTAAACACTCAATCTTGTATACACGTACATACAACCTTCTTAAGAAATATTAAAAACAACGTGATTATTTAACTAAAACATTGTAGTAATTAAAAAATGTATCAAAAATGTCACTTTAATTACAAAATATACAACACGATTCTTTCTAACAACCTGAGGTAAATCTTTTTTTTTAAATTGATCTGCACAACACTTTGTTTTTGTAGCCAATTGGTTTGTTCCAAATAATTGTTTCATTAGTAAAGAACCCCAATAAACGTCGTTCACTCAGTTACTTACAAAAGCGAAATTTATAAACCTTATTCTTTTTATTAATAAATAGTTTAATTTTTTTGAAGTGTTAAACTAAATTCTCTAACCCTGTTTCTAATAGTTAAAAACGTAAAATCATTTAAACAATTTTTTTTAGTTTCTAAAATAGGTTGGTTATATATCATTTACATCCATTTTAACAATTAACGAAAAAAAATTACAAAGGTATTAAATTTAATTAATTTGTTATGTCCAATTGTTTTTTCGTAAAAACAAATATCGGAAATTAAAAATAATGTCTAGTGCTTCATAGATCCTTTATATATACTTAGAAATATTTATTTAAGAAGGCTGAGTCGGCCAAAATAGCATATTTTAAAAGCTACTTCTATATTAACGTAGATAATAACTTAAAATTACACAATTTTTTATATTAATTAGTCCATTATTATTTTTTGTGCTTAATTTCATTAAAAATGAACAATAACTAAATCGTAAAATTGATGTTAAACACAAATTCAAATATTCTCTGATTGTGATGTCATAATAATTATCAAAATAAACATTTAATTATTCTAATCTATATAAATAAAATAAAATAAAAAAAAATTTTTCTTAATTTTAAATAAAAATTTTAAAATAAATCTAATAAATTATTATTTACGTTTAACCTTGAGATTCCGCTCACCCGCTAATTCTGCTTTCTGATTGCATTGTTTTTAAAATGGAGAATAGTGATAAAAAATGTTTTCATCTCACCGAAAATGAATACCGTGTTATTAAAGAATTAAAAAATGAAAGATTTTCACCGAAAAGATTAGCAGATTTATATAGAGTTAACCTTTCAACAATTTATCGGATTATTAACAGTCAAAAACCACGAAATTATAATAATGTTGGAAGAAAACGTGTAACAACAAGTACGGATGACCAAAAAATTATTATAGAGTTAAAAAAATTATAATAAACCTATTTGAAAAACTAAAAAAGTAGTTTAAACAATTTTACATATTTCACTATAAGAAACAGAACAATTGAATCCTGTTTAGCTCTACAATCACCGAAGATAAAGCTATTTATTACCAAAAAACAAAAGGATGACAGATTAGCCTTTTGTAAACTATGGGTGAACGACACTTATGTTATTGGCGTTCCGTATACTTTGCTGATAAAACAATGATTCTGGAAGAACCATTTGGTTATAAAAACAAAGTGTTGTGTGGCTCGAGTTTTCAAAAACATTTACTCCCGGTTGTTAGAAAGAAAGCGTTCCCTTGACAAGTAATGTGTTGGTTTGGTATTAAGTATAATCAACCTATCAAATAGAGAATTATATCTGGTACCCTGAATAGTAAAAAATTTATTTTAGTTATGAAGGATGTTTTTCATTATGAAATGCAGCACACTTACACGGGGGTTACTACTGTTTTCAGGACAATGCTCCATGTCATACGTCCAAAAAGGTAACGTTATATTCATCTAAGTTCACTATATTTGTTTTATATTTACATTTAGACAGTAGAGGGGCTAAAATCAAAAAAGCTATCTTTCATTGAATTGCCACCTAACAACCCGGATATCAATGTTATTAAAAATGTTTTAGTATGCTAAAGCGCAATATCAATAACCATACCGAAATTGAGGATTTATGTGAACGCATTCGGTTTGTTGTTCAATATGAGATGAAAGAAGAATATATCAACATTCTCATCGACAAAATTTCAAAACGCCTAGATCAGGTTGTTTAAAAGAAAAGCGATCACATAGATTATTGAATTTTTTAAACTTTGTAATGTCCTTAATCATTTGTTAACTGAATAAATTGCGTGTAACCTGTATTTTTTATTAATAGTTGACGTTATAAATCATGTTAATCATTTTACTCCATTTCCGATTTTGCACCCGTTGATATTTTATATAATTTTTTTTACTTACAATATATATGTATATATAATTATAGTTTTTTTTTCAATTATTATATAGTACTGTATATTTTATAATTGAAGTGATGTTTCTCTTGTATGCTATGTAGTTGCTAGAGAGGTTTTAGTTTAATAATCACTTTTTTGCAGTAATTGTTGTGAGGGTTGTAATTCCATAACAATTTTTTAATGTGCCGTACTAGTTATTACACATTTTTTCTAACATTATCACAGTTTGAAAAATTAACTCTAAATAAAATTACTACTTTTTTTGGTAAAAATCCTTTATTTTTTAATTCTTTAATAACATGATTTTTATTTTTATTTTTCCATCACTCCGCCTAGTTTTGGATCAAAAATGATTCAATCTAGCCAGTCCCAAGCCTGGATAAAGGAGGAGGGTTCAAGCGCAAAGTTAGCAACCTGGCCTCTGTAAAATATTTATACTGCTACGGAAACAATAAGTAGACGCCATTCCGGGAAACAGCGGCAAAGAAATGATTGCGCGTATCTCGATGACAGAGTTACACAAATAACAGGGTTGAGTGAAAGCCGAAAGGAAGCTCAATCTTCGATTTGCGGAATCTTTAATGCCAAAACCATAACCAGTGTTGGGACATGGAATGTGCGCACACTTTTTCGTACTGAACAGTTAGAACAAGTCCTTCGAAAAATGAAAAAGTACAACTTAGATATTTTGGGTATTACCAAAATGCGATGGAAAGGCCAAGGTCATTATAAGAGTGGAGATACATCAATTTTATATTCTGGACATAAAGAACATCATATTAATAGAGTTGGTATTATGTTGAGTGTTGGATGGAAACCTGTGAGCGACCGTATCATTTCAACTAGATTTAACACCAGATTTACAAAAGTAACAATTGTGCAAGTCTACTGAGGCTACTGAGGAGAACCAAAAAGATATTTTTTATAACCAATTACAAAGTTTGTTAAATGATGTGCCAAGAAGAGACATCAAAATTTTGATCGGTGATTTTAATGCGAAATTGAACAAGGACAGATCTGGGTACTTCTCAAATGTTGGACCACATGGCTATGCTGATGGCATAAATGATAATGGTTATGGGTTGTTGACGCTAAACAGTCATTGTGGAATGAGTGTTGGCAACACTTTTTTTCGCTCACAAAAATATACACAAGACAACGTGGGTTTCTCCAGATGGAAAAACAACAAACGAGATTGACTACATTTGTATTAGCACAAATTGGCGATCTTTATTGCAAGGTGTACGTGCATATCACGGTGCAGATGTTGGTTCTGATCACAATCTTGTTGTTAAAAAATTTCTTTTAAAATTAAAAACTATAGAAACCACAAAAAAATTCACATTCATTTTCGTGTGAGAAGATTAAACAGTTAAATATCTTAAATCAATTTTACAATTCCTTAAAAAATACATTTCAAAATCTGAAAAGGGTAGAAAAGTTTAATGATTAATGGAAATTGTTTTATAAAACAATTACAGACTGTGCAGCAAATGTGCTAGGTAGAAGATGTCGCTCTGCAAAGAAACAATGGATTTCATCAGTCTCCTGGAATTTAATTGACCTCAGAAAGAAAACAAAATTAGAGAGAGATCAATCTAACAATTCTGTTATTTGGAAAATATCTGATAATAAATATAAAACTATAGATAAACAGGTTAAAAAAACTTCCGCAAAGATAAAAATAATTGGTTAGAAAACAGATGCAGAGAAGCAGATAAGGCAGCAGCAAAAACGATTCCAAGACTCTGTATAAAATTGTAAAACAACTGTCGGGAGTTAGAAAGAAAACCGACATTCCAATCAAAAGAAAAGATGATCGTCTACTTTTAACAAATGATGAGCAATCGTCTAGATGGGTAGAACATTTAAAAAAAGTACTTAATCAGCCTATGCCAAATACTCTCATAGATTTTGATACTGATAATGATATGAATGTGACTCAAAATCCGGAAATGTGCATTGATGACATTTCTGTAACTAAAGTGATTTATGCAATTCAAAGGTTGAAAAACAGTAAGACAGGAGGACTTGACGAGATAATTGCAGAGATGCTCAAACATGGAGGTGATGTTGTAGTAAGTGAGCTTGCTCATTTATTTAATGTTATATGGCATAATGAACAAGTTCCAGATAATTGGCGGCAAGGAGTAATTGTTACTCTTCCCAATAAAGGAAGTCTGAATGATTGCAATAATTGGCGCGGAATAACCATATTGTCTATTCCTGGTAAGGTGTTTTGCAAAGTAATTTAAAATTGTTTAAGTAATGCAGTAGATAAACACATTCAAGAACAACAAGTAGGTTTTCGGAAAGGAAGAAGCTGTATTGAACAAATACTCACCCTTCGTAACATTATTGAGCAAAGTCAATAATTTCAGCAATCACTAACACTCAATTTTATTGATTTTATGAAAGCTTTTAACAGTGTTTATCAAGAATATTTGTGGAAAATCATTAAGTTTTACGGAATACCGTTAAAATATGTGAATATTGTGCGTTCGTTATACCAAAATTCAAGTTGCTGTGTTCGAACTAAAAGTGGTCATACTGCTATGTTCGAAATTGTCACGGGAGTACGTCAAGGATGTATTTTTCACCGTTTTTGTTTTTTCTGGTAATTGATTTTATTATGACTCAATCCATGAATAATTTGTCTTATGGTATCAAATGGAATCAAGACAGATTAACGGATTTGGATTTTGCAGATGATATTGGTCTACTCAAGTGAAACTCCAGAAATGATGCAAAATATGACAACACGACTCAGTGATATCAGTTCTCGTATTGGCTTACGGATTAATTGTTCAAAGACAAAAGTGTTGTGCATAAAGTCAAACAATGATTTGCCCATCAAAGTTAGTAGACAAAATATTAATACTGTTGATTCCTTTACATATCTGGAACGCATTATTGGTAAAGACAGACAAACCGAAATTGATGTTAAAGCCAGACTTTGTATGGCAATGTCAGTCTTCAATAGACTCAAATCAACATTGTCATGTTCTTCCATTTGCTTAAAAGAAAACTGTGTTTGTACGCATCAATAATCATTCCTACGACAATATATGGGAGTGAAACGTGAAAACATACGGATAAGATTGATAAAATGGTGGATGTATTTCATCGCCGGTGTCTTAGAAGTATTTTAAGGATTACCTGGCGCGATCACATTTCAAATAATGAGATCATGAAAAGAACTGACTCTCGTTTACTCCATGACATCATTACAATTAGACAAAGAAAATTACTTGGTCAAATTCTACGTTTACCGCCCGATAGACCAGCAGGAACGGTTTTGGAATAGACAATTGTAAATGGTAAAGAAAGGTTGGCAGACCAAAAAACTTGAAAACTATTCGGGAAGATCTAAGAACTGATTCGGGCACAAGAATGTGCAAATACATGGAAATGTTTTGTTGTCTCATCTTCTTTTTGAATTACCAGACTTTGATTTTAATTTTTGCTGTAATTGTTATCTTATTGCCCCATGCTTATTTTTTAAAGCAAAAGGGTTTTGTAATAATAATAATAATAATACGCAAACAGATAAGCAAACAAGTAGATAAACAAAATTTTAACGTTAAACGAAAATAATTATTAATACGATTAAGTAAGAACACTTAAAAATATTTTTTATGTTTATAAAATGTTTTTATTTGATATTCATTTATATAAAATAAAGTAATCACATGTTCGTATTGTGCCATTACAAATAGGTCAGATATGAATGTGCATTTAACATAAATTTTGACAATTAATCATCGTTTATTTTTATTGAAATTAAGAACATAAATTAATAATAGACTGATTATTATAGAAATTATGTAATTTTAACTTATTATCCGTATTTATATAAAAGTAGTTTTTAAAATGCTTCTTTCACTATCACGACATTTTCAAATAAATATCTCTAAGTTAATATAAAGTAACTATTAGGTATTTTATGTTATTTTTTATTCATAATGATTATTTTTTACAAATAAACAATCGGACATAACAAATTAATTTAGATTTGATATTCCCATAATTGTTTGTAGTATTTGCTGTAATATATATATATATATATATATATATATATATATATATATACCTTGACTCCTAAAATTTAATCTTTTTATTTTAAAATTTTAAAATTTGTTTAAAACTTTAACTAATAATGTCAAAACCTTATTAATGGATCTATTTTAATATAAATTTTAATATTTTATTTAATTCAAATTGATTAATTAATTTTATATTTAACTATATATCAACTTTTTGTTTAATAAGTTTTTAATTTTAATTAAATAATATATTAATGTTTTAATTATTATATATATATAATTTTAAATTTTAGTATTAACTATATTATGTGTACATTCTACATGTACGTACATAATTATAATGTCATTAACTAATCAATTTATAAATAGGTTAAATTAAATTTTGCATACAATATAGTTATTATTTAATAAAATTGAAAAGATATACAAAATTGGTTTAAACAAATATTATTAATAATTGCTCCAATAATTTTTATTTGTATGTTAAGTTATTATATAAATAGAACAAGTACTCTTATACAGTGTTTAGAAATTTGAAATCCAAATTCCTATTTTCTTTATTATGTTTGGTATTTTAAAAATGTTTAGAAAACGTTTAAAACAAGAGCTCAAACATTTTCATATTAAAATTGTTTTAATTTAACAAATTGGAAAAGCATTATAAAATATAAATTTATTTGCCAGTAATACATTTATTTAAAGTAGATAAACATGTAAAATTTTGTTAATTTGAATTATAATTACAACCAACGCAATGCAGATATCCGGATTAAATAAAAACAAATATAAAGTAGATTAGGATTCTATGTGCAATATTAATAATTTTTGTAGTTTTACCCAATATATATATATTAAAAACGGCTGTCAAATGGATTAAATTAAAAATTAATGCATTATAATATTTTAGAATATTAAATGGTTGTTGCTTATTTTAAACATATTTAACTTATACTAATACATAACTTAAATAATAATATGCTGATATTCGCAAAATATTATTCCTGAAAATAATTTTTAATTATAATATACAGCATTTATTCTAGCAATCAACCTTAATCCTACTATTAAAACATGCATAACTTGTTAAAACGATTAATACTATTAGAAATTATATAATAATATAGATAATAAACAACAAATTATAAAATTTTAACTATTTGATCCACGTTAATTGTTTTTGATTATTTACTCATGCTGCTCAAAATAGGAGCACATCAACCTATTAATAAAATCTGATAAAACGCAATTATTTTAATCATTTTTTCTAGAAATAATAAGTTATTTTAAAGCAATTAATTGACTACTTGATAAACGAAAACAACACTATAATATTTAAATTTGAGCTGCACGGAAACAAATGTTCAACGATTTGTTTTTTCTATTGTGAATTTTGCATTTTATACAAATTAAACATATAGTAAATAGGACCATTGTGACACCGCCACTGCTAATAATTTTTTTTATAATAAAGACCCTTAGACAAATAACTATACGTACACATGTGTAACATGTACGTGTCAAAAACCCTTGGGTGTATGCTTGTTGCCATAGCCTATGTAATACCTCTACTTGACGTAAATGAAAGAATAACACGCAAAATCGTAAAGCGTTTTATACTTTTAATTTCGCCTAGTTTGGATAAAAAATGATTCAATTTAGCCAGTCTGGATAAAGAAGAAGGGTTTAAGCGCAAGGTTATCAACCTGGCCTCTGTAAAAAATGTATACTGCTATGGAAACAATCAAGAGGACGCCATTCTGGCAAACAACGGCAAAGAAGCGATGCACGGATTTAGATGACAGAGTTACACAGGCGACAGGGTTAAATGAAAGCCAAAGGGAAGCTCAATCTTCAATTTGCAGAATATTTAATGTTAATAAAACTTTGTTGTTATTATTGTTGTTGTTGTTTTGCTATAATTGTTGTCTTATTACCCCTTGCTTATTTTTAAAGAAAAAGGTTCTGTATAATATAATAATATAGATTAAGCATATAGCAAATTGTTAGTTATACCTAAACCACATTACCAATACCAAAGTGTACACTAGAATATTCGTTGTTAAACATGTTTAATGGTCTTAAGCATCATGTTAGAATAAAAACTATAAATAATTTGTTTAAAAATTGTATAAGTATTTAATGTTTAAATTGTTGCTAGTATTTACTTATTTTTGTAACTCCAGACACTGTATATATTTCCAAAATGTTAAGTCGAAAATGTGTAATTACTATTTGGGCAAATTCTGTTATTAAAATAAATTTTATACGTTTGAGCAAATTCCACTAAGGTAATCTTTCTTGACAGCGAAATATTGTGACAGATTTAAAAACCAATTTTTATGAGTATTTAAAAAAAATTCAATATGAAGAATATTACAAATATTTCTTAAAATTATGGTTTAATATTTTTTAAATTTTATATTATTAAAATAATTTAAATTTTGCTTGCACAACCTTTTATTCTATATGTAAATAACTTGGTAGTTGGTTTATTCTTTGCATTTTTTAGTACACTGAACACAATTAATTATTTTATATATGTTTTAGCTGTTCAACAGAGTTTTACAAAATTTATTTAAAAATTAAATAACATAATTAGTCTTTATTAACATTAGTATAGCCTGAATAATTATAAATTGTAGAAAGTATAATTATAAGCAATATCCAATTGACCTTGTGTTTAAATTATTCAATGTTTTTATGTAATTTTATAAACAATATTTAACCTTAAAATTTTGCATACTAAATTGTTTTTAAAGTGAAGTAATTAATGTGAAATTAAATAAATAATGTATATATATAAGTGTACTTATTATTTATTATTATTATTATTATTTTATTTCTATACATCTGCTAAATAAATAATAAATGTTTTACTAATTAAATTAAAAAATAAATTAAAAATTTTACTAATTAAAAATATAGACTAGAAATAATTAAATGTTGTCTATTGTAAAACATTTTTAAAAAATTGTTTTTTTTTTAATACAAAATAAATTTAAAAAAATATTAATATTGAAAAAATGATGTATTTAAAAAAAATGTTTAAATTGTTTCCAATTTGGATTCATTGCCTACTCTATAAAATTTATATTTATTTCAGATACAAAAATTACCATATTTAAACAATGTTGAAATATGTTTTACTGATATTTGTTACTTCATTAAAACAAAATTTTTGTAACAAAAAAATAAAATTTTGTTTTTATTATTTATAAAAAATAAAAAGTTACATAACTTTTGCAATACCTGAAATGTTTTTATATAAATTAGACTAAATAAAAAAATTAATTGTTTTAAGCCAATTTAGTTTTCTTCATTACATTAACTTTTTTATTCAAGTGTACATTTTGGAGAAACTATGTTTGGTAATGTAAACAATAATTAGTAATTTTTTATGTTAATTTTATTACAATTTAATTAATTTTAGTGAAACTGTAAAAGTTCATAATTTATACAATTAACTTGAACAATTTTGTATATTTAAATTTATATTTGAACGTTGTTTTTCTCCTATAAGATACATTTAAAACACAAGCAATTTTTTTAACAACAATTTTACGTTACATTCCAGAATACAAAAGTTAGTAAAAATTATAACAAAAATAAGAACACATAAGCTTCATCAAAAGCAGCTTTATTAAAATAAAATAAAATAAAATTTTTATTAAATAAAAATAGTTTTTAAATGTTTTATTAAACTTTTTTTATATAGACAGCAAACAAAAACAATTAAATTATTTGCTTCCAGTTAATTTAAACAAATGTATATTTGTAAATGTTTTGTTTAAATACAAAGATCTTAATTCATTTTTTTTCTAAATTAACCACTTTTTATATTAATGCACATAATGTTAAATTTATGATTTTACATAATAAAAATTTCAAATGTTTAAACTGTTTTTATTATTAAAATTTAATCATAAAAGATTTCTAGAATTGATTAATTAAAATGAAAACGGTTTTTGCGCTTGTAAATGCGCAATATTTTGCTTAATATTACAATATACTCTGAACATTAACAATAACATTTTATTGTATGTAGTTTTAAAATAAAATAATAAAAGGAATTACATGCATAATAAAAATTTAAAAATATTCTATATGCAAGCAACCAGTTCTATGTGCTCAGTTAACAAGTAGTTTATATTAATTTGGACAAACAATAAATGTTTAATTTAAATATTGATCAATACACCTGCATACATGTTACATAGTTATGTAAATTTGTTTGTAAATGTGTTTAAAAATGTAATTAAATATTGGATAAATTGTAATGACATTCATATTTACACATACGTTTACTAAAAATATTATTTTTATATTAAAAAATTATTTTAATATATTATTTTACATTTCAGTTTTTGTAATTTTTTTTTATGAATAACTTTTATAATTGTTAAATTAAATTTTTTTTTATATTTTAATTTGTACAATAACTAATTTAAACCTTTTTTACGTATTGTAAAATTAATTTTTAATGCAAATTCTAAATAATGACAAAAATTGTTATAAAATATCTTTTTTTGATAATTGATAAACATTTTCCATTATTTTAATTATTTATTAACAATTATTATAGTTTATGTTTAATATATTTGTTTATTTAACTATTATAACATTCTTACTTTTCTTCTTTTTCAGCTTTTCCTTCTCTATAAAAGATCGCTGTTTATAGTTAGTTTGCCTCAATTGGCTTTGTATCGAACAAAGCCGGATGCCCTTTCTGCAGTAAGCCATCCTAATTTATTTAGATTTAAGACTGATTCTATTGTCTTATTGTCTAATTCTCTTTAAATAGAGTTTTTAATATTATATTACCAATATAATTTAATAATTTTTTTTTTAAATACCTACAACATTTTTGAAATATTGAAGTTATATCTAGTTAGAAAAGCATATTTCAATTATAATAAAGTTAAACAAGCATAAAACAATGCATCGGTTGGCTAAAACCAAGTAAATTTATTATTCTAATATTCCAATATTTTACCCTTCAAAACTCATTAATAAACATTAGCGAGCAATTAAAATTAATCAGATTTGTTGTAATTAATAAATTTACAGGGTCAGTTTTAACTACCAGCAACTTAGTAGTTAAGACATTGGCCTGGCACCAAATAAATCGTGGGTTTAAGTTTGTACTTGAAAGATGTACACTAGTGAAGATTCTAAAGAAAAATGAAACGTTGTACAGTGTTCCCGGTTAATTATAGCCAAGTGAATTTATTATTCAAGTGAATCTGACAATTCTAATATTTTGCCCTTTGAAACCCCACAATGAATATTTAAATTAATTTATAAAGCAAGACATAATAATTAAATTTAAAATGCATATATTTAAAAAATATGATTTTACCTTTCATTATTATAAACATCTTAAAATTTGAAATAACATTTTAGTACAACAATCTTGTAATTAAGCAGAAACATGTTCGTTACTTAGCTAAAATAATTTATTTTATAAAGCGTCAATAATGATTATGCACATAATTTAAATGTATTAACTTTTCAAAACATATGCTGTTTTGCATACGTGCATAAATTAAGTTGATTAAGACTTAAACAAGAAGGTAATTTTAAATGCTTATGCATTACGATGAACTAAAATAATAAAACTATTATGGACTATACACACACACACATATTCTGAATTAAATTTACGTGCTAATGCTACATTATTAAAATATTTAAAACAACTTTTAAATATAAATTTTAAGTAATGGTTAATTAAATAAAGATGTATTCGACCATAAATATTTAAGTTTTGTTTTAAAACGTTATTGCTGTAAAAAGATAAAGCAAATTACAAACAATGTTAACGAATGAAAATATTTTAAAAACCATATACCTAATATAATTTAATAATAAAAAAAAACAATTTTTACAAACATCAACTTATTTTTACCTCATTGCAAAACTGTTTATGTAAAAATTTTGTTGTATTATAACACAAATAAAGTACACAATAAATCCAACATTATTTTGTTTATTTATAAATTTAATCGGTTATATAAAACATAATTTTGTTTTAAGTTAAGCATATATACATAAATAATACATAAATTTATAAATCCTTATAAACAGCGTTCATTTTTTGACATTACAACAATTATGATTTGGATGCACACATATGTGATTACTTATTGTTTACGTATTTTTTTTATCAGAACGTTTATTATTTATGTTAACAACTCTTAACAAAATTGATTTTTTTGTTAGAAAACATAAATTAACATTTGTAAGCAACTAGAAATACTATAAACGCTATATAAATTTAAATAGGTTATTTTATTTAACAAAAAATTAAATAATAAATAATAAGCCATTTCAAAAATTAACGCAAAAAATTACAAAAGTATTAAAGTTAAATTAATTTATGACCAATTGTTTTTTTCGTAAAAATATATAATGAGAATTAAACATGTCAAGTATTTAATAGTTCCCTTATATATACTTAGATATATTCATTTAAAAAGGATGAGTCAGCCAAAATGGCATATTTTAAAAGCTACTCCTATACAAACGTGGATAATAAGTTAAAATTACATAATTTTTATAATAATTAACCTATTATTATTTTGTGTGCTTAATTTCATTAAAAATAAACGACAACCAATTCTTAAAAATGATGTTAAACGTACATTCAAATCTGTTCTGATTGTGATGTCATAATAATTATTAAAATAAACATTTAATTATTCTAATCTATATAAATAAAAAATAATTAAAAATTTTCTTTCAATTTTAAATAAAAATTTTAAAACAAATCTAATAATATATTATTTACGTTTAACCTTGATATTCCGCTCATCCGCTAATTTTGCTTTCTGATTGCATTGTTTTTGAAATGGAAAATAGTGATAAAAATGTTTTCATCTTATCGAAAATGAATACCGTGTTATTAAAGAATTAAAAAATGAAGCATTTTTACCCAAAAAATTGGTAGATTTATACACAGTTAACTTTTCAACAATTTATCGAATTATCAACAGTCAAAAACCACGAAATTATGATAATGTTGGAAGAAAACGTGTAACGACTACTACAGATGATCAAAAAATCGTTGTAGAGTTAAAGAAAATTATAATAAACCTATTTCAGAATTAAAAAAAATAGTTTAAACAATTTTACTTATTCCACTATAAGAAACAGAGCAATTAAATCTGGTTTAACTCTACAATCACCAAAGATCAAGCCATTTATTACTAAGAAACAAAAGGATAACAGATTAGCCTTTTGTAAACTATGGAGTGAACGACACTTATGTTATTGGCGTTCCGTATACTTTGCTGATGAAACAATAATTCGGGAGAAACCATTTGGTTATAAAAACAAAATGTTGTGTGGCTCGAGTTTTCAAAAACATTTACTCCCGGTTGTTAGAAAGAAAGCGTACCCTCGACAAGTAATGTGTTGGTTTGGTATTAAGTATAATTAACCTATCAAATGGAGAATTATATCTGGTACCTTAAATATTAAAAAGTTGTTTCAGTTATGAAGGATGTTTTTTTCATTATAAATGCAGCACACTTACCCAGAGGTTACTACTGTTTTTCAGGACAATGCTCCATGTCATACGTCCAAATAGGTAACGTCATATTTATATAAATTTACTATATTTGCTTTATATTTACATTTAGACAGTAGATAGGCTAAAATAAAAAAAACTATAATTTTTTTAATGACCATCTAACAGCCCGGATATCAACGTTATTAAAAATGTTGTCAGTATAATAAAGCGCAACATTAATAAGCGTACTGAAATTGAGGATTGATGTAAACGCATTCAGTTTGTTGTTTAATATGAGATGAAACAAGAATATATCAACACTTTCATCGACAGCACTCCAAAACGCTTGGATCAGGTTGTTCAAAAGAAAGGCGATCACATAGATTTGTTAATTTTTTAAACCTTCTAATTTTTTTGATCATTTGGTAACTGAAAAATTGCATGTAATCCGTATTTTTGTTAATAGTTATCTTTATAAATTATGTTAATCACTTTACTCCATTTTCGATTTTGCACTAGTTGATATTTTATACAATTTTTTTTACTTACAATATATATGTATATATAATTATAGTTTTTTTTAATTATTACATAGTATTGTATGTTTTATAATCGAAGTGACGTTTCTCTTGTATGCTATGTAGTTGCTAGAGAGGTTTTGGTTAATTAATTACTTTTTTGCAGTAATTATTGTGAGAGTTGTTTATATATTTAAATATTTCGAGCAACATTTAAATAGTTATTGCTTTTAATAAGTAAAAATTCAATTTTTTATATATTTATTACAATTATTACTTTAATTGATTTTTAAAAATATTTATTTGAAATCTTTTACAAAATTGAATTTGTAAAATTTAATAAAAATACCAAAAAGTGGAATAGTGGTAAAGCGCTAGACTCAAGGCTGGATATATGTAAGTTTGAGTGCCAATATTAGCACTAAACGCTTCGCTTAAATGTCTATTTTTTAATAATGTTTTTTTAAAGCAGTTATGCAATAACAAAATAATACTAATAAAGATATTATGTATGTGTACAAAAATATAATTAAATATAATGCTGCATGTTTAAAATGCCTAACTTTTCATTTTTTTAAACACGTTGTTTAAACTGTCCACTTTCAAAAAGTGCATGTACAATTAAGTTTGTATACATGTTATTTTATGGTATAATACAACTTGTAAATTAAAATTTATGTTTTCTTTGTGCTGCTTAATTTTTTTGTTGTTAAAATACCAGTTTCTTGCCGTTGTTTATAAGAAAGGTCATTTCGTTAACGACATTAATTTTGTTCATAAAAAGTCATTTTGCTAACTTTATGTTTAAACCTTCCTTAGTTTTTAAACCAGATTTGGAACCAGTAACAGTAAATTTGTTTAAAGTATTTTTTGAATTATTGGTTGCGTTTTAATTATTATATACCTTATTAACTTTGTTCGGTGCGTTATAAAACAAAATTAGTGTTTTATAGCATTTTATTAAATAATATAATCGGTTATTTTCAACATTTTTAAATGCGTTTTTTAAACCGTATAATAGTAAGAATAATAAAATATAATATTGGACATACATGTAATTTATGTTAAATATTTTTTACACAAACAATAAAAATTAAAAATATGCTGTGTTATCTATAATTTAAAAAAATAATTATTAGCGTTTTTTTAAAATATGTTTTTTTTTTAATTTTATTCGTGTATAATTATTTATTCAATTTGTAATTTTTATTTATTTATTTATTTACTATTTTAAATATTTTATAAAAAACGTCTTTCAGCATTAGACATTGTAGCAAAAACAAACATGAACCCACATATAATGTTAGTGGTAAGATTTGAAAGTCTATGCTCATCCAGATCTAAGTCGAACGCTGTACCTCTAGATCGGATATATTTTTCAAAGTATAATTAACATGGTTAATTTATTTAAAAAAACAATTTTTAATATTTAACACATTTTATAAATAATTATTTCTTAAAAAATTAAATTCATTATTCAAAATTATAAGTTTATTTTTGTAAATAGATTAGTGTAATCAATACTTGTTTTTACAATTAAAATTTATTTTTTATTGTTGGATTAAAATCAAAAAATCAAAAATTGAAACTGAATTATTAAACATTTTATTTGTATTTATATTTATATTTAAATTTGTGTAGGTTATTAAACAAAATAACTAAATAACAATCTACTATAAGTTATTATTTTAAGAATATAAATAATTTTTATAAATTATCTTGTAGTTTAACAATTAACAAATTATTTAAATAAAACCATTCTTGTGTACCGTAAGAACAATACAGATATATACAAACCAGAATCCTATATTGATCTATTAAAATATTTATAATATTCAACACTTGCTAATTATCTTGATCATATCTAAAGTTTTTTAATAAAAATTTTAAGCAATATTTTACTAACATATATATATATTGTTCACAAAAATATTCTAACTATAATACGCAAAAACAGTTCTTCTAGCAATAAATCACAATACCTCCGTTTACTAAAACTTAAAAACAAACACATGTAATTTGTTAAAAACATTTATTGGCAAAAGTACATTAATATATCAAGAAAAAGTTAGAAACTTTATAATGTCAACAATTTACTTCTATTTATAATTTTTTCTAACCGTTTTAAATTTAAAACTATTAAGGTACCAATAAAATTTCTTGAAACTCGTTTTTTGATAAACAATGTTTTTGCAATTTAATTGAATTAAACTTATAGTAAATAGTAAGTTATACTAAAAACACATTACCAATTCTAAAGATTATCCTTAAGTATGATTTTGACTGTGTTTCACTGCTGTAGAGTATTTTTTAAATAAACAACTAAAATAATTTGCTAAAATTTAAAAACATTATTACCGTTTAAACAGTGGTTAGTATAAATCCATTTTTGTAATTACTGACATTTTATTACAACTAGATAGATAAGACACGTCTGCAACTTACCTTGTAAAATATTCATAATCTGCAGCAAAATCCACACTATACTTAACTCTAAAATGAAAATTCTAAAATTTGTATAACAGCACACACAATTTTCGATTTGTCTTCCTCCAAAATCATAAAAGATAACTTTTATACCTTTCACAAAAATCCGCTTATTCCAATCGTTGTTGAAAGTTTAATAGAACATGCATTACAAAAGATTTTCAAGTCAAATTTAGCAAATTTATCCATTTTTCAAAAGATCCAATATTACAGACATTTACATTTTCTTTATTTACAATCCTTAAATGTATTTTTAAAGTTTTACATAATTTTCAATAAATAAAATAAATGTACTTTTTGCTTAAATATATATGCAAATGATTTGAAAATATTTATTACACAAAAAATTTCTACACACTAGTTATGTTTATGTTATACATACATATTGCAATTACAAAATGTATGTAAAATATTCGATTACCTTTTACCAAACATACATATAAAGTGTATAAAGAAAGAGTTAAATGTAGCAAATCAAAATTAAAATATAAATAGAAGATGTGTTGAAGTTGCTTAATATGTTTTACATTTTTTTAGAAAAATATTTGTTCAAAAAAATGATATTAAATTATATATAAAATACAATAATTATTAATTATTTAAAAATATAATGTAATTTATTTGTTTGTTTGTTTCTTTGTTTTTATGTAGGCATTTAATTTATTCTTGAAAATATTCCTCTTAAAATTAAAAATTTAATAAAAATAAAATATCTTTTTTCTTAATAATTTTTATAAATAAAATACATATTTTAATAATTAAAAACATAATTTAACTAAACATAATTAAAGTTTAGGCATTACATTACCAGCATACACGGTCTAAACTGCGACTTTTCAATAAACTCCTATTTTTCATTTATTTTGTTTTAACTTGAGAGATATATGTTTTTCAACAAAGTAATTATGCTAAAATAATATGGGCTAGTCTGGATCAGAAATAATTCAATCTAGCCAGTCCCAAACCTGGATGAAGGAGGAGGGTTTGAGCGCAAGGTTAGCAACTTGGCCTCTGCAAAAAAAATTATACTGCTACGGAAACAATAAGTGGACGCCATTCCGGGAAACAACGGCAAAAACGTGATCGCACGTATTTGGATGACAGAGTTAAACAAGTGATAGGGTTGAGTGAAAGACAAAGAGAAGCTCAATCTTCGATTTGCAGAATCCTCAATGTTTTGTTGTAATTTTTGTCTTATTGCCCCATGCTTATTTTTAAAGGGTTTTGTATAATATATAGGTCATCTTAGTTACGTGACTAGAAATATAATTAAAAATGCAATTAATGTTAAGTCAATAAGGCTGATCTAAGTGTTTAAACTTTTACACAAAATATACTTTTTAATTTTTTAAAAAGTCAACAAACTCATTAATTGCAAATTAATGTTATCTACCGAACGTGAAATTTCTTTATGTAAACAATTGCATTTAAATCAAGAAATGATAATTTTATTTAAAATATAGTTGCAACATCATCTTACTAATTATATATATATATATATATATATATATATACATATAGGGTCTAAAATTGGGACTTGTCAATAAACTCTTTTTTTCATTTTCTTGTTTTAACTTGAGAGATATCTCTTGTCAACAAAGTAATTATTCTAAACTAATATAGGCTACCAATGCTTAAAATTTATTGTTTTTAAGTTTTTTATAATAATAAATAAAAAAGTGAATAAATAGCATTCAAATGTGTACATGGTAATAGTTACACATAAAACTTATATACATATTAAGTTAATAACATAAAACGATCACGCAACAATAATTTTAAAAATATATATATTATTACTTTACATAATTTTACAAGTGCTTACATAACCCAGCACACGTTGCTGCATACATTTTATTTAAAGAAAATCAATTAATTTGTATGTAAATAAAATTAAACATTAATTATGGTGTGAGAAAATCAAAAAAAAATTTTATTACCTGACCCCCATTTTTGTTTTATCGATTTGTTAAATTTTTAATTTTATTCCTTGACCTTGGCACAGTTTTGAACACTTACGGCAGTTGATTACAATAAGTTTAATTAGTGGCAGGTTTTTCTCAATTGCTAAAAGTTAGGAACAAATAGAAAAAGTTATAATTTTGGTTTATCTATTAAACAAATTGGAGATTTATGTAGATAAGTACAAATATAATAAAAAAATTAGCTAATTTTTCATATTCACTTATCCGCAATTAAATGAAATCAGTCAATTTGCAGTTAAAAAAATGTTAATAAAGTTTCTTTAACAGCACAACATAGAAAAATAGGTATAGAATTTGCCAAAATGTACGAAAACCATTTTTTTTACTGACGAGTGTAATTTAAAGTACAAACCATGGACACTGCAATCCACGGTTATTTATGGTCCCAATATTCCTCAATACTACAATTGCTTGCGCATCTATCGTGTTTTTATGGTAATTATGGAATTTAGTTTAAAAAACTGCTAAAATAGAGTCAAACAAGTAGCGACTTAAACAGCTCAAAATTTCTAACCATTTTTAAAAAATTTCTTAAGATTGAATAACGGCAAAATGCTTCAGGGCATTTAGTGGTTGTTCAAGATAATGCTCCAGTGCATACGTCGAAAAAGGTAATGTGCTTTTTAACATAATTTATTATTTATCGCATTTTTTTATTGTTTAGACTAAAGATTCTGTAAATAGCAAAACCTGAGCATCATTTAACTGCTTCCAATCTAATTAAAATTTCTTTTTAGTTATTTTAAACGAGAGATAAATTAGATAGGAAATCAAGGTACGCTCAAAGAAAAAATTAATTATGAAGTAGTATTTTTATGTTATCAAAATGTGTAAATTCTGGATTTTTAGTCTAAGCAAGAATTTGGCAATGCTAATTGTTAAAAAAATTATTTTTATTGTTTTAATTATTAGTATTACTAAAGTGATATTTCAGGATTATTTTTGTAGTGTTGATCTACCTAATATGCTTAAGTGATGTGAGGAATGTCAATCAATTTTAATGTGTTATTTTTGACACACGGACCATTTTAGTCCCTGTATGTATTGACTAGAAATAATTAAAGCTTAGGCATTGCATTACCTATATATGTATTGACGTTACACAATTTTTAAAAAATGTACAGCATTGATTAAATTTTATACGTAAAGAATGTTATTATTTTAAAAGTGAATAATAATTTATTTAAAAATTTTTTAACTTGTTCAATTCAAACTTATTGGCTACCGTATGTTATACATCATTTTTGCTAAAACAGTCATATTCACGATACCGTTTTCGGTTGAGTAATTGTTATATTTTTAAACGTTAAAGTAATTTAAAGACTATAAAACATATAACAATTTCTAAACCAAATTTAATTGAAAAACTTTAATTTTTAAAATATTTTCGAATAATCTACGTATATATATATATATATATATATATATATAAACTTCGCCTAGTTTGGATTAGAAATGATTCAATCTAGCCAGTCCCAAGCCTGGATAAAGGAGGAGGGTTCAAGCGAAAGGTTAGCAACCTGGCCACTGTAAAATATTTATACTGCTACGGAAACAATAAGTGGACGCCATTCCGGGAAACAACGGCAAAAGAAATGATTGCGCGTATCTCGATGACAGAGTTACACAAATAACAGGGTTGAGTAAAAAGCCGAAAGGAAGCTCACTTTTCGATTTGCAGAATCTTTAATGCCAAAACCATAACCAGTGTTGGGACATGGAATGTGCGCACACTTTTTCGTACTAGACAGTTAGAACAAGTCCTTCAAGAAATGAAAAAGTACAACTTAGATATTTTGGGTATTACCAAAATGCGATGGAAAGGCTAAGGTCATTTTAAGAGTGGAGATACATTAATTTTATATACTGGACATAAAGAACATCATATTAATGGAGTTGGTATTATGTTGAATAAAAATGCTGCTAAAGCTATAATTGGATGGAAACCTGTGAGCGACCGTATCATTTCAACTAGATTTAACACCAGATTTACAAAAGTAACAATTGTGCAAGTCTACTGAGGCTACTGAGGAGAACCAAAAAGATATTTTTTATAATCAATTACAAAGTTTGTTAAATGATGTGCCAAGAAGAGACATCAAAATTTTGATCGGTGATTGTAATGTGAAATTGAACAAAGACAGATCTGGGTACTTCTCAAATGTTGGACCACATGGCTATGCTGATGGCATAAATGATAATGGTTATAGGTTGTTGACGCTAAACAGTCATTGTGGAATGAGTGTTGGCAACACTTTTTTCGCTCACAAAAATATACACAAGACAACGTGGGTTTCTCCAGATGGAAAAACAACAAACGAGATTGACTACATTTGTATTAGCACAAATTGGCGATCTTTATTGCAAGGTGTACGTGCATATCACGGTGCAGATGTTGGTTCTGATCACAATCTTGTTGTTGGAAAATTTCGTTTAAAATTAAAGACAATAGAAACCACAAAAAAATTACATCTATTTTCGTGTGAGAAAATTAAACAGTCAAATATCTCAAATCAATTTTACAATTCCTTAAAAAATACATTTCAAAATCTGAAAAGGGTAGAAAAGTCTGATGATCAATGGAAATTGTTTCATAAAACAATTACAAACTGTGTAGCAAATGTGCTAGGTAGAAGATGTCGCTCTGCAAAGAAACAATGGATTTCATCAGTCTCCTGGAATTTAATTGATCTCAGAAAGAAAACAAAATTTAGAGAGAGATCAATCTAACAATTCTGTTATTTGGAAAATATTTGATGATAAATATAGAACTTTAGATAAACAGGTTAAAAAAATTTCGCATAAATGCTGAGAAGCAGATAAGGCAGCAGCAAAAAATGATTCCAAGACTCTGTATAAAATTGTAAAACAACTGTCGGGAGTTAGAAAAAAAACCGACATTCCAATCAAAAGAAAAGATGATCGTCTACTTTTAACAAATGATGAGCAATCGTCTAGATGGGTAGAACATTTAAAAAAAAGTACTTAATCAGCCTATGCCAAATACTCTCATAGATTTTGATACTGATAATGATATGAATGTGACTCAAAATCCGGAAATGTGCATTGATGACATTTCTGTAACTGAAGTGATTTATGCAATTCAAAGGTTGAAAAACAGTAAGGCAGGAGGACTTGACGAGATAATTGCAGAGATGCTCAAAGATGGAGGTGATGTTGTAGTAAGTGAGCTTGCTCATTTATTTAATGTTATATGGCATAATGAACAAGTTCCAGATAATTGGCGGCAAGGAGTAATTGTTACTCTTCCCAATAAAGGAAGTCTGAATGATTGCAATAATTGGCGCGGAATAACCATATTGTCTATTCCTGGTAAGGTGTTTTGCAAAGTAATTTAAAATTGTTTAAGTAATGCAGTAGATAAACACCTTCAAGAACAACAAGTAGGTTTTCGGAAAGGAAGAAGCTGTATTGAACAAATACTCACCCTTCGTAACATTATTGAGCAAAGTCAAGAATTTTAGCAATCACTAACACTCAATTTTATTGATTTTATGAAAGCTTTTAACAGTGTTTATCAAGAATATTTGTGGAAAATCATTAAGTTTTACGGAATACCGTTAAAATATGTAAATATTATGCGTTCGTTATACCAAAATTCAAGTTGCTGTGTTCGAACTAAAAGTGGTCATACTGCTATGTTCGAAATTGTCACAGGAGTACGTCAAGGATGTATTTTTCACCGTTTTTGTTTTTTCTGGTAATTGATTTTATTATGACTCAATCCATGAATAATTTGTCTTATGGTATCAAATGGAATCAAGACAGATTAACGGATTTGGATTTTGCAGATGATATTGGTCTACTCAGTGAAACTCCAGAAATGATGCAAAATATGACAACACGACTCAGTGATATCAGTTCTCGTATTGGCTTACGGATTAATTGTTCAAAGACAAAAGTGTTGTGCATAAAGTCAAACAATGATTTGCCCATCAAAGTTAGTAGACAAAATATTGATACTGTTGATTCCTTTACATATCTGGAACGCATTATTGGTAAAGACAGACAAACCGAAATTGATGTTAAAGCCAGACTTGGTATGGCAATGTCAGTCTTCAATAGACTCAAATCAACATTGTCATGTTCTTCCATTTGCTTAAAAGAAAACTGTGTTTGTACGCATCAATAATCATTCCTACGACAATATATGGGAGTAAAACGTGGAAACATACGGATAATATTAATAAAATGGTGGATGTATTTCATCGCCGGTGTCTTAGAAGTATTTTAAAGATTACCTGGCGCGATCACATTTCAAATGATGAGATCATGAAAAGAACTGACTCTCGTTTACTCCATGACATCATTACAATTAGACAAAGAAAATTACTTGGTCAAATTCTACGTTTACCGCCCGAAAGACCAGCAGGAACGGTTTTGGAATGGACAATTGTAAATGGTAAAAGAAAGGTTGGCAGACCAAAGAAAACTTGGCTAAGAATTATTGGGGAAGATCTAATTAAAATGAATGTTTTATGAGCCCAAGCAAAACGTTTGGCAGAATGTTCAAATGCATAGAAACATTTTGTTGTCTTATGTTCTCTTTGAATTACAAGACTTTGATTTTAATTTTTGCTGTAATTGTTATCTTATTGCCCCATGCTTATGTTTTTTAAAATATATATAAGTGTTTTATATATATATATATATATATATATATATATATATATATATATATATATAATTGCTTAAAACCTAAGGAAATTGTTGTAACTAACATAATTATTTTTCCATATTTATCGAATGGATACACAGTTTAAAACAAAAACTTATTTTTTATACAATTACTAATTTATAATCTAATAATAGCACTAATTTTTTTTTCTACTTAATAATTTTTTTATGTATCTAAAAACATTTTAAATGTAAATGAATGTAATTATAGTTGATTTGAATATCCTTGACTATAACAGAAAATGTCATTGCCACTACCTTTTAATACACAATAATAATAAGATTAATAATTTGCGTTTACTAATTAATGCAAGAATTTATTTTTACTGTTGTTTTATATTAATTCAGGAATCCTGGCTAAATAAATCTAATGATGATAACCAAATGTAACTTAATAATTAGCTATGTATATGCTAAATGTACCTCTATTGGTATATTAAAGCTTATATAAATAAATAAGTAAATATGTATTAAAAATAGAATACAAATATAATTTTGTTAATAAATATATATATACAGCCATTTCAAAAATTAATGCAAAAAATTACAAAAGTATTAAATCTAAATTTCTTTGTCATGTCCGATTGTTTTTTTTTGTAAAAATAAATATTGAGAATCATAAATAATGTAAAGTACTTAATAGTTCATTTATATATAAATTAAGTTGATATTTTGTACAATTTATACAATTTTTTTACTTACGATATATATGTATATATAATTATAGTTTTTTTAAATTATTATATAGTATTGTATATTTTATAATTAAAGTGACGTTTCTCTTGTATGTTATGTAGTTTTTAAAAAGGTTTTAGCTAAATAATTACTTTTTTGCAGTAATTGTTATAGGGGTTATATATATATATATATTGTAATTAAAAACTTTACACAGAATGTAAATTGGTTTTTAATTAAAGGTTGATTAAAATAATTATTTTAAAATGTAACAATAAACAAAATACAGAACATAAAACCCTTTTTTTTAAATTACCAAAATATTTTTTGTATTGTGCACTGCGAAAAAGAAAACAGTAAAATTAATCATCTATTTACAACTTTTTGATTTAGATAATTTGGTATCTTTACATGGCCACTAGGTTATCTTATTTTTAACATCGATGTGAATTTAAACAAATAATTTCTTAATTGGGATATACTTCTGTTTTCTTCGTTTTATTGTACTAAAAAATGTTTTACAATTTTAATATTAATAGTATTGTAAACGGCAGACTTTTAAAAAATAGCTTTTTTATTTTGTTCCGTGAAATTTACATTTTTAAGTGAACAAAGTAAATTCAAACAAATTTAGAATTGTTTTTTAAAAATATGATAACATGTACAAACAATTGTAATTTTACATCAATTTATCATATTTAACCTTAAAAAACATCCTTACAAAGTAAAATACAACACTTTTTAAGGTAAATAATGTAATTAATTATACAATAAATATTTTATGGCTTTAATTAAACTAAAACATTGTTTGTTATATAAAAGCTTTTCTATAACTACTTAAAGCAAAGGTTTTGCAAATTTGAATGTAAACTGTACTTTACTGTAATATCCAAAATATCAATGTTTTTTAATTATTTTTTTTATTTGTCATAAAGCAAAATGCCAAAACGTAACAGTTATATTTGTGTTGTATAAAACGTAATCATAGTTTTTTAATTAATAAACAACTCAATGTTTAATAATTCACGTATTACAAAAGATTTTTTTACTCCTTACTAGACAATAATTAAAATATTATAAATTAAATTTTACAATTTTAAAAGTTAGTTGTTTAATTTTTTAACCTGTACAATATTTTTTCTAATAAACAAAACTAGATTCTTGCATTTTTAATTAATAGTACTATTATTTCTTTTTTAATAGTCCTCAAAATTTTGTGTGTTTTACAGTATAGTTTGAGTTATTTCTGTAATTATATACAGAAGTATTTAATTATTAATCTAAATATAAATGAAAAAATATATATATAAGTTTTTTTAATTTTAAAATTATTTTACAATTGCGTTGCATAAAACTTTAGTGAAATAATTAGTTTTTAGTGTATAATTTTATTTTCCTAAAGTATTTTAATCATAAATTAATGTTAAAAATTAAAAAAAATTAATCTAAATTAATTCGTTATCTCTTAATACTTTTTTGTAAAAATAATTATTAAGAATTTAAAATAATGTTAAACACATAAAAATTGATTTATATTTACTTTAAAATATTTATTTAAAAATGCCGAGTTAGCTAGAAAAGCAAATTTTAAAAACAACACCTATATAAACAGAATAACTAAACGCAATTTACACATTTTTATTAATAATTAATACATTTTTAATTAATGTGCTTAAACTTATTATTCAAAAATACATTTTAATACCTTAAGTTTATTTTTCTACAACACAAAATTTACGTTATCATTATCTCATAAAAATATAAATTTAACTTTAAAAAATTAATTTATATTGAATGATTAATTAATTAGTTATTCTTCAGTATTTAAATATTAAGTAAATAATTTTTAAGTATGTTTATACTTAAAAGTTACCGTAATAACCTAAAATTTGGAATAATTCAAAACCAATTTACTTTGAAAACTTATTTTAAAATATTGATCTGCTGTTAAATGTAATTTAAAAATTAATATTTGCATACAAATTAAAATTGAAAATACAGTATATCCTGTTAAAACTATTTAAAAATTATAATAATGCTTTTAATAATCTTTTGGGTATTTTCTTAAAAATATTAAAAATTATTATTATCTAACTAAAAACAATAAAATACACTATTTTTTAAATTATAAAATATAATTACATGAATTTAGCTATATAATATGTTATATCTACTATATTACAAAAAGTCTAGTTAATTTTTTTATTGCAAAATAAAACCACTACAATTACATTTAGTAACAGTGAAATAAAATTGTTTTTAATACTAATTATTTTTAATTATGGTTAATAAAACACTGACTTAAAAGGATTAATATACTGGATAATAAAATAAGTTGCTGTGTACAAACATTTTTGTACAAACTTAAAATTTTACAGTTGGAGCAATATATATAACAACAAATATTAAATTAGTTTTATAAAAAGTATTAAATAACCCTTAAGTAAAAAATTATTTTAACCAATTTAAACAGCTGTCTTTTTCTAGTAAAATATATCAATATATTTTAAGCTAGAATATATTTTACTTATGCCAGAGTTACAATTATTTATAAAAATAATAATTTGTATTGTAATTTTACAAAATTAATTGCAATTGTATTTAAATTTATTTTGTTTAAATAAAAAACTTAATTTAAACATAATACGAGCTAAAATAAAAATAATTATATTATTGAAAATCGCTATTGAATAGTTTTAATATTAAATATATTTTTTTGTATAATAAAACTTAACATGTATAGACATATTTAAATCAGAAAAATATTAGTCTAAATCAATTTTTTGTTAATATTTAAATTACATAAGACTATATCAGTATTTTAACCAAAAGCATACCAAAACACCTAAGCCAAGTGGTTACAAACACGAACCATTTTATTTATGATTTAATATTTTGGAGTAAATGATACATAAAACAATCTATTAACCCTAAAATTAGATATGTTTTACATTTTAAAATATAGTTGAAGTTATTTATATTTTATATTGGTAATTTTACTCTATTTTTGATTATAAGTCAGCTAACATTTTAAATAAATATTTTATTAATTACAATATATATTTATAAAATTATACTTGTATTTTAATTATTAGATAATATTGTACGTTTCATAACTCATGTAACCTTTTTGTTGTGTTATGTAATGGCTACAAATGTTTGGGTTTAGTAACCAAATGTTTAACACTAATTAGTTTAGGAGTTGTATATATATATGTAGCGGTGAAAATCGACGAAGATATTTCGAAGTTCAAAATAATAAACAATATTATTTTATTCCATCAAAAATTAACATTTATTTTTTGGCAATTAATATTCTTCGGATATTGACAATTTTGTTTGAATGTATCAATGGTACATACCAGTGGAAACGGCTATAAAAACAACCGTTCCCACGCCATTGATAACTTCCGTTTCCTGCTATTATTCCGTTCCATTCTGGTTTCCATTTTGGTCCTTCCCACGATCCGATCTTGTAATTTGGCAATATACGTTTCCCGGTCCAGTCTTTGCGTTCTTATTCATTACTATAAATAATCAGTACAACGTAAAATATTGGGAGAAAGCTACGACTAAATCATTCATCAACACAACCTTCAACGACAAGCAACGCCGCTTGTCACATCCAAACCGCCCCATCGCGTATTTAGTGAAACAAGGCTACGCAGCCGGCAATTTGGAGTTGGTTCACTAAATATATATATATTGCAACTCCGCCTAGAATGGATTGAACGTAAACCAATCTAGCCAGTCCCATAATGTATTAATTTGGTTTAATACAAAACTAAATAGAAATAATTGACCTCATAAAAGAGAGAAAAGAAGTAAAATAAGAATAGATGTATAATTGTTATATTAAGCTCCAATACTTTACTAAATATACATTCAACACATAAACACATTTTCAAAATTAGTTAATGCTTAATGTGTATGTTTCATTTGCTTCAATCCTTGATGCTAATTGTGTGCAAAATTTAAAATGTTAATTTTTATCTAATAATACGAAATTCCTACCGGTTTTTACAGCAAAAATGTTTAACTTTGATAAACAATAAAATCATGTTTTGATAAACCCAGAAAAATCACAAATGATCAGTATAAAATTAAAAAATGAAAACAAAATTTGACAAATAAATAAATAATATAATTATCTACTCTTAAATTTCTAAGTTGTACATGACAAAATATTTTGATATTTATAAACATGTAATCTGCATAAATACAACAAGTAAGATTGTTATTTATATGCACTCCAAAGTACTTCATTTTTTATACTTTTAAAAAAAGCATAATATTATTATTTTAATTACAATAGCACTACTACTAATAATAATAAACTTGTTAATATTTTGTAATATTCGAGTTTAAATAGTTACTTGCTAACTATTATATATATATATATAACTTTTGTTTCTACCAATTAGAATTTTAATAAAACCAAACAAAAACCCGCTTTCAATGCAAGCATTAAGACTTAAATCTATTTCTATCCAGTTTCAGCTCTACTTTTTTACCTGCTGTGCTGTAATTATAATTATTAACCAACTTATTATAGTTGAAATCACACCTGTAGTACATGAAGTTTAATAAATTAAATAAATATTTTAAACTGTAATTTAAATATTTAGAAACAAAAACAAAATTATTAACCCTACTATAAATTACAAATTAAACATTAACGTTTATATATTACCTATTTATTAGTACAATAAACATTTTTAAGCTAAATGTACATTAAATGTATAAATATATTTTTTATAACGAACAAAACTAAGTAACTATTACAAGGTTTACTATTTTATATTTATATTAAAACGTAATCACTTAAATATACTTTTTAATTAACTACATGTTAATTCAGTAAACATTTTAACAAATAAAATTCAAAGTTTTTATTTTATTAGTTTCAAAAAATATGCACCAAATTTATTTAGAAACATTTCTATATTTTACAATCTCTATTTTAAAAAAAAGTTAAACAACTTTTATATTTAAGAATAAATTTTTATCTGAAGGTGATATTAAAAAACGGAATAAATCTGAATGTAATGTTAATATTTATAATCAAACTTTTAAAAGTAAATTTATGATTAACGTAATGCAATATTTATTTATTAAATTTGGAAAATATTTACTTTATGCAACTCTTTAACTATTTTTAATTAACATGTTTACAAATGATAATATACTTAATAAAGTTCTTTATGCATGCATAAATTTTATTATTTCATATGATATCAAATTATTTAGTTTATCAAAAGTCAGAAATTAATGTTTTATTAAACGTAATCTTTATTAGTTAATTAATTTCTATAACTTTCATATATATATATATATATATATATATATATATATATATATATATATATATGTACTTGCTATCTTATTATAAGCTCTTTGTTTTAAAAAGGTCTAGAACACAGTTGGTTCATTTAAGTGTTACTTGGGTTCGTACACATCACTTTTGTTTACTAATGATTAATTCAATTTCTCAAAGAACTTGTTCCAATAATAAAAGTTACACTTAAAAATTAATTTAATTTTTAGTTATTTAAAAAACATATTCTATGTTGTTATTAGATTCTAAGAGTTATTTTTATTTTTTGTGTTTGTTTTTGCTTTTATTTAAATAATTATATTATAAAATCCAAATGTTGTTCAATAAAAACAGACATTTTTATAAAAGAAATACATTTTTTACTAAAAATGTCAAAAACATAAACTAAACAGCTAAATCACGTAGAAAAGATTTTTATTTCTAATAAATTTTTGTATATATAAAATATTGTTGCCAAAAAAATTAATAATTACCGTACGCCAAATAGCTTTTGTAAGCCATCTTGCGTCTTAATAACTATGGCGGATAATCAAGGCGTAAGGTAGTGAACATGGCATTAAAAAAATCTTTTTTCTTTACATTTATTACCTCTTTAATAAAAAGTTGCTGTTTCTGATCAGTTTTCTCTTTTTAGTTTTGTATCAAACCGAATCAAAGCATTGCACTTATTAAATAGTTTTAATTTGAGTTTTACACCGCCCAATTCCCTTAATGCTGCAAATACTACATCTTTATTCAGGCTTAGAACGAGCAAGATTAATTCATTTCTAATACTTTCTAGGCGGAGTTATTTTTTTTTTTTAATATTAACAAACAACATTGAAAAAATATTTTTACACAAAACCACTGAAAAAAGAAAAGTAAAACGACAATTTTAATGATCGAATTTATTATTATTATTATTATTATTATTATTATTATTATTATTATTTTATTTATGGTTATTGGCTTAGATACTTCAGTAAAAGTAGCTTTCAGTTGACAAAAAATATGTACAATTATAAAAATACAATACAATTAGCAGTATGTAACATCAGTCCGAAAACTGAAAGCAGTGCCATTTTAAATATGCAAAATTCTTAATGTTAATTTTTTATGTTAAATCACACAGAAGAATATTGTTACTCAATGCATTTCAAAGCAAAATGTTTTTGAAATAAATAAATAAATAAATAGATAAATAATAATAAAACCAAAATTATATTTGTAATAAATTTTGTAACTACAGATCATAATATTTATTGTGATGCATCACGCTTAATTTTGCATCAGTTTATTATAAAGAAAATTAATATTACTATTGATAAATTAAATATACTTTAGTTAAAACAAAAATAATATGTTTTATGTATTATCTTAGTGTTACATTAACATATTTTAAGTTTTAAATGCTTTATCGCGTTCTGATATTTAAAATCACTAATTTTTTTAAGCTCAACTACAGAAGCCATTTATCATTTTAAAAGCATTTATTTTTGTTAATTGCTATAATGTCTACTGTCTGGTTTTTTTTACATATCATTTATATGGAAACTTCCTTGTTAATTACCAACATTCTAATTTATTTTATTCTTTAGCAACTTGTTTATACAATAAAATATTGTACTTTCAAATGCAATATTTTTAATATTTTTAATAATACAACTTTAACATTTTTTAAATTAAAAATCTTTTTTACATTATATAAATTTATTATTTAAATATTTTGTTTAAATAATAACTTTGGAAGGAAACGCATTATTGACAATATTAATTCCTTTTTAAACATTAATCAAAATTATTAATCTCAACTGATAAGTTTCAGTTTTCTCATTACATTTATTTTATAAGTTGATGGTAATTTGTTATTGGGTTTTAAGGGTAATATATTAGAATAATAAATAAATAATAAATGCACTTAGTTTGAGCCAACTAAAAGAACAGTACAACCATTTTTTCCTTATTTAAAATTGACAGCAGTACCTACTTTGCAAGTCTTACATAAAGTTAAATCCAATCCCTATTTGGTGTTAGGCCAAAGTCTTAGCTATTCAACTACGGCTGGTTAAAATTTACCTTACAAACTTATAATTTATAATAAATCCGATTAATTTTTATTTACCAGAGTCTTTAAATGCTATGCGTTACTACCGCTAATAAGCACTTGGATAATTATTAGCATACAAGTCCTGGCATACCTAACAGGTTTAATATCTTATGTAGTACACGATTCGATTATGTTTATTATGGAGTTTTAAGGGGTAATTTATTAGACAATTATTTAATTGAATAAATAGTGCTTTTTGTTGTTAATAAATTATTTTATATTATTCTATTATTATTACTATTATTATTTGGCGAACCCAAACAAGGACCCCCATTTAGGGCCGGTAATTGAAATGCAACTTATGCCCACCCACACTCAAATAATGAATATACACAAAAATATAATAATTTGATCATAAATAATTTAATTAAAATAATAATTTAATTTATTTTCTATTCTAATGTCTAACGTAAGATAAATTGTTTTTAAACTTTAAAGAAATATTTTTATTATTTTAAGTTAAATTATTTTGCATTGACGTATTTTAAAATTGAACAATAATTAACATTATCCTAATATAAATTGTTTTGTAGTGTTACTAATAATAACTTGTTTATAAATTTTGGTATCTAAAATTTATTAAATAATTCTATAATTAATTATTTGTAAGTTATAATTTAACAAACTATTTATTATTTAATATGTTTAATCCAAATATGTTATTATAATTTGAACTAGAATCGAAATATATTTTGTGTATTATATTTATAAATAGGTTGTTTATGATTAATACAAACTTTACTTTTACAGCGTGGTAACTATTTGGTTAATAAATATAATTGCATAATTAAAGTAAAATGTACATTATTACGCAGATCTGGGAAACATAAAAACCTAGCTGATTTAACAGTCATAGTGAAGTAAAACTTCACTTAATATGTATGCAGACAAAAGTTGACAAATTAAAGTTTATAAATATTGAAGGTAGTAAACAATTTTTAATTAATTAAATATTGTTTAAAATGCGTCATTTATTTTTAAAAATGTAGTACAATCAATTAAATTTATATAAATTATTATATATTTCTAGTTAAATAAATATATAGTATATATAAAAACAAACCCATACAACACTTTTGTTTAAATAGTACAGCGTTACTGATAATTAATACATATTTTGCAAACATTAATAATTTTATTTTGCAAACATTATTTTAATCTGTTTGTATATTGCTATTTACATTACTCAATGTTGATCATTTTATTTTTTTTGTTTTCCTACATCATTGTAGCATGTTTGTAACTTATAACGTCGGTGTAATTCTGTTCATTTTAGTTCTTTCTAATATTTTGATCATTTTTGTCTATATTTGTAATTAATGACTTTATTATTAATACATTTAAAGGAGGCATTTTGTATTTTTTACATTTAACATTTGTATATTTGCATCATTCAACATGTTATACTAAGAAAAGATTTATATATTGTGGGTTTAACATAATTTGAATATGGTAAAGTTAGCTACAACGCTAAATTTAAAGCTCGGTAAGCGCAGATTGCAATTCCACAAAGTGGCACTAAATCCAGACTATCATTTAAGGATACATGTTCTTTTACTGGTAAATGTTTCTATTCGAATATTTAAACACTAAAATTTAAATAGAAATAATATAAACAAGTGATGAAATTAAATTAAGTTTAACACGTTTTATTAATTATGCTTATTTTTTATCTTAAAAAGGTAAATTGGTTAAAAACTTTAACAATAATTAAAATAGAATTTTTTAATTAAATTAAACAATTTAATGTATTTGTTTAATTGCTATTGGAACCTGAAATACTTTTTTAATATTATTAAATGTTTAAATAATAACAATAATAATAATAATAATTTTAATAGTAATAATAATGATACTTTTAATAATAACCACAGTATACACAGTATACACATAAAAATATTAAAAAATATTTTAATATTTGCAATATTTTTAAGCAATTTATGCAATTTTTAAAGTTTAATTAATTGAATTTACAGAAAACGGATTTATAGATAACAATTTAGCATTATTGTATAAAAATACTATTATTTTAGTTATCCTTTATAATTGTTTTTAAATGTAATCAATTTTTTGTGACCTGATTTTGTAGTATCATTATTGACTAATTAGTTTAGTTGATTATGCATGCAATGCTTTATTAAATAGTCATTTCTTAACATTATGTTGCAGGATAGTTAAAGCAATTTATTTATATTGTGCACAAATTAAATTTTCTGTTATATATATATATATATAGGACATACATGATAGAATAAAGTTCATTCGAACACACTACAATTTAAATTATATTAAGCATAATTAGTAATCTATTGAAAAACGTTTATATCTAACAACAAAGCAGAACAAGGTGCTTTAACTATTAAAAAAATAGCAATTATACATTGTGAAAAATAAAAATTTTACATGCAGGCAAATATGGAAAAAAAACATTTTTATTTAAAGTTTTTAAGCAACAGATAATTTATAGATATGCAAGTGTAGGTTATATATATATATATATATATATATATATATATATATAATATATATATATATATAATATTGTATGTTAATCATTGTACTAGTGTATAATTTTTCATTATTATTAAGTAATTAACATTGCTGATTTAATTAGCCGCATCTCTTTATATTGATTACGGATTTTAGGTTTATTTCTACTCAATCAACTCATATTCTTTTTGATCTTTTTTTATTTTTCCTTTTATTATAATTCCATGCAACAAGCATAATGTTTTATCTCTGTGTTCTCTTAAATTTGTATTCCACATTTTTGGTAATTTCCTGTAATTTTCAATTTTTTTTAATTACTTTTTATTCTGTTTGATTAAAGTAATCTAATGTTTTATTAAAGCACTTTTATATTCACTGTGTTTTTTTTTAACATTTTTTATATTTTAGCTTTTCCATTTGTACGTCACATGCTGCCTAACTAAAATTTTAAAAATTTATCCCGTTGCAACTGTTATTATACTACACAATAATTTTGTAAGTTTCCGTTGGTTTTCCAACTTGTTTGTGCTGTTTAAATTGTGTTAGTTTTTAAATATTTAACCATTATAAGTAATGATCTCAAATAGTTTAAAATATTACTTTTGTTAAATATCTGTTTAACATTTAGATTTTACCAACAACTCAAATTGTCACACAGATATATTGAATAATTACTAAAAAATTAATAAAAACTAATTCACACTGTATTGAAATTTAATTTTAACATTTTTAATTACAATTACTAATTAATTCAGTTTTTTTAAATTGAAAGTAGAATTATATTTGACTTTTATTTTAATGTAATAATATAAAACATAAAAATCTAAACAAGTAATGTTTAACAATTAATAAAAATATACATAATGGCATTATATTTAAAATTGTTGATATTATTGTTACAAATCATTTAGTTTCAAATAAAAATAATAGAAGGCGTAAACTGTGAGATGAATTTATTTCTTTTCAGTCACAAACATATAAATAATCAGCATATATATATATATACATAAAAAATATGATGTAATTAACTCAACATTAATAACTACACAGACATCCAGACACAACACAAACCATGTCTATGTTAAATCGAAGATAAATTTAATAAAGTTTCAAATTGTTTTTGTGTACACAAAATGGATTTTATATTTACTCATTAAAACCCATTAATGTTAACTTAATTATATATATATATATATGACTAAAAAGTTTATGACTTTTATTATTTTTATTTAAAACTAAATGATTTGCATTTTTTATAAGTACGCAGATTTTGAAGGATAATTGAATCCAATACTCGTTAATTAGTGTAACTTGGTTGGTATTTATTTATTTATGTAAAATTTTTCTAAAAGTTTTTGACAATGTCTTACAATTTATTGTTATCAACATTAAAATCTTTAAATATTAAGAGTTTTTTAACAAATTAATGTTGTAACGTTAGACAAATACATCAACTCCTCAAGGATTGGTTATTTGTCCTGTTATTTATCCTGTTTACTAATAACTTGCAGACAGTAACTTAATCTAACATCCTTATTTATCCTGATGATGTAAAAATCTGAGGCACTAATACTAAACTACTGCAAAAAATATAAATAATATTTATAAATAGGTATGAAGCAATGCCATACCTTTTAACCTGTCTGTAAATCTAATGATTTAACATTTGGTAAATTTAGGCTGCAAATTTACTACGTTCTACCGTCTGGGTTATTTTATATTTTACTAGTTTATTCGGTCAAAGATCTGGGAGTGGTATTTAACTTTTTCCTCCAGTTTTCCTCTCATTACCATCGTTATTAATATATGCTTTACATTTGACCCCATTTAGAATACTGTTCCCAAGTCACATCATCTATTCTAAAAGATGACTCAATAAAATGCAAAAACGTTTTACTAAATTTTCTTGGACTCTAAGGTACATATTCTACAACGACAGATTAAAAAGTGTTAAGGTTTTTTTTAAATCCGACTGCTTCAACCCATAGTTTACGAAATCTGAAGATTCCCTTAAGAAGCACCTGATTAAATTGCAAAAACGTACTATCCTTACCCAAAAATGCAAAATATATTTTTTCATAAAGTTATTTTAGTTTAAAAAAGCCTTTTTTCTACATAGTCAACAAATTAAGTCTCCATATTTAAAATCTATCTACAGTAAATAAGTTTTTTCCAAAAGACATCAAAATTATCTTAGTTTTCAACACGCCCCATTTTCTTCTTTAAGTATTTCATTATTTACAATATTATCTTTTACCCCCATTTATCCTTATTCTCTTTTTTTCTATTACATTTAATTTTTTAAATTAAGGATTGAAAAGAGATCATTTTACTGAACTCATATACCAACCTGCAAAACTGCAACCTATTTTCTTGCATTAAATTACATACCGATTGTCAAAAAAACAAAAATTTTATGTACAAATAATTATATTTAAAAAAAAAGATAAATAATATGTAAAATTGGTAGATGCTTTTACATACTTAAGAAACATTATTGATAAAAACAGAAAAACTAAAAATAATGTTTGGTTTTAACAATAATAATTTTTAATAAACGGAAATCATTATAGTTCTTCGGTGCTCCGAAAAACAAAATTTGGTTTGTACGCACTAATTATTATTTTTACAATTTTATATTAACAAAAAATAAAAGTTACTAAAAAAATAATTAATAAAAATAAAAATTACTTGTTGCAATTAAAATTTTATTAATAAGATAAATAACGTTGTAGCAATTAACCAAAGAAAATTTTATAAATTATTAGAAATTGCAAAATGGTTGATAAACCAAGTAAAAGTTAATTATAAATTATTTTATAAATTCTAAAACTGGCTAAAGTTTTTTCAAAAAGTACAATTACGTACAACAATGAAGGTTACTGTGGTCAACATCAAAGAAATGTTTTAAACAGTTAATAAATTAAAATTAAGTTGCCTATAACTTAATGGGAAAAGTTTAAATATCTTTAAACGCTCGAGGTACACTTTATATTATAGAAGTTTTGTTAGAGTTTTTTAAACGTTTTCTAATTGATAAACATCAGTCCTTAAGGATGGGATCGTAAATTGGATACAATATTTTAAATGAGGCTTTATATATATAACATAATTAATAAACAAAGACAACTAATTGGATTTATTTCTAAATTGCATTTAAAATATTTAATTAAACTAAAACATGTTTGAGCTGTCTTTATGTAATGGGAACTAAAGAGCAATAAAGAAACGAAAATAATATCTAAGTTTTTAACTTCTTTTAACGTTATAATGATGTGCTTGTTACAAATATTAAATCTCCGGCCTCTAAAACTCTCCAAAAATTATTTGCTTACATCTATTTAGATATAAAGGAAGTCTATTTTAATTAATTATTAATAAATGTTCTTAATATCTTGTTGCAAAGTTTAAGATCGGTACTCCAAATCTTTAAATCATTTGCATAAAGCATAATGTTGGATTAAATGACTTATAGTAGAATGTCAACAAACATTATAAAAAGTAAAAAACCTAACACTAGCATTTTGGTTATGCAAAAAATCCCTTGTCTAATTAATAAGAAAAAGATTATTATCAAAAGATACAAGTATAGCTATTAAATAAATTGCTTTGACTAAAGGTTTATGTTGGAACTCCCTAATTAGCTTTTTGATCAAATCTAACAAGTTGGTTAAACAGGATTTTTATTATACAAATCTATACTAACCTGGATGAACTAGTTTTACTTTTCTGGTAAAATAATGTATTAAGCTGCCATGTTTACATTGTTTAAGTTATTCCCAATTGGTAATTTACTGATTTGGGTAGCTGATTGCATGGGCTTAGTCATTTGATAATAGTCTAGGTTGCATAAACGTTCCCCCAGCGGTGCTCATTCTGAGCCAGAACAATAAATTTAAAAGCTGAATCGTTCAGTTGTACAACTTTGAGCGGTGAATCACTCGGTTCGTGTGTTAATAAAGAGTGCAGCCAACTGTGTGAATTAATGTTAATTACTTACTGCTTTAAGCATCAACTTCTTAAACGCATATTGCGGCTACGGGGTATCTCGTGGCCACGCCTGTCCGAGGGTTAACTTTTCATTAATCGCGACGCCCAAAATGTCGCGGCTTTAAGTGATGCCACCTGGCATAAGTAACTGCTTGCTTTTTCTAGATGTGCGTGTGTGTTTCTGTATTGCATGCATAACATGGAAATAGTTAAGCGTGCCAGTGTTAATCAATAATGTGGCTCTTGTTACTGTTAGAGTGAAATATTTAAAACGATTATTAATTTTTATTTCGATTACAATATTAACATTATTGTACATTTAAACACCTTTGACTTTATTTGAACTTTGTTTTGAAGCGCCTTTTTGTATTTGAATTTACCACGTTTGTTGTTGACGTGACTGTGGTTTTGTAAATATGTTGTGTCTTGATTTCCAGTTGGTAAACAGTATTGTAATAATAAATTGCAGAACAATAATTTAGCTCACACATGAGCTTTTTTGATTAAAATTAGCTGGGGTGTTTATAATTATCCGTATCAAGTTAAATCAAAAGAAATTAGGGCCGAGATCTCAGTGAGATCTTGCAGCTTTTTCCTAATGTGACTAGTCGCAATTATGTTCGAATAGTGTATTCGAGTGGGATTGTGGTAACGGCTTGTGCTCAAGTCGTGGCTTAAAATCATACACGTGAAGTAAGGCGCGCGTCACGCTGCACGTCCATTAAAGCGTCATTCATCCTTTTCTCCTTTCTTCTTTTTTGAAAATTATTGCAGTGTTTGCGCACTGTAATACGTAACTAGTTTTTTTATTATTTTTGTATATTTATAATTTTTGCTCATTTTCTATAATTGTTAACTTTCACTATTTACCCTAATTTTGTCTTAATTTCAAAATAGTTTCTGTGACTAATCCTCCTTTACCTCATCATTCATTTCATATTTTTCCTTAAAAACTTGGTACAATTTGAGAACCGAGTACTAAGAGGCGGTTTAGCTTACTCAACTCGTGAAAAATTCTGAAAATGCTGAACTCGATTATTGTCCAGTAAATAACCTAAAAGATCTAAAAAACATTTCACTAGCTTTCCTAAAACTTTACTAAAAATTGAGAGAATACTAATTAAGCTGTAGCTTTCAAGAACAAATCTACAGCTTGTTTTGTAAACTAGATGTATATATGCTAGTTTTTAGGCCTCTATTACTCTTTCACTAACTAAGGATAAGTTAAATAAAGAGGTAAAAACTGGTTCTATTATATCAGCATATTTCGTAGGGTAATTATTTCAAGAATTTATAAATATTGTCAACCTTTATCTCTAACGGAGAATTTTCGGTTTTATTATTATATCTACACTTTTTATGTAAAATTTTTCTACACATAAAATTTTCTTCTGATTAAGCATAAAAGATAACTAGATATTGATATACCCGAGCTGCATTCGTGGAACCACAGATCACGGGAGAAATATATTATCCTAGTTTTTATGATTTCATTGTACTTACACCGTCCGTAAGTTTTAGATAAAAACTTCATTTATACACAAACGGAAAAAAATTAAAATTTATTAAAATAAAAAAACAATTTTTAAACATTAACCGTAAAACACAAATAGTAAACAAAATGTAATATGCAATCTGATCAGAAGAGAGAACAAATAAATGCTAACTTATCGTGATTCAATAATTTTTAAGGTTTTTGTAGTTTATCAACTTTATTTTTACCATTATTAATTGTTTATTTTTTGGACGATAAACGTAGCATTTGACCAAGTAATTTTCTTTGTCTAATTGAAAAATTGGCAAATCAAAGATTGAACTTTCTTTAAACTTTCACTGTACACTGGCATCTAGGTCGTACTATCACTCTCTTTATCGGAATGGCATCTTCATATTGTTTTTGTATCAATATAAATTTTTACAAAATCTGAATTATTTTATCCAGACTTAAGACTAATTAAATTGGTTAATTTCCTATATTGTCTAAATAGTCATTATAATTTTAATTTTTTTAATAAATAAATAAATAATAATAATTTTTTATGTTTACTAAAAATTAAAAAAAATTATTTTATTTATTTACGTTTAAATTGTTTTATTTTTTAAAATAATTATAATAATTTATCCTTCAGGTATCGCATAACAACTAATTGTTTAAAAATAAAAAATAATGGTAAGTGTATTTTAATATTGTAACTGAAAATTAGCCTCCCAAAAGACAACTGAAAAGTAGCAAAGAGAAGGAAGAAGAAGAACGAAGACGACAGTTAGAGGGTATTGTATTATTAATATTGTTATTTATATTTTACCTTGAAAGAACAACTTTTAGCAGAAGCTCGACAAAAAGAACTTGAAGAAAAACGAAAAATTAAAATAATAAAAGAGCAAGAAATGCTTGTATTTTATATTGTTAAAATTATTTTATATTTAAATTTACTTTATATTGTTATATATATATATATATATATATATATATATATATATATATAGCTTTAATATTTTTAATTTACAAAATATTTAATTTTAGGATTTAAAAAAACGAATATTTGAACTTGATGTATCTAGAGAATTAATATCTAATAACAAAAAACGTATTTTGGATTTAGAAAAAAATAAACTTAATGATTTATTGGTAATACATTATAAATTAATTATTACAGTGGAATCGATATTTTATATGCGATGGATCTCCTAATCCAAATATACAAAAAGAAATAAATACTTTTATAACTCTATGGAATATGGAAGAAAAGCGAATTTTGCTGGATGATGTTATTTCTGATAGTGTCAAAAGTTTTAAAGTAAATGCAAACATTAAACGTCTAAGTATTTTAAAGTTAATTGATGAATTATATGATTTAATTCTTAACCACATAATGGACGAAGAAAAATCAATGTTTTTAGATACTTACCAGAATGTATGTTTTATTAAATATATTATATAATAATATTAGACGATTTGTACATTAAGGCAACAAATTATTGAAAAAATAAATAAATCTATAGTTGAAACATTGTGTAAAGCTTTGCACTATGCTGATTCAGAAACATCAAATTTACAAAAAGTTTGGCGTAATTCATGGTTAATCCTAGGTATTTGGGGTAATTTATCAAAAAATCCCAGGTAAGATCATAATGTAATATTGAAACATTCTAGAAAAATATTTTTAAAGAATAAAATTATTTACCTTTTCCGATTTAAACATTACATTTTCAATTCCAAAATGTCTCACATTATCAGAATGTGCATTCTTAATTTGTTTTATGAAGTTTGATCATTATTCTTTTCAGTCAGAATCTTATGTTGCAAAATTAAGCAAAGAAGTAAGTCATTTAAACTTAATTTACAACTAAGTGTTTAAATGCTACAAATATTTTGGTAGAAGATAATAATGAAAATATCCAAATAAACAATAATTTAGTAAGTAATTGAGCGCATTTTTTATATACGTTGTTATAAATTATCTGAATGATTGTTTAAAAAAACTAGTTTTGAATGTTTTTTCCGATTTATTATATTATTAAAATAGTTTTTATCTACTTATATAAATAATAATTTAAAAAACATTTGTTTAAAATTAAACAATATGTTTTTTTAGAAAAATACAAATATTACAGTGGAAATATTAGATCAAAATTTCGACAATGTTGAATTAGAAGAACCAGAAGAATTGGATGAAATAATTGATTTACCTTTAGAAGATCGTATTCTTACTCCAGGTAATTAAAATTCCTTTTGTTCCATTTAAAAAAAATATTTTTATAACTATTTAACAATTAAAAATAATTTGTTTAATTTTTAAGATCCTGATAAATGGGAGTGCTCAAATTTTGCAAAAGATGTCATTGACCTTGGTGCGTATCACGTAATTGGTGGTGTAATACAATTTGACCTTATTAGTTTGCCTAGACAACCTAAAATAGGTTCAAACTGGGTAATTACAACTTGTGTTTTACCTCCAAAAATTATTCCACTTGAATATATAGTAGATCCCCAAATTAACGCAGATGGTATGTTATATATATATATATATGTATATATATATATATATATATATATATATATATGTATATATATATATATATATATATATATATATAATGCTTTCGGTTGTTTATAAACTAAGACGGTTTTTAAATTAATACATTTAATGTGTGATTAATCATTGTACACACTTATCTTAATAAATAGGGATACTAATAATTCTAAGGATTTGATTAATGCTTATAAATTTTCTATTTCTGATAATTATCATATTCTTCACTGTTTTCCCCCCATTTAGTGCTTCCTGGACTAATAACAAAATGGATCAAATGTACAGCGGTATAACTAGGCTTTCGCTAGGATAACTGGGTGTAAGCATACACTCAGGGTACTTGAAAATTATCTTAAAATATATGTATGCTATATATAGCCTTTGGGCTGATGGAGATAACTCTCATAAAATATCAGGCGGTTTCGTTAATCGTTGCGAACAGTGGCACCACCACAAGGATGCAGTCTACCAGCCAAGAAACTTTTATTACGCTTATCAATCCATCGAAATTGATCATTTAATGTCGTACAAATATAGAAATAATAAAGAGGTGACTGTCACCAACCATAGTGAAATCTTAATAAATTTTAATTATTTATATGATTAATGTACTCAATTTAAAATTTTTTATATAATTTAGAAAGTTTACAAAATGTCGACGAAAATGAGCAGAAAAAGGATGAAAAACCTCCCATTCAAGTTAAAATTCGGTAAATTCACTTTTCATAAATTGTAATAAGAAATATTAATAGTAATAGTAATATTTGATTCAATGCATTCCAGTTAAGAACAAATCTATATTTTATATTTACAGTTGTGTAGTAATGTACTGCTTTTTGTATAATACATTTAGAACTAAGTTTTACAATTATTTAACTAATGTAAATCAAATGGCATTTTAAGTAATTAATAATAAATTTATGTAAATTTAAAAAAAAACGTTTTTTACAATAGTATATTACTGGTTAATATATTTTATAATAGGCTTCCAAAAAGTTTAATAATTGCCGAAACACCAGTCATTGCTAAATGGGATCCAGATACACGACAATGGAACAAAAATGATATCCAATTAGAAATATTTAATGAAAAGGAAAATCTTATAATATTTAACACAAGTGTATTTGGAACTATGGCCATTTTTCAAGATTATCATATAAACATGCCATTTCAGGTAGATTCACTGTAAACTATTAAACAATAATAGTAATTATGAGTTTTACAATAAATGCAATATATATATATATATATATATATATATATACAAAAAACAAACTTATTCCTTATAGCAAATATATTGTTTAAAAATATAATTGCAAATTACACATTATAATACTGTAGATAATAGCAAAAGTAGTTTAACTTAAAATAAATTACTTTAGATATTTGTAGTACCCGGAAGCAACTACAACTCTCACAACAATTACCACAAAAAATTATTATTTAACTAAAACCACTCTATTAACTAGATAGCGTACAAGAGAAACGTCACTTCGGTTTTGAAATATACAATACTATATAACAATTGAAAATAAACTATAATTATATATACATATATATTGTAAGTAATAAAAAATAATATCAAATATCAAATGGTGCAAAGTCGAAAATGGAGTAAAATAATTAACATGATATATAACGTCAACTATTAATAAAAATACAGATTACATGCAATTTTTAGGTTACTAAATGATCAAACACATTAAAAAGTTCAAAAAATTCAATAATCTATGCGATCGGCTTTCTTTTGAACAACCTGATCTAGGCGGTTTGGAATGCTGTCGATGAGAGTGTTGATATATTCTTGTTTCATCTCATATTGAACAACAAACCGAATGCGTTCACATAAATCCTCAATTTAAATAAATATGTCTAAGTACATATAAATGAACAATTATGCACTTTGCATTATTTTTAATTCTCAGTATTTATTTTTACGTAGAAACAATGGGACATAACAAACGAATTTAGATTTAATACGCTTATAACTTTTGAAATGGCTGTAATAGATGGCCAATTCAATAAGCAACAAATATTGTTAATAATTTTGAACATTGAAACAATATTTAAACTTATACTAAACTACATATTTTTTAATTTTTTTCGTATATATTCCACTTGTATGTATAATGACATAGACATGGGAAATAAGACCGCTACCAATGTGGATCAACAGAGTTAACAATGATAATCGTTTACTGGGTACTCAAATTACGGATAATAGTTTCAATAATGTGGATCTTCCCAGATCTCAAAGTGCATTTAATCGAGTAAGAAAATAGATTGACGCTTATTTAAATAACGTTTTGTTTTGAACGCTGTCAAGGTGTTTTCAACTAACATTTCTAGCAATGTCATCCAGGTTGACATAATCCTCACGAGTAAAACTTCTTAGTTAGATGAGGCAAAATTGTGTAAAACTAATAATTAATACTATGAAATTTTCGAATAACGTAATACTATAAAGTGAGCATATTAAGATAAAACGACATAACTTGGTTCCAAGTTTAGGCATACACTATTAAAAAACTTTGTCAATTTCAAATTGCCATTAAGTAAATTTAGTGGTGTATTTTTAATCTCATTTATATAAATACATTTCATTGAGTATTCTCAATTGTAAGCATATACGAATTAGAATATTAAAATTTAATTTCTTCTGTAATTAGTATTATTACTTCTAGAAAACTGATAGTTACAACTCAAGTTCAGTTTTATATAGTTGAAACTCTCTTTTTAAATAGGAAGACAAGGAAACTTTGCTTAACTCTAATATGTTGCCATTATTATTATTATTAAAAATAACAATTATCCAATTATTGTTAACCAAAAGTTTCAATACGGCAATACTTTTGTAATAATGTAAATGCTAATATTAAAAATTTGCATCAAATGTATTCAAAATTGCATTTAAAACAGTTTTTACTTCAATAAATAATAATTAAACATGTTGCATTGTATTCCACTGCCAAAGGATAACAACAGTACTGTAGAAATTGGTCACAGTGCTGTTTCAAAGGAAATGATTGATCAAATTTCGAGTGACATGATATTAGGTCCACCTCCAACAATTGGCTTATATCAGGATGCCTATTTAAGCAACTTGTCCGAAACCAACCAATGCTTGTTGACCATTACTGGAGGATTGGTCGAATTGAGACTGCACGTTCTTGGCGAGCGCATATCGGTATTGCCTAGTTTGACCGATTTAATTCAACAAACCAACTGCGACGACAAACAACCCCAAACCACTGACGAAGCCAACAGTTCCGAATTACCGGATAAAACAATACACAAATTGATGCACTTATGGGGCAGATGGTTTACAGTAGAAGAACTTAAAATAGCATTACAAATGTCAGGAGTTAACATATTTCCTAGAAAAGATTCCGTGAGCCGAATTGAATGTTTGAAAAAAGTAAGTATTATATATATATATATATATATATATATATATATATATATATATATATATATATATAAAGTTTAATCCAACCGAGAGCATTGTACAACTGTTTCATCGTTGTTAAGTATCATTGGTAGTGCAACCTTTCAAGTATCCCACGAACTTAAACCCACGAAATATCAAGTTTTAAACCGAAATCTTACCCTCTGAGCTACGGGTAGTTGACACAGACCTTATTATCAATTCATACATACAAATGCAGTAGTTAAATTACACTTATTCTCGAAATGCTTATTCTTTAAAATTGTAATTTGTTGTAAATTGGTTCTTAATATGCAAGGTTTCAATTTATTATAACTCGTCAGTTGGTACCTTCATTTATTGAATAATTGTTTTAATTTTGTTTGATATTACACATCTATAATCTTACCCATTATACCAATTTAACATTTATAAAAGGTTTAGTAGTTGAAAAACCTAATCTTTATATAACTAGTCTTGAACGGTTTATTTAATAAAATCTTGTTCGCATTTCTGAAAAAATCATCTTACTATCCTCTATACACATACCTACTAATTATGGAATTGGTTTTCTCAAAGCAATACAAATCAAGTTTAAAAAATCAAAAATTACAAAAACAATTAATAAACAATCCTGCTCTAGTCTTGCAAAAACTGAACTGCAACACATGCTATCAGTTGGTTGTTGTCTACAAAACAATAATATTATTTAATATTCCATTGAATAGCTACACAAACGCAAATGTGCGTATGACTATCGCTCATCCAAAATTCGCTTATGACAATTAATGTTCATATAAAAACTGTTGTACATAAGCACTACGAAACAAACAAAAAGGCACATTTAACATTTGTATGTACCGATACAATAAAACTTAACAGTTAGTTCATATTACGAATACGAAATTCTTTAAGCTTCAAAAACTAAATTTTTGTCGCCTTACTTATTACATATCTACTAGAATCCAATTGTCGAACAACGTTTATACGAACAAATGGCCTTACTCAGTCCGTCAGTAGCCTTTGGCTGGTCAAGATGGAATTCCAAATGTAACGATTACAATACACTGGTTGTGATGGCTGTCGAACACATAAATCAGGATTGTTCTGTCGACGAAGTATGTTTGCAAACATTAACTAACTCAAATGCTTAATGTTACAGTAAATGTCATACAATTTAATCTTCACACTTTTTCATTTAATAACTACAAAAGTTCTGAGTAAACAGTGACAATTACCTGTTGTATATCGATAGTTATATTGGCGAGTCATGCAACTAAGCTTACACTTAATAATATTGACATCGTTTTTTAGGAAACTTGGAGATTATATACTGTAAACCGTAAGAAAGTGAAACAATTGAAGATGATGGAATATGACACCGTTTTTGATGACAACATGGATTCAGAACGATCAGTAAGTCTAGTGTTAAATTTAAATGCCAATTTTACATGTTTGTATTGAAAATTATATGTCCTTTATTCGTAAAACAATTTACTGTTTTTATTCATTTATTATTATTTTTATTTCATGTTTGCTATTTTGAACGTTTTACGGGAAACATCTTTCAGCAGTGGACATTTTAGCGAAGCCGAAGGAAGGCCCGCATTTTAGTGCCAGTTGTGGGATTCGAACCCATGCCCACCCAAGTCCAAATCGAGCGCTGTACCGCCAGGCCACCCTGACACTGTGTCGGTGGTGGGATTCGAACTCACGCTTATCCATACTCGGAAAATGAATATACAAAAGTTTAATAATTTATCGTTTTTTAATAATACAATCACTCAGCTATATTATTTGTGTTAAATCTACACGTTTAAACAAGTTTTGGTTATTTTATGATGGTGAATAGAACTATTGGAAAGCTTTAATTTGGTATATAATGAATATTTTAAGTGAGCATACTTGAAGCTTTTATGGGAAACATCTTTCACCAGGTGGACACTTTAGTGAAGGCAAACAAGGATCAATATTTAGTGCTGGTGGTGGCACTTGAACAGATATCTACCTAATTTCGAGTACAGTGCTGAACCACTAGACTACCCCGACTGGTTGCGGATCTATTTTCTAATTTTATATTTATTACTTTGAATGTTTGCACGAGAAACATCTTTCAGCAGTGGACATTTTAGCGAAGCCGAAGGAGGGCCAGTGGTGGGACTCGAACCCATGCCCACCCAAGTCCAAATCGAGCGTTGTACCGCCAGGCCACTTGTCTTCAATTAGCACTTATTTAAGCACCACATGTTCTGTCAATAATGCCATTACATTTACATAAACTGAAATAGAAGCTTAAATCGACCAAAATGAAACATCACCTGAACCAAGGTAGTCTATCAGTACAGCGCTCGATTTGGACCTGGGTTCGAATCCCACCACCGATACTAAATGCAGACCGACGTTCGGCTTCACTAAAATGTCCACTGCTAAAAGATGTTTCTCGTAAAACATTCAAAATAGTATAAATAAATAAAAATAATTCTCCAATTATTCAAACAACCACTCTGAAATTTCACTCCGTTTACTACAAAATTACTGAGTTCCAAAATAATGCTACTTTCTTACATCTCGGTAAGTTACATTTGATGTAAAAAATATATAAAGTCATACTACTACTTCACAACCATGTCAAAAAAATTTTATATAATTTTAAAAGCAATTCTTACACCTTTATTTCTAAACAGTCTTCCAATTTTCAATCATTAAAATACAAGCAGTGTGTCAAAACGTTCACTATAGAGATATGCAGTATTACTGCAAAATAGCAAAGTAATCGTGTTAGGGTTGTAAATCACATTCCTGAATGCTGATAATTGACTCCAGAGTGTAATTTGAACTCACGTTCACATTGTTGGAGATCAGAAGTTTGGCAGTTCGATTACTTTAACAATTTTCTAATACTGAAAACGTTCTACACTTAACTACTGCACATTATACTCTAAAAACAAGGTATATAAAAGATTAATTCAAATGGACGAAAATATCAATAACACTGCGAATTTATATTTTTAAAATCATATTTCACATTTAATACACATTTTAAATGAAAGTAACCTTTTTTAATAATTAATTTACATTACACTTTAGGCCTGTAACTGAAATTAAGACTAGCCAGTAGTAAACTAAAGTTAACTATAATTACTTTGCATAATTTTTAGTTCCATGCAGATCTTTACAATATGTATACGGAAATTGCAACCGAAGAGGGCAAACAACTCATACAAAACATTGATTTGAAGTATATGAAAACAATCAAAAATTTACTTGAATCAACGCGGTTGATGATCTTTTCCTAGAAAAAATGCACACAATTGTTAAAATTTTATTTTTGTTCTACTAAATAAATAATAATATTTAATACAGAAAATATTATTCTTCATCATTTAAGCACTTAATTCTTCCAATTATTTCATCAGCAGACAAATTGGAAACATTGAAGTATCGTTCTTTTCCCATTTCTACAGAAACAAAAAGTAACATGCCAAAAATAAACTAACCATATCGAGCAAAAATCGATGGTACTATTTTAGTGCCTTCGCGAACCATCAATTTTATATGAGGATTTTTTGCTTTAAATGGTATATAATGTTGTGAAATAAATTGTCTACAAAGTTTTAAAAAAGCAATTATAATTTAGATATCTTTACCGTTATATATATATATATATATATATATATAGTATGAGTAACATTAAAATTCAAAAAATAACGCTTATTGACAAATATGTGACAATTTCAAAGTATAGGTATATGGAGCCACAAGAAAATATATTCGAATAAATTCAAACCTCATCTCTCAGTAACGTTAATAATTTTAAGGGTTTAAATAGTCGGTGTGAAGTATTAATTTTCAATAATTATAGTTTTTATGATTCCGTATCTCAATATGGTATATTTTTACTCATACTAATACTGATCAGGTACCAAGTACATACATGTAAAACTAGATTTGTCTGTGGACAAATGCGAGCATATAGTTAGCGTACTTGAAAGTTGTCTTAAAGTACATTTTTGGTAGGTGACGTGGTCACCTATTCATTAATTCCCATATTTATACGACATATAAACGATTGATTTCGATGGCTTGATAAGCGTAACACAAACGTAAAAGAATAACAAAGTTTCTTGGCTGGTAGACGGCATCCTTGTGACGTCGCCACTATTCACAAAGGTTGACGATGCCTGATTTTTTGTCAGGGTTATCTCCCTTAGCCCAACGGCTACATATAGTATACGTATACCTTTAGATACCTTTTAAGTATCCTGGGTTATGTTCGCACCCACCCGTTGTAGCGGAAGCCCAGTTATACCGCTGTGCACTCGGACCCTGCTGTTATTAGTCTAGGATGCCTAGGGGCACCTAGTCCAGGACGCATCACATGGGGGACGAACAATCAGGAATATCACCATCATTGGAAATTAAAACTTTATAAGTCTTACTCATCCTCAGGATCATTAGCATCCCATTAAAGTAAATGTATACCCTATGTAACCATGAAATTAAAAAAACAACCCTGACAAAAACTAAGACAACCTCATCAATCTTTGTAAACAGTAGCTCCACCGTAAGGATATACATCCATTAAGATCAAATATTTTTACTCATTGCTACTAAAAGTTATCGATTTCTTTGTAGCTATAATTATTAGTTGAAGTATAGGCAATGATCACTGCCATTGTATATTTAGATAATTTAAAACAAACAAACGCTAATCGTAAAAATATACTTTTCCAGTTAATTAACGTGTTGGAAGCTAATGGGGACAAGCAAAATACTGCCAAATAGTGTACTGGATTTGATACACAAGATAATGGTAGAAACAGTGTGGAAGATTAGGAAGCTGTAGAAAGACAAAACGATTCTAAACAATCCAGTCTTGATTTATAAAGATAAGCAGTGTCGATCTTGTAACAACTTAGTTGTGGTAGTATATGCCTAATTCAAAACAGACTACAGTGACCATATGTTACATTAGATGCAAATTGAACTTCGGGAGCAAAATGAAATTTCTTAGTGTTTACAGGAATCGACAAGGGAGAATTAGGTGTTGACGCTAGTTGGCGAAAGCATAAGAGCCATTAGAGCAAGGCCTATCACGCTTTAGTGACTTTGAGTCAAGGCCGTCATTACTGATAAACAAGAGTATAACTTTTTAACCCTTCCGAACAATCCCACTAACCTCGGTTCTTTCCTACTAGTATAAAAGAGATCACATGCTTTGGGGGGCTCAGTATCTAAATCCATGATATGCTTTTTATTAACTCAAAGCTTCATTAAATTTGCAAAGGGTATAAGGACCTGAAACTTAATTTTCTATCAGAGTAAACTCTCTTAACTGGCAACATATGATAAATAAATACCTTGAGCTACCTTTTAAGCATCTTGAGTGAATGCTAGCACCAATTTACTAATCAGGAGTTTATTAAAGACCTAGTTTTTACCACTGCATAACTGAAGCAACAATTTTATGTACATACATTTGAAAATATTAAAGCATTTCGAAAAACACTTTTTAGCACTTTTAGCAATGTTTAAAGTCTAAATTTCAGATGATGGATACATTTCAGTTTTCGTACCTACATGTAGCTCATCCTATAGTCAGGTTTATACGAATTATATACCGAGTGCACAGCAACATAATTAGGTTTTCGTGTAATCGGACTAATGGCAGTATATACCCAAGATGCTTAAAAGACATTTTAGGGCATACATATACTATATCTAACCATTAGACCAAAAACAACCCTTACAAAAAACCAGGTAGTTTGATCAATCTACATTAACAATAGCACTAAAACATAAATGCCTTCTACCAGCCAATAAACGCTTTTATTCTCCTACATTTTTGCATAATCAATATTTGCTTTTCATAAAAAATCACTCCAAACAATCGTTTGAAATGTTCTATGTAAAAATAACAAAAACAGCCACATTACCAACCATCTTATTTTCTAAAAACTATTCATAACTATTAGTACTAAAAATACACCTATCTAAACAATGTTTTTATTATAAGCCAGTGTTTTTATTGTATAACAAAAAGTGGATAAAAGTTTCGCATCTCCATTCTATAAAATACATAAACAACTTATCTGAAAAATTCAAACAACTTTATAACCGCCAGTAATTTTAAAATAATAAACCGAAACAGTTTTAGATAACAATAAAAAAACAAATCTAATGCCACAGTATTAAAAAACTTAAAACATTCAACTCCACAATCTGCATGAATTTTCACTTATGTTTAATTTTTTATCATCCCTTTATCTTAGCTTTCATTATAATACAAAAGTATAATAATCGAAACCTTTTATAAAAATAAGTTACTATATAACGTATAGTATATTTTAAAATGAATATTAAATACATTTAACAATACCAAATAGGTTACCGTTTTAATCACAAATAACAATATCCATTTTTTAATAACCCTTTTACATAATATATATATATATATATATATATATATATATATATATATATGTAATATATATATATATATATATATATATATATATATATGTAACAAAATATTAAAAATTGATTGCTTATATTTTAACAGCACATTAAATGTTTCAAGTCAATATCGGTAAACACATTTCAAAAAACCATAATCACATAATTATAATCAAAATATTATATATGTTATTACTAATAAAAAAAATCAAAACTTGTAAACAAAATTTAATAAAATAAAATAAATAATCACCACTTATTATAGCACGCTAAAAAATCGAAAATTTACAGTTAAAAATTTTAAAAACATATTTTTTTTTAAATGTTGTTAATCACATAATAAAAAAGAAAATAGTAAAGACGTATAAAAAATAAACATTAGAAATTCACATTAACTTAAAATTTTTGTTGTAATTATATAAAATAACAATTAAGACTTTATACAATACTTTATACTACTAAAATATAACAATACCTTATTCCGTTACCTCCAGTAAGATCGAGTGGTACTAAAAACCTTAATTCTTTCACCTTAGAACCTAATACGACAGCTGCTGCCATAGTTCAAGGTAAAAATTAAGTTGACAAGGCTGTTTGATTAAAATTAAATTGATTATAATTAAATATATATATTATTAACATGTTTGTAAAAATTAAATATTATTTATTATTTTATTAAATTATGTTAAACTAATTAAAATATTAAAAATTACTGTTTACTTTTTTTAAATAAATGCAAATACAAATACGTGGAAGCGAACAGATATGGTTAATAAAATTGTTAATGTTTTTTATTACCGTTGTTTTAAAAGTATTCTAAAAAATTATTTGGCGTTTGTAGTGGTCAAAACCGAATAGATCAAAACCATTTGTACATAAATTAAATATTAACGCCTATGCTATGCTATGCTATAATCACAATAATAATAACATTGTTTTTATTTATAACAAGAAATATATTAATGTTATTTTGACATTGTGAAACATTTGACTAGATAGGAAATAAGTGAAGTTGGGTTATCACAAATCAAAAATTATTTTAAACAATGATAATATCTACCGCAATTGCAACATTTTGTTGTAGTACTTAACTGTCCATTTATTGGTAAATCAACAGGTTTGTATACATTATTTACGGCTAAGCACATAACGGGTATTTTATGTGATTCTCACATTATGTAATAATTTAAAAATAACATTTTTGTTTGGTTTAATGATATTGTTATTGCATTGTACCGTAAATAGGTAGTTAATAAAAAAATTATTCCTTATTTCAGGAATAGTAAGCGTCAATAAACTAGAAATCCCGATATGATTCTTACTAAAATGCAGATTCAATTAAATAACATTTAGTACGTTGTAACAAAGATCAACATATTTTATGAAATATGATTCCTTATCCCAGTTTATTATAAGCATTAGTAGTAACCTAGAAACCTCAATAATATTGCCCTCACAAATAAGAAAAAACATTTTTAAAAATGAATAACATTTACATTAATGATAATTTTTAATTTAACATTTTTACACAATTGTTTTGTTCTTGATATTTTTACACTAGAAATATGCATTTTTTATTAATTTCCGTTTGTATTTGCGTCTGTAATTTGTAAATTTTGCACTTTAATGTTTATTAACACTGTGTCGATTGTATGACTCAATAAAGTACAACAATTTCTGATCTATGTTTAATGTGTAACTATGTCAAAGTAATATTTATGTCTCCAGATTGTTCGTATTTTTTATAGTACCTACATTGAATAGTAGCTAAAATAAATGCCATCTTTCCCATTGCACTTTTGTGTAAAAATTATTTAAACAACGATGGCGTCATTTATTTAAATAAACAAAATTTTATTTTGTTGAACTACTTTTATCAAGTAGACTTAAACTTCCAATTTATCAAAGGATAAAGCATGATTACTTAAATAGTTAATAAGAGTTACAAACTGTCTAAATCAAATGTATCAAAAACTATTTGTACATGAATGGAATACTAACGCCTATGCTGTGTTGGGACAATATATTTTCAAGTACTTTTAATAAATATTGCTTTTTATATAATATTTTTATTAGTTTAATATTAACAATCAAATAACAAATGTTTGAGTAAACAAACTTCGTCAAAACTGAATGCATCACAAAATGCATTTTGTGATTTTTTTCCGTTTATACAACCTGGAAGTTACATACTGCTCTAGAATGTCTGCATTCGTATACGATTAAGTAGAAATAAAAAAATTAAAAATAGCTTAAAAGTAATTAGTACAGATAATCAGTGATGCAGAGCTATATTTTTCCGATAGTGCTTATTGATCATAAACCACTTTTTATTCTCACATTGTGCTATCTAAATGTAATCATTCCAGGGCAGTATGTAACTTCCACGTTGTGTGAATTCAAAAAATTGCATCAAGTGAATAGGTAATTATGCTTTCATATCAAGCTAAATTTTAAGTATAACCAAATAATATATAGCAAATAATTATAACAGCTTCATGTTGTTAGTGCTTTTGTATTTTAGGTTTAGACAAACGACCTTTTTTATTTGAGATGAAATCACTACAGTCAAAACACCATGCTATTTGTATTGAACCATACAACATTAGTAATACATTCATCAATCGTTGTTCTGTAACAATAACTTACTATGTTAACAAAACATTGTTTGATGCAATATATGTAAAGTATAAGCTAATAAGATTTAATACTTTTGTAGTTTTTTGAGTTAATTTTTAAAATGGCTGTATTCTCTCCATTAATTTATGGATTTGCATTCTATTTTATTGTAGTGCTATTGCAATGCATATACAGTGAGTCAAAGAAGTTTTGGTAACAGAGTTATAAGTAAATATATAAGTAAATTATGTTAAAACAACGTTTTACTTGTTAAAAAAATGTTCATATTATTAAATATTGCATTTATAATAATAATAATAATAATAATTTATTACTCAAAAAAGCATTTACAGTATTGCATTTTTTGAGGTACAAACCAATTTACAGGTCTGATCACAAACTATAAAATTTTTTAATATGTTAATATATATATAATTATTAATATATATTAAAATAAAATTAATATTGATAATGTTATATACATTTTAAAAATAAACAAATAATAAAATAAACAATTTTAGTTTGTTGGTATTTGCTCGCACAATTTGAACTAAAAATAATTTGAAAAATGTTTGGTCATAATTGGATTATTAGTAAACTGGGGGTTATATAAAGAGAAATGTATAAAAGTTATAAACAATAGTTGGAAAACGGTAAACAATGTATATAAAATAGTATTATTTTTTATTTAGATGGGCGAATTGCGATTTTTAAGTGAACAATATAATGAAAAGAAGTTTCTCATGGACCAACAAAATAATCGAACGTTGTTTGATTAGTGATATTGGGAACAGTATAAATGTTGATGTATTTTTTTAAATTAAATTTAAAAGCTTTAAAGTTTTGTATTTTTTAAAATTAATTGGTGAATTATTCGATAATTTAGAATATTTAATTAAGAAAAATTTTGCTCTCAGGGATGATTTATGATGCAATTTACGCACTGTATATTCTTTATTTTTTAGTTTACGTTTAAATTTGTTTGCATCAAATTTTATTGAATAGTTCAAATTATTATTGAAAATTGATTTATGGAATAACAATAGATTCATTTGGATCCTTCTTAACCATAGAGGCTCAAGATTGAGCAATTGATTTCTTTCTTTGTATTCCATATTTGATGAAAACCCAATAATCATTTTTGTAAAATACCTTTGAACATTTTCAATTTTCATTAAATTTGTTTTTGATGTAAAATCGTGAATAAAGCAGCAATAGTCAATTATTGACCGAATAGCATATTTGAAGAAAGCTATTTTGCTTTCTTTAAGAATAAATATATTATTTGCTCGTCCTAATAATTTTTTGCATTTGTTAGTAATATGGGATACATGCTCAGAAAATTGTAAGTCTTTTGAGTAGTAGGTGCCCAAGTCTTTAATCATTGGTATAGTTTTCATTGTGTAATTACCCAAACTGATTGGATGTACAAAACGTCTGCCAAATGAATAATAGAAAGATTTATCGAGGTTTATTTCTATTTGGTGGTTAATGCACCATTGATAGAAGTTTGATAAATCTTCTTGTATATTGCGGTGCGTTGATTCCGAGCTTTTATCGTAATCGTAAGCTATTTTAATGTCATCCGCAAAAATAAACATTTCACCGTAGGTTATTTCTCTATCAATGTCGTTGATATAAAGTAAAAAGAGGATAGGACCTAATACACTACCTTGTATGACCCCACTATCAATTTTTTGAGGCTTTGATACTTGATTTCGAATTTTGACTACTTGGGTTCTGTTTGTAAGAAACGATTTTAACCATGAAAGTAGTGGGTCAAGAATGCCATATGAATTGATTTTTGAATGAGCTTATTGTGGGGTACTTTATCAAATGCTTTTCGTAAGTCAATGTACAGGATAATTATAGATTTTCCCTTCGTCTTTTTTGTGTGACATAGTTAAAGAACTTGATCTGGCATGTTGACGTTGATTTTTTATGAGTAAATCCATGTTGGGATGGATTTAGTAAATTATTGTTTGTCAAGTGATTTAAGATTTCAGACTTAACTATTTTTTCCATGATGCGAGAGATTATTGAGGTAATGTTTATAGGTCTATAATTATTCAAATTGGCTTTATCACCGCATTTAAAGATGGGCGTAATATATGATTGCTTCCAGCTTTCTGGATAAATACTATTTGTAAGACTAGTTTGAAATAGTTTAGTTAATATAAAGTGGAAATCTTGGCAACCATATTTTATTATGTTTGTCGTGATGCTATTCGGGTCTGGGTTGTTGGAGTTTTTAAGTGATTGGATCTCCTTTTTAATGTTATCTGGGGTAAAGATAATCGTTGTTTTAAA